>QODF01000002.1:785432-872513 GCA_024372805.1 Oostethus manadensis | reverse complement strand
TATATTATATATATATTTATATATATATATTATATATATATATTATATATTTATATATATATATAATATATATGTATGTATATATATATATATGTATATATATAGTGTGTGTGTTTGTATATATATAAATATATGTATATATATATATATTTTGCAATCTACTAATTTAATTTCTGCTGTGCTACAGGCCGTTTCTAGGCATGTACATATGGGGGGCAGACAGAAATGTGAAGTAGGCATTATGCATACACATTATGAAGCAGCACTTTTTTTATAACAGCGGTTTGTTCACGGCATGGGTTGTTAGCTGTGTGTCCAGCCCTCAACCTGGAGAAGTAGATTGCACTTTGTCAGACCTGGCCAAGTTGGGTGTACCACCTCTGTCCTTGTGTGGCTGAGAAACGCTCCCACTAGGGAACAACAGCCATTTATTAACTATTCCAGGAGTTTGAACAAATATTACATAGATGTTATATTAACCTTTATTTTTAGTTGTTAATTATTAGTTGTGGCTTTCTCTGTTTCCACAAAGTGTCTTCATAACCCAGATCTCACCCCTCCTCACAGTAAACATTCAATCAACTGTTAGTATGCAAATGAGCCAAAATGCATTACTGTGGTGTCAGGTTTCAAGACGAGCCGAACTGCCACAGAGTTGAGAAATGTGGGGAGCAGTCTTGTGGCAAAACTTTTACGTCTAAAATTTTCATTTGAGGGACAAGCCATTTATTTAAGGGGCACCCACCTTGCCTCGGTGTAGAGCCAGCCCCACTACGCTACCTGCATTGCTCCTCATGAGTCTAAACTCTTCTACGCTCTGTGTGCATGCTACCCGGCCACCCTCCACCGAGACAGATACTGTATAACTAACAAAACGGCTCACTTCATTCATGACTTATTTCCATGGAACAAACGCAACAAGGTGCTAAAACCATTGCACAGAGTGAACTCTCTTGAGGAAGACAGATGCACATGGCAATAGACATTTTCATTTATTGTGTGATTAATGAATGTAGTCATTTTGGAACATTAATATCATTTTGTATTACTGTCACAGGCGTAGTGCCCACCAGACTGAATGAGAAAGCTCACATTTTCAATCTCGCAAGGTCTTGTGACACCCCAAGTAGAGAGAGACCAGAATAGTGTGTTTTGGAGCACTTTTTCTTATTTTTCGAACCTTTTTTTAATTATAATTATTGAAGGTGTTTTCTGTAGTATACACTACTGGTCAAAAGTTTTAGAACACCCCAATTTTTCTAGTTGTTTATTTAAATTATATTTGTTTCAAGTCCATTGAATAGGTTGTAATGGTGCAAAGTGGTGAAGTGCCAGAGGTTAAAAAAGGTAAGGTTACTTAGAACTGAAAAATAATCTATATTTCAGAATTATGCAAAAAAACCTGTTTTAGGGACCACAGACAATTCAACAATTAACAATTTAAAGCTGTTCTGCAGAAATGGAGATTGATCCAGCCTTGGCAGTTGGTGCAACTAATTCCTACAGGTGTTCCAAGTTCTGGAGTATTTACTACTTCCTCTGTCTGCACCAAAGCATTGTTTGGAACACACTCCGATATTATATCCTCGTGAATATCAGTTAAACTATATTGAACTGGACAAATAAATGTGTTGCTACAAAAATGGCCGGAAAAAAAGGCAATTTATGGAAGAGAGACAGACCTTAATAATAGGTTTTTCCTCCAGAGAAATTGGAGTGTTTTTAAACTTTAGACCGGTGGTATCTAACTGTACTGCACTAAAATGACAGCTGTTTGTATATTTTGATTACCTCATTCAGGCAAATTAAATGGAATAACAGTAGAAAGATTATGATGCTGTGAAGTTGTCCACCAGCACACACTACAACCACAATAATAAATATATTGATAAAGGAATACTTCTCAGACAGTGTCAATCAGACATATTCAAAACCCAGAAATGTTGATACATATCATTACATCGTGGAAGTGGTCATATGTATAAGAAGAAAGCAACATGGTCATCTGTGCACATACTTTTGAAGTTTGTATGTTACATATACAAGCATATGTAAAATATATTTTGAGATATTCTCAGTAAAATTCCATGCACTTGAAAATCTGAGTCAAATTCGGACCAAAAAACAAAATGTAACAGTTTATACACATTTTTTTTTCATTTGAGACAATCCCATAGGTACACTCTTTCATTCCTTTTGTTTTCAAGGCTGCTACATAGTCACGCTCTGCCACAAAAACCTTGCCACAATAATGTGTTTGTTTGTTTGCCAGATGCCTCATCTTCCCCTCTGGGTCCTGTCATTTCTCGTTCTTCAGTCTGATGGTTTCTATTTGTCTCAATGGCTGCAATTGGACACCATGTTCCACTGTCAGTGTTTGTTTGTGTTCCTTTGTGTAGCTATCCTGAACAAGTCTGTGATATGTTCTTGCTTTGGGTTTTTTCATTAGTCATAGTTGCCGTCCGGTAGTATCACTGAAGGAACATTGCCTTTTTGTGTTTGAGCTTTCCAAGTTTATGTTCTTGGTTAGTTCATTGTGTTTTATATTTTATACGTCATATTGATATAACCAGTTGGATTATATTTTTATATGAAGGTCTTAATGACAACTAATGTATTCCATAATAGACGCTGGCCCAGAAGGCTCGAAATGGAAAACTTCTACCTGAAGAGTACCAGGGCGGCTCATTCAGGTAAAACTAAGATAAAGATAAAGACGTGAAGTAATATTTAAATTAAATGTCAGTGTGTCTACTGTCATGCATTATAAACTCTTCATTTCATGCATTCTTGATTGTGAACTATATGTGGTCTTTGGCCACACGGGCCATCAGCTCAGCTGCCATAAATTGACAAAAATTGGAAGGCTGAATGGTGTCATTTGGACGTAAATGGGGTTTCTGTGTCAGCCAGGAGCAATGAATTCCAATGGAGATTCAGCATTCTTTGTCTGCACCCATGTGCACACCCTTGGGCAAGAACGCTCATTAAGGCAAAGCGCCTGCTGGCCTGAGGCGTCCGTCATTTACACATGTGGATGCTGACAAGTCAAGAATCATAATTTTTGACATATTGCAATGTATATTTACAGGATTTCTAGGAAGATGCCCGACAGAAATGTTTACTGCATATAATTCTCAACTCATACTTTTCCAGTACTGTTGGATGTCAAACACTGAATGTTAGTCATACCTTTTATACACTCACCAAAAATATAAACGCAACACTTTTATTTTGGCTTCTATTTTTCATGAGGTGTGCCTTTTGGGTGGCCACAATAAAAGGCCACTTCAAAATGTGTAGTTTAAATTTAATTAATTAACTTTAATAATTATGAAATAATTATTTGACGTCTCTCATTTTTGACCTATTTTGCTGTAGGACCATGGACCAAGTCAAAGTGAAGAATGCATTTCTAGTTTTTATGGGATCGCTTTTGTAGCTACAACATACCATGATTGTGTTTTTGGCATTTCTTTGAGTGCAGTAATCATTGACCTTTCTGTCTCTGTCAGTATATCCAATCTAGGGATGTTTGGCATCAGTGGCTTCAGTGCTGTGATCAACCCTCCACAGGCATGCATCCTGGCGATTGGGACCTCCAGGACTGAGTTACGTCTCTGTGAGGATAACCAGACTCTGCGAACCCAACAGCTGATGACTGTCACGTTGTCTAGCGACGGGCGGCTTGTCGATGACGAACTGGCCTCACGATTTCTTGACCGGTTTCGCTCTAACCTAGAAGAACCTGAGCGCATGGCTTTAGCCTGAAATACGATGGCCGCTAACTGGCGATAAATAAAAAGCGCTAGACGAAGCGTGAAAAGAGAGCTCTGAAAAATTAAAAACATTTCCCATCATGTTTGACAGTTGCACTCACAATTCACCAACCCCCATTGAAAATATCATCCATGCATCCTTCAATTTTCGATACAGCTTGTTCTCATTAGGGCTACAGGTGAGCTATAAACAAATTCACACCTATGGACAATTTAGAGCAGGGGTGTCCTAAGTGGGGCTTTGGGGCCATTTGCGGCTCGTGGTGTTTTTTTATTGGCCCCATAGCACATTCTAAAAATATAATTGAATAAGAAAATAAAATTAAAAAAACAGCACCAGCAAAAATGAAAGAAAGGAGGCAGTGAAAGAAAAGGTCAAAATATTAAAGGAAAGTTGTAAACAAGAAAAAGTCATAATTTTACCAGAATAATGTGATTGAAAAAAAACATTTTAGTACCATAAAGTTGAAATAGTCGGTTGACATTATGAAAAACAAAACAAAAAAGAAAATGGGGAAAAAAAAGAAAACAAGAACAAAATCAAGATATGGGGAAAAATTATACATTTCCCAGAAGAAATTTGAAATAGTTGACCAATTTACAAACAAAACGGCAGAAATTGACAGCTGTAATTTTAGGAGAAATTAGGTAAATTACAAATATTAAGAGAAAAAAATACATTTTTTGAGCATAATTTTTTAAATATAAATTCAGAACACATCTGTACAAAATATGAAAGTGGCCCTTGTGTCCTTTCATTTTTCACTATGTGGCCCTCACTGGAAAAAGTTTGGGCACGGAGAAAACATGCACAGAAATGCCCAAGCGAAGAGGAGAACCCTTCATCTCACAGCTGTGAGCGTCAGCATGCTTACCACTCTATGCCCCCCAAAGAACTTCAAAATATACAAATTCTGCATAGAATTGACCTTTAAAAGAAAAATGGACACTTTATAATCTGTGTTTTTGCTTTTTTTGGGGGGGCGGGGGGGTATTTCAAACTACTGCAATCATTTTGTGTGCAGCGGTATGTGTGAGGTCTTTTTGTGGTTTTTGACAACTACAAACTTGCAATGTGCATACCAAGGTGCAGCCTACATTAAACGTTCCTTCATATATGCATATTTAATGCAGTTGGATCTGTACAGTGTGAAAATCTATAGTATGATAGCGCTCTAATCATTGTTTGGGATATTTATTGCAGCCGCTTGAGCCATTTCCTGTTATTTTCAGAATTCCATAAATCAGTTTCAGAAAGCATAAAACTGTCAAGAATCCCTTTTGTAAAGACTTTACCATCCCTTTAAGTTATCTGCTCGTGTGGAATAAAAATGGCACTGATGACTGATTATTAATGTGTTTTGAAACTCATTTAATCAGTTGTGTCCAGCAACCCAGTGTAGCAAAGAAAAACCACATATGTGTTTGTGTGTGTTTTAATTAGAACAGAGAGAGATTGTGTAAACAAAGTGAAAGAAGCCAATTAGGATCATTTCCTGGGGCAAACATACCGGTCAGCCTCTCCTGACAGATGTTCTTCTTTGCCCTAAGTGTGCTCCAAGCAGCTCTTAGTATACAGATCCTTATCAGTAGGTGGAGCCAATGCATACTTCTTAAGACACTCCAAAAATGGACAATGTTGTGATCTCTTGTTCCCATTGCTAGTTTCATACACACACTAATGGTTAGGTGACTAATAGGACCACTGCCTAAGAGAAAATGTTTGGTCACCACCACTGTACTCTGATGCAAGAAGACTTCAAACACAGCATGTGCATTTCATTTGCTTTTTGTATCTGGAGTGGTTTCTGTTTAGTATAATAGGACAAGATACTGAAGGTCACTTTAGTGGAGGAAAAACAATACTGCTTGAGTTTGGAGTAACAGAATCCTTGAAGCACTGTAATCAGTGTAATAAATAAACCCGTAACCCAGCCATTGTGCTGTGTGAGCAGTTTTCTGTTTGCCAACCTCCACCATAGCGAGAGATACTGGCACATGCAGAAATAAAAACAAATCTGATTTTTACTAAATCTATACTAAAATATAATAACGTGCCTCTCAGGGCCCAATGACAATATTTCATGTATATAGGGTGTGTTATACATCACTTATAGACCATGGCTAAATTGACTAAAATATGAGGTATTTAAAAGACGCACTCAAAGACATTGTGATAATATGCAGTACTTTGCACTGGTTAAAGAGGAAAGTGTGCGGCTGGCCATAAAACCACAATCACATTAACTGCCACATAGGAGCACATTGTTTATCCATTGGTTGCAGGTATGCTGGAGCCTATCCCAGCCGACTTTGGACGAGAGGCGGGGTACACCCTGGACTGGTCGCTGGTCAATCGCAGGACACAACCTTCAAGCGTCCCATTTTCCCTGGGGATATTTGGACTTTCTTTCCAGGTGCCCTCTTATTTTAATACTTTGCAGTATTTTCTCCGGTAATGCAGAGCAGCACAGCTTCCAGCATGCTCGGCAACACCAGGCCGAGCTTCCCCTAAAATGTCCAAACAAAAGTGGTGAAATTTGTACTGCCGTGTGTACATTTCATGGACTAAATATGCGCTAGAATACCTTCATCTTTTGTTCACAATCAGCTGCTTATCACCGGTAACTTGAATTTTTCCTTCCCCGCAGCGTCACGTCCCTTTTTTAATTTTTTATTTTATTTTACACAGTTTTTCTGACTTCATTGGGGAAGCATAGAGTGGGTTGTTCCACTGCGCGTCCAAATGTTGGACTTTTGCCCGCCCGTCGGGCGCTCAGCATCTCAGGGAGTGTATGGGGCTGTGGGCTGGCCCGGGCGCTCGGCTTCTGCGTGATGATTGGATGATCTGTCCGAGGCGTAATACCGTTTTGATTGACAATGAAATGAGCAAATCTGCAATCTTAAAGTATTAACCTCCACCATAGCATAGTGCCAAGTTTTTTTTTCTGTTGTTCTGAACTGATCCGGAGATTTTGCCAATCCCCAGCGACTTTGGACGGAGTGTAGAATTTACATACAAATAAATGACCAAGTTTATGATGTAGGCTGGAAGAAAATGAGCTGCCCCCCCTTAAATGACCAGCGGCCGCCATTGATCCTTAGTCAGTAATTCTGGACCCCATGATTAAAATATCACAATGGGCAGCTGTTGTCACCACATGTCTATTTTTGGGGTCCACTGAGGAATTGTCCTAACTTTTCTCCCCCCATGGTGCATAGGAGATGGTCTATAAGCAATACAGTTATTTAAAACCATATCTAATTAATTGTACTACACAGACACTGACTGCTTTTTTTTAAAGCTGTACCAGAAAATGTATTTAATATCATTATTTATCTTTATTTTTTAATACCTTATAACATAAAACAGTCAATGCAAATCTACACTGCTGCAAACCCTTTGTGTTGATATTTAATGGTCCTAATGATATGCTGTAACTAATAGAACTGGAACGAAACATCGCATCATCAAAACCTGATTAATCTGCAGCCTGTGGCAGCGGTTTAGATGATTTAAAAAATGTCTCGTGTTCTGCATTATCGGAATAATGAGGCATTTGTATTGAAACAAACCCTCTTTCTGTGTTAAAAGTACACACCCTGTCCATTTTTTAAAACAAGCAAATTCTGCCTAAAGGGTGGAATCAGTTCAATGCAATGTTGCAAGGTGATATGAGAATTGTGTTTCTTGCACTTTCTTGCACATTTTGCTGTACTTGTGCATTTAAACACCCAACGATCCAAAACCACCATGGAAAAAATACTACTGGAAAATGCTGGAAAATAGAAACGCTGTAATCACATAAACTCTGCAACATCAAAAAGAATTGCTAATTAAGATACTGCAAATACCAAAAACACACTTTAAAAACAACCATCCCTCCGTTCTGCCTCCTTGTATCCTGCTAATGGCATTTTCTGCATGGAAAGATTTGTTTGACTGCAACATTGCATGTGTTTAATTTTGATGTGTGTTTTTGGGTTTGGATCATTTCTGTGTTTGGAGTTCCAGCAGGACATATACAGTATGTGTTGTGATAATTATCAACATGATGCATTTCCAGAGCGATGCCAGGTTTGTTCCTGCTGAGTCTTTTTGATAAACCATGCACACGCATGTTAGGATCCTGTAGTTCTCAGCCAGGGGTGTAGGTCACATTCATGGTCACACAGCATGTTGCAGTGTGGTGGAGGCTGTTGCTATGGCAACTTTAACAGCCAGAAGTGCAGTTCTGTTTGTCGGATACACTATCTGATGATTTTTCCACGTGTAGGAGGATCTGAAAGATGCCGTCCGATGACTGCCAAGAAAAAGCACAAGCACCGACTTGCCGTTAATAGTTTTTAAGTGAACGTAGTTTCCTGGTAGGTTTTTTGGTTTAGCTCGTGTGTTGGATCTCATTGTGGCCAGTGAGTCATCAAGCATCAGGACTTTTGAGAGGATTGCCTTCATCCATGTGATCAACGTTTGTTCAACCATTGTTAACAGGATTTCCTCCGCTCAGCCCATGTTCTCTCGGTGCTACCATGCGTCCAGTCGGTTCACACTTTCTACATTAAGAGATATAGAGAACTTAAAGACAACTTCTGCTAACATTTTATATGAGGAAGAACCAAGGTGTTCAAAAAGTCCGGTACTAAGTGAGGTTAAAAATTGATGGGGCTTATGACGCAGAGCATTCCAGTTGGGTATACAGTGTTCTGTGACACTGTCCAAACACGCCGGGACTGCTGTCCCAGCAGCCAAACCCATGCAAGGCTCTTGCTTTGTTGACGTTGGGCAAAGCCTAGCCTTTATCGGCAGGCTAGTCATGCTCAGTCAGGTCACTGCTGCATGGGTAGGGTGAGACAGGACAAGGTAGTGCCAGTTTTGACTATGGGTCGCATGGGTATCTCTAGTGGTGATGGGCAAAAAAAAAATGTTCGTACATATTTGTGCTCTGTGCTACTCGGCTCATCGGGTCAGGATATATTTGGCAAAGGGAACCCCTATACTGCTCACATGAAGTGGATAAAACCAAACTTGGGCTCAAACGTTTGAAGTCACATAAGAAGCAGACAGACCTTTGAGGAGGTGCTCTTGAAATTAGCTTAGCAAACACTGAGGGTCATCAACTCAAACCACTATCTCACTATCAACACAAACACAAGGCATGCTTGGAAGCGCCTGTTCAAGCTTTTCAAAACATTATTTTACCATAAAAATAATAAATAACAAACAAGTCAATATAATTTGGTTTAGTGTTGACTGCTACGTGAGGTGCCAGCAGGGCGCTCGCATTCAACTGTGCGGCAAATATTATATCCAACCCTTTTATAATGCTTTGACGAGGGGACGCTGAAGTGATGTTTCACATAAGGCGCCACTGAGGCTAAAACCACTACTGCTACTAGGACACTCTCGTGGATAGATGTCTACATCACCAATTCTTTCTAGACGCATGAATCAAAATAGACTTCTATCCATCCATCCATTTTCTGCTCCAACATACCCCTGAGACCCATCATTTGTGTCATTTTTTAGGGGTATGCTGGAGCCTATCCCAGCTGACTTTAGGCAAGAGACGGGTACACCCTGGACCGGGCACCGGTCAATCGCAGGGCGGACAAACAACTATACAATATGTTTTTACTATTGCCTTGTAGGATAGGCTCCAGCCCCGCAAACAAAATAATCCGTATTGAAAATTGATCGTCGCACACACCATACCGCCAAGTTGCATTTAATGAGACGTGTTCTAATACACTGCATGGTTTTTAATCACATTGTAAATCAGGGGTCTCAAACTCAACTTACCTTGAGGCCGCTGGAGGCAGAGTCTGGCTGAGGCTGGGCCGCAGCCTCAGCACACAGCACGCGATTTAAATGAAAAATGTTTTTAATTTAATCTTCTCAAACGTCTTTTAAAAATGTTTTTAACACAAAATATGATAAACAAGGACTGTGGTTTAAAGAAGTCATTGAAAAATGTTTCTCTGCTTGCATCAAGCCCGGTTGATGTCAGGCCCCTGAGAGCCATATACACCACCGTGATTGGTAGGTCGTCAGCTCTGCACACAACACTGTAAAAAGTGCCATTCATATAAAACTTGAGGTCCACACTAACATTGAACTTGCATATTAAGGTAGGGGCCACAAAATATCATCTCGGCAAATTTGAGACCCCTGTTGTAAATGAATGCATATGGAATAGGTTCTGTTAAATACACCCCTAAAAATGGCTGCTGCTCAAAAAGAGGCAAAATGTGTATTGCGGTTTATTGAATCAAAATTGCATACGCAGATTAACAACCTGAGGCAGAAGAGCAAGAAGTATATTACATGAGGTACAAAAAAACCCAATAACTTCATCCATTCATCCATTTTCTATGCCGCTTATCCTCATTAGGGGTATGCTGGAGCCTATCCCAGATGACTTCTGGTGAGAGGCGGGGTAGACCTTGGACTGGCCGCCAGTCAAACGCAGGGCAGACAAACAAACATTCACACTCTAATGGACAATTTAAAGTCGGCAGTTACCCTAACATGCATGTTTTTGGAATGTGGGAGGAAACCGGTGTACCCGGAGAAAACCCACGGACGCACGGGGAGAACATGCAAACTCCACACAGAGATGCCCAACAGAGATTCGAACCCAGATCTCCTGACTGTGAGGCCAACATGCTACCCACTCAACCACCGTGCAGCCCCCAATAACTTCAATAAACTCCAATACCCCACTTTGTATTTTTATGACCCAGTTTTTTGCTCATGTCCAGTCTTGCTGCTTCTCTGCTTTGTCTCATTTGGAGTTCGCCGGGTGGAGCCACCTAATTGAACTTCTCGAACAAAGCTTCTTATTATAAGCCATGCAGCTGCAGCAGGAAGATGCTAGTTCCTTTGTCTCCGCCAAGGTTAGCCACAAGTTTTGCTTGTCTATTCCTTTAGTCCCCCCATTTTCTATTCTTCTTGTTTGCTCCTCATGTTTGGTTTATAAGTACTTTTGTTACTCCAGTTTTTGTTTATCTTATGCATTGAGTACTCATAGATGCTTGTGTTATTTTCTTATCCACTTTTTAGTGCTTTTAAGACGTCTAGCGTCCACTGTGTGTCTGCCTTTGAGATGTTAAGTACCTGGGTGTTCATCTGAACCATAAACTGGACTGGACAGAAATGCGTTCTACAAAAAAGCAAAAAAGGTCAGAGCAGACTCTTCCTGCTCGGGAGGCTGAGGTCCTTTGGAGTGCAGGGGGCACTCCTGAAGAGCTTTTGTGACTCTATTGTGGCCTCTGCCTTTTTTCTATGGTGTGGTCAGCTGGGGGAGCAGCATCAGGAAGAAGCTGGACAAACTGAAGAATAAGGCCAGCTCTGTCCTGAGATGTCCTCTGGAACAGGTGGAGGAGGTGAGCAAGAGGACAAGCTGTCCTCCATGATGAAGAACAACTCCCACCCCCTCCAACACACACTCACTGCGCTAAGAAGCTCCATTAGTGACAGCATGATCATCCAAAGTGTGTGAAGGAGAGGTATTGCAGGTCTTTCCTCCCTGCAGCTGTCAGACTCTATAACAAGAACTGCTCAAAATCCTTTGCAATCACCGTACAATAAACTGTGCAATAGTCATGTAATAAGCATGCAGCAAAATAGCCTAACTGTTCAATAACTGTTCACCACGTACACAGCTGAAAATATTATATATATATATACTAATATATATATTTTTTTTATATTTTTTATTTTTTTTTTTTTTTTTTGGTTTTTTTTGCAGCAGACTGAAATAATGAGTTTTTCTCCTCGATTTATGCCCTTTATGTAGATTTTCAACATCAACATTGTTGATATTCTAGCAGGAGTTGCAGAAATACAAACACAGGGCGCTCATTCAACAGCTCTGATTCTTTGTTGCTTTGAAGTGACGGGTGTCATGTTTACACTCCCCACGCACCACGTGTGACAGAGGGAGCTTGGTCGCGTTCCTGGTAAACTTTCTCTTGAACACAAATTATCTCCAAGACCCAGTTCAAATTGAGTTATTTTCATATATTTATCCATT
Organism: Oostethus manadensis; assembly: GCA_024372805.1. NCBI lineage: Eukaryota > Metazoa > Chordata > Actinopteri > Syngnathiformes > Syngnathidae > Oostethus > Oostethus manadensis. The sequence continues at coordinate 860,698 of QODF01000002.1, read as the reverse complement.
GTTATTGCCGCTGTCTTACTTTATGCATTCATATTCTGATGTATGAATGGCAACAGGTGGGTTACACAGGTTGGTTGTGCACCTTCTGCCATTTAGTGGAAGAGCATTTCATTGTTCTGCCTGTCACTGTATGTCACTGGCATACATAGATCAGGAAGAATCCATTATGTATAGTAAATAAATAATAAACTAATAATCAAATAAATAATCAAAATTGTGTGCAGGGCTGGTATTTACTTCAAAATAATAGATGGCCCAACATTTTGAGTGCAATTTTAGTCCATTGGCTCCGCCTTGGATTCTGTGCCACACACTCAAATGATAAGACATGTTTAGCTTTTAAACATCTTTTTACTGCTAACTGAGGCACACGGAACCTTACAGTTACTGTGTAAAAAAATGGAATTGCTCATTAGTAGTGTATCTTCTATCCTTGCCCCCAGATGAGACTACAGACAAACATTCTGACTTACTGGTTTTGTAACCTGGCTCCGCATAGCCACTGGATGTTTAAACAGTGGCTTATTGGATTTTATCATGCGGTTCTGGACATAAAACATGACCCGTGCTTGTCGCATTGTGCAGATTTAGCTCACCGGAGGGAAAAAGGCACGTTCCATAAAAGGAATGCTGAGGAAGTACCGTTTCTTGGCCATTGCACAGATTCCCGACCACATGGACGTCTGATGAGAGAGTATGTGAGTGTCTTTACCGACTATCCGTCATGGAAATGTTTTTCTTTGCTGTATTGTCTGAGTCAGCAGTCTCATGTGTAATTTAGGCCTCAGTCATTGCCCATATACAGACGCTGCTTTTTATTCTGCCCTGACGTCATATTGCAAATAAAGCCGGAAAACACAACTAGAGATTTGTTTACATTCGGGCTGCTAAGTCCAAAGTCTGGTGCGTCTTTAGGCCAAGTTCATTTCCTAAGATGTTGCACAGTAAGACGTGAGTTGAGTTCAGCTGAACCAATTTGCTTTACTTAGAATGACACTGGTTGAATATGTTGGTCATTCCATGTATGTGGTGTCCAAATATGTTCTGACCGATATGAGGACCTTGTTTAAAAGTGATTCATCCATCCCAGCCAACGTTACACATTGACCTTCTATTCATCATCAAGCTTGTGTCAATGATTTTTCCGATACAGAAACCAGGACAGACATTGTTTTGTTAGGAAAAAAACTTAGCATGGATAATAATTTGCTTTCCCCACCAAAATATATTTCCATCCATGCATCCATTTTCTCTGCCGCTTATTGGGTTGTGGGGTATGCTGGAACCAGAGGCGGCTGCTGGTCATTCAAGGAAGGAAAGCTAATGTTTTACCAGCCTACATCTTACGCCATTAATGTGTTTATTTATTTATAAGTCGCTGAGGATCTGTAAAGTATCTGGATCAGGTCAAAACAACGGAATTAAAAACTTGGAAAAGGCTACAGTGGCTACCTGATCACTGATTCGCTCATTTCAATGTAAACCAAAAAGGGATTCCGCCTCAGACAGGTCAGCAAATCATCATGCAGAAGCCGAGCGACCGGGGCAGCCCACTGCCCCATATACTACCGGAGACGCTGAGCGCCCGATGGCTAGGACGAAGCCCAGGATTTATTCAATGACCATCCACTTTCATGCAGTGGAACAACCCCGCTCTACGCTTCCCCATCGAAGTCAGTAGATGCTCAGCATACCACTGTGTAAAAAAAAATAGTGCCCGGCGGTGAATGAGAAGAAAGTGGTGTCAGTTACCTGTGAGAAATAGCTAAACAAAAGATGAAGGTAAAGCGAATTTGTTTACATTTGGGCCATAGGTTCCTAGCCAGTCAGGGTACACATATTCATACCTATGGGCAATGTAGAGATGCCAATTATAACAATAACGTAAACTTGGTTTACAAGAAATGGAAAAAAAACTAAAATCAATTTATTTTCTGGTGAAAGCATCTGTGTTTGAATATTTATGTCTGTTGCTTAGTAACTGTTGCTAAGGAAATGGCTGCCATGGTCTCAGATTAAATAAAAGACAAGTAAACAGAGTATGAATAAAGTCAGCTGCAATTGTAATGGAATTTAATGAAGTAAGTCCGACTTAATATTTTAAAATCCACTCGTATGATCTACTCAGTTTTTATTTGAGAGTGTCCGTCTTCTTTTGTGAATTTGTCTGAGCATCTGTGATTTGGCCCAAAATAGATGTTAGTAAGGGTTAAAGGAGGTTGAGAGGTCAGTGCTTCTCTCTGTAGTTTATTGTTCTCAATGTCTTTCCCAAGTGTGACAACTTAAATTATACCCAGTAAGAATATGGCCTGCAGCTGTGGTTCTTTCTGGGTATTTTTTGGTATTTGTCATACTTCCTGTGTTTCACTACGAGTGTTGTGTAAATCCAGACATTATTTACACTTTGGATCTGTTGTGTCACAGCTTATAATGGCGTTCTCCCTGATGAAATACTTAAAGCCAAACACAGTCATCGGTCATCACCGTCGTAGACTGATATTTGTCAAGACTAGTACTTGAGATCTTGACAGTAAAACAGTTTTGAGTAAAATAAAAAGGAAATGACCCTAGCAACCGCAGTGTTGGATGATGAGCTAAAAGGCACAGACATGGAATATTCCTGAGAGTTTGGAGAGCCTTGTGACTTTCTGAAGTGTGACTAGTAAAGCCATAAACAGAGAAGACATTGATGACTTTGATAACTGCTTTGGGCAATCTTTGGATCAGACACTAAGGGCTTGTCCAACCTGGAATTTCGATATCAGAATGGGAGAGTCGAGGCTTTTAGAATGGGAGAGTCGAATAACGCTGCCTTGTGGTAGAAAACCACTACTTTCTGGGAAGGATGACATCACCGCCCGGGTCGCTGTCACGTGAGCAGAAATGACTGGTTGTGCACTGCTGCCAAAAAGCTAACATAATATCTGCATATTTTGACCGGACTGGCATGACTCCCAGTCCACAATCTCCGGATTTTTTTCTTCTTGTACTCTGAAGTGGCTCACAGAAGTAATTGTAGTCTGTAGTCAGTATGGACAAGCCGGACAAGCAAAATGACAATGGACCAATGTGCATTGGTTTCAGCACCTTGGCACGTTTGTTCCATAGAACAACTGCACAAATGGACGGAGCCCTTTTGTTAGTCATACGGTCTCTTTGTCTTGGTGGGCGGAGGCGGGACCATTACCATACACACACAGTGCATAAAAGTGTAACGTAGTAGTAATTAAATTAGTAGATTGCAATTTATTGTCATATTGTTTCATTGTACTTTTTTTTAAAAGTAATGTTAAAATCTCATCTCATGGACCCAATCTTGTGTATCGTCTCATTTTATGAACTGAGCGTCTCATGACGCCCCCTTTGCTTGGATGTGACCAACGAGGTTCCAGTAGACCATTAATTGCCATGATGCCGCCTTCCACCTTTCTGTGAAGACTTTCTACAAAGCTTTGTAGTGTGTCCATCAAAGTTTTCTTCCATTCAGAAGCACATTTGTGAGTTTATCCCAAAGGTTTGAGGTCACGGCCCTCACACCGTCCATCCATCCGTTTTCTATACCGCTTATCCTCATTAGGGTCGCAGGTATGCTGGAGCCTATCCTAGCTGACTTCGGGTGGGAGGCGGGGTACACCCTGGACTGGTCGCCAGCCAATCGCAGCTGTTTGACTGTCCAATTGTCCAAAATGTGAGAAATTAAAATGAGGACTTTATGCTCTAATCAACAATCCTGATCCCTGACTGATTATACATGTGGCCCAATGCGTTTGCCCGAGTTTTCTATGGGTAGTTCTTATTTTTCCACGTGTTTTTCCGATTAGGAGTGTGTCTGTGAAGTGGATGTGACCTGCTGCTATTGGTGCCACCAGACCACACAGAGATGCAATGAAAGCCAGCAGAGACAAGAAAATTGGACGAACTGAATATGAAGTGGGGAGTGAACAAAAGACCAGATGGGCACACTGAAACTGTTGGTGACTGAAAAGAGCAAGGAGGGGAGCAGGAGACGCAGAGGGAGGAGGTAGACAGGCAGCCAGATGAGAGAGCGAGATCACCTTCATCTTCATTCATTCCAAACCGTGCAGGCAGGCAGCGGACGAGCGGTGGAAGGAGAGAGGTGGGGCGAACGTAGGAGAGGCAGAGGGTGTGTGCTCGCATGCTCTTCCTCTTTTTGCGTGGGTGCTGGCAGCTGCTGTGGTTTGTAGACAGAAAAGAAAAGTTTGCAAAGTCTGGGTGCTCTCCAGCTGCCAACACACGCACACACAGCAGCTCCTTTTCACACGAGAAGCTTCCCCACTCTTTTACTCTCTCCTGGCTGAGGGAAGGAGAGCTCACACACACACCTTTACCTCCCATCCATCTCCAGACAAGGTTTATCCAGGATGTGGACTCTTCTCTTGGGGGTTAGCTTAGGACTCCTGGCCTCCTGCAGATCAGAACAACTTCAAGGTGAGGGGACCGTGCCTTCGTCTGGTGCTCTTTGTTTGAGATCATGTGTCCTTTTGGCCTCTTTTGTTTCATTTTTGACCGGATGTCTCACCTGTGTTGGAACATTGTCACTAAATGTCTAAATCCTTTGTAAAGGCAACAGGGATGGTCCGTTTGAATGAATGAGTGGATGCCGGCGACAGTAAGTGTGTGTGTGTGTGCTGCACACCGGTGCAGACAGCCTCATGTCTGGCAGTCTGAGACTCCTGACAGACACAAAGAAAATGCTTTTCCGCTGAGTCTGTGTCTAACACGCGCCGTCGCATTTGGGATTTCATCTGGATGTTGAGTGTAGCTTTCAGAGGCGTACACAAAAGCTGTTTCGTCTTAATCTCCGGCTGCTCTACTCTGTCACAAAGGGTATTTCAGTCCCCCCCCCCCCCCCCCCCCCTCCAATGTCACTCTTTTTCCTCTCTAATGCATGCGCCCTTGCGGTTCGGCTTTGATTGCATTTGTTGCCCTGAGCGATACCTCTCTGGAGGTGAACTTGGTGCCAGACTCAAACAGGTCTGGGTGCATCTGACACGGTCCCAGTGGAGCTGGTGGTTAGGTTGTTCACAAAGACGCCACAGCGCTGAGCATCAACATCTCCAAATCGGTCCTTATTGTAAGGAAAATAAGAGGTTACTCCTAGACAGCGGCTCCTGCGTGACCCGGGAAATGCTCTTAAAACCTTAAGTCTGTGGGCACACGTATGTCATTAAGGTTGTGTTGTTAGGCGCACCCAAAGTTCATGCCCACTAATGTCCTGCATCAGGGCTGTGTGTGCTACTTGCTGGACTTGCTCAACATCACGCTTTATTGCTAAGAAAAAATGCAACGCCACTATAGAGGAAGTGCTTATCAGCCTTCCGCCTACCCAACGTGGATTATACTGTTTAAAATACAGACCACATCTTCCACCAAGCCAACCACTAAAAATGAACTCTTCTTCATCACATGTGAAAATGAAGATTGGTCGGCCACATTTGGCTGGAACCAGACCTCAACAATGAGGCTTTTCTCCTTCACCATGTGTTTGCGTCCTTCACCGCGCTGCCCTTGTGATCTGTATGACCTGATTTATGACTTCCTCCCATTCTAAGAGCTTCATGTTTGGTATTTTGTGGTGAGTTTTTACTTCGTTATACTTTTTCCGGAGTCACATTGTTAATAAATTCTGTGATTTGCCCAACTAGACATGCAAATACACAAACAGAGTCTGACAAGCTTAAACCAGAAGCAGACCGCAAAAAGTGGACTTTGTCCAATGTTGGCTCCTGACCAACAGGTTTAGGAACGTGCTGTTAACGTCAGGTACAGACTGCGACTACACGAGGTCTAAGAGATACTATATATACAAAAAAACTATATAAATAAGTGAAGTTTTGGATGCATTTCATGTATTGGCTGTCGTTCGTGTTTGCAGGTTTCGTGCATTGAATTGTGTGGTGAGGGTGTGGCCGTTAATGTTTATGGTGTCTGCTCTTCTTCATCTTTCACCACCAACAGGAAATATTTGCAGTACCCTTTGCTCTTCTGCAAGCTAACCCAATAACCACTTAAACCAACAGCGGCAATTGATGGAAGGAAATGAGGACCTAAAGAGAGATGCGGTATGCGGTTTGAGAACAGTCAAACTTCGGTTTCTCAACTCTACAACTTTTTAATTGGTTTTTCCACTGAAATGTTCACCAAAATTGAACTAACAAAACTGTTATATTTTTCTCTTTGATAGTAAATATGTGGGGATCACACATTCAACACCAAATACTGATCACGTAATACTACGGTATCCCGACAGGCACCTTCATTTAGAAAATTCAAATGTTACATAAACTAAGTTGCATTCTGGCGACGAAAGAAGAACTCAAGGGAGTTAATGTTGCGAAAGGGGATCCTCAAGATTTCAAGAAGTTGTTGGTGTGAATCCCCTCCTCTCTCTCCCCACCCTCTCTGTCATTTGGTGGCCTAAGGGAAACTTAGTCATCGGGGCCCTTTACATCCCTTTTTTGTTTTTTGTTACATTTTTACAAAATGTAATTTAGGCCCCTTTTCCCCTGCTTTTGAAATGTGTTATCTGTCACCTTAAGTTGCTATTTACATAACCATGCTTATTTATCCGTCCATCCATCCATTTTCTCGGCCGCTTATCCTTATTAGGGTCGCGGGTATGCTGGAGCCTATCCCAGCTGACTTTGGGCGAGAGGCAGGGTACATCCTGGACTGTCACTGTGACAATCAGAGATCCATGTTTATACCCCCAAATGCGATATGAAATATTAATGATTCTTATCTTCTAACAAGTGTAAATATGAGAACATTTTCCTATTTCCTGGAATAGATAAAGTCCTTCAAATCTTCCTGGGAGGTTATATTACCGAGCAAGATAATAATTCCACCGGGGTAACTTCCACCAACAAGTTTGCTAAGCTTCGCTTCCCGTTTCTGCACATGCACGGTAACATGGGATAGTCCATTGTATGAGAAGGGAGGGGCAACGGTCAAAATGTTTGACAGATTATGGATTCTGATGTAGTTTTCATATTACTAAAACAGTAATATGAACTTTAAATTGAAGGGAAAAAAACAGTAGTAATTTTTTATGGGACTTTTGGGGACCCCGGAAATTGCCTGTATCTGCTTAATGGTAGATCCGCCCCTGCTCTCTGCTCCACACTATCTTTGCTAAGAGTCTTCAATGAAGGTAAATGTGATGTTAAATGTACATTTATTATTTTCATTCATCATTATTTTGCATTGTTTTGCATATAAAACTATAATAATTATTTACAAAATGGTTGATATTTTGGGTGTGTGGATGTATTCGTTGAATTTATATTTCAGTCGTTCCCTTGCCACACCGCTGTCCAAATTCCATGGCATCACTCCATCACAGTCAAACACATATGAATTAATAACGGTTTTTAATTTTTTATTATTTATGCTTCTGCAAACCAATCTGGCAATTTTTGTTGTTGCTTAAATTAACCATTTTGAAGCATACAAATGGTTATATTTTCTAAATTACAAACAGAAGGAATGAAGAAGATGCATTGAAATTGTGAATGTAGTTTCTACGTTGGTCACTAGGTGTCAGTAAATGTTTGGTGAAAGAAGCACCAGACGAACATTTTATTGCTTAACAACAATTCTGAACCCCCGATGTCACTTCCTGTCCAAGAGAACGATCTTAATTTATGTATTATATGGCTTATTTTCTCTGATTATATCCACAACATTGGGTAATAGGAATGTAAAGGTGACTATAAGGGTGTTATTTCATCTCTACAAGGCTCTAATAATGTGAAAAAACATTTAGATGGTCATGAGCAAATTGTGCTATGCTCTTGACTATGAAAATATTCCATTTATAAAGAATGAAACCTACTTTGGGAAAATTTGGTCCCGTGTGGAACCAAATAACAGCAATGAAGGAGGGATTACCGTATTTCCTGTGTTAAAAATTGCTTTTTTTGTACATTTTGTCAGTGTTTGTCTGACCTTTTGGAACATATGAATAACAAAAACAGAAGTACCACTGTACCACTACCTATGAACACATTAGATGTGTATGGAATGGTTGGAAGTGATACTCCTACTTGTAACCTTCAGGTGATGTTGCATGAGTGTGCGTGTGTGTGTGCGCGTGTGTGTGCATGTGCACACCAAACTTATTTGCACAAAGATCTCACATTTCAACTTTTTGTCGTGCATGGTAGAACACGGCTGCTGACAGTGCAGTTTCACTGAGGTGTGATGATGACAGATAGCGGCGCGCGTTTGGGGTGACGGTAACGGCATGAGGCCTGGTTCTTAAGCAGCAAATATAAAGTGATGTTTGCATGAACAAGAATGTGCCTGTCTGAGCATGAAACTCTTGCTCAGACTTTAATTCGGACTTTAATTCATGGTATTAGATAGAAAAAAGTGTCCTGTGTTAATCTTGACATGAAGGTACTCGGAATGCTGGTTGTCTCCATGCTGCATCATGACGCCACCAAAGTGAGGGCCTCACACCATGTCTGTGTGGGGTTTTGGTGTTTGTGCACCTGCATGGACTAATGTGTCTTTTATTACTGCGATGGTGAGAAGAAAGAGTAATGACACATAACAATAGGAACAAAGAGTAGAAGAGAGGGAGAGAAAGTGAAGTAAGAGTAGAGCATTGAGCTGGTCAATTACTTCCACAATTAAGTTTTTTAATGTAAAAAAAATCTTTCTTTTAGGCTGCAGACATTCAGAATTTGCATTTTCCTTGCTTTCTTCTCCATGATGTGACAATAATAGCTTTGGAGCAGTCACTGCCTCAGGATGGTAGGCTTTGGGGCTTCACAAAGACCTCCGTGACCGCCCCCTTTGCATACTAATGCGTCCCCTTTTTTAGCAGTTGTTGTTGCTCTCTTTGATCCGTTTGGCTGTTTTTGCAAGGCCGCAACTTCTGTTTTGTTTTTCAGATCCTGCACTTGCAGGGACACTGTGCCATGTGGCACCATGTATTAAGCTTCTGTCAGGTGTGTGTGTGTGTTTGCGGTGGGGGGGGGGGCAGAAACCGCCACTCGCCACAATGTTGGCACAGACCCTCGTTGCCCAACTGCCTCCAACCGCTGCTCAGTGCCAACGTACGATTTACTCATCAAAAAAAGTGACACATCATTTGCAAATGATATCTTACACACAGTATGTATGTTTAAGGCAGGAAAATACAATTATATCTTTGGCATTGTGCTCATCTGCTTTCACTTCCTTGCTGTTTGTAATTTTTTGCAAACAAACATGTTGCAACACAAGAGGCAAATTTATGACCCAACCAGCGGAATCTGTACAGTTACTTCCTCAACAAAGTCCTTCCTTTTTTACACTTAACCAGTGGAACAACTTGCCTTGTAATATGACTAACCGTGTGACTTTATTTAAGCACATGAAGTAAAATAATGCCATGCATTATGAGAGAATGCGGTCTAATATAACAACACAGTTTGAATAGGGGGATTTTTTTTTTTAGCCCCCATTTTTGTTTTTTCTCCTCTAAATCCAAATACAATGTTATGAAATATATAATTTTAACAGGGGGTAACATCAAATAATAACTTTATTTATTTGATCAAATGTGGGTTAATTAACTTTACCAGTTTTTTTTAACTTATAGAATAAAATTGCATTTTTGGAGTAACATTTTTTGTGCCCAGGCCAAGGCACACCTGTGCAATAATCATGCTCATGTAAGGTGGATGGTTGTCCAAAGTTAACTCATATTTAATCACAAATAATCATAGAAGGTTTTATTTGTAATACATTAGTATACAGATTAGTATTTTTTCTAAATACACCTATTGAACTTGAGACTGGATAAAATGTTGCCATTCCAGTTTCCTCCGCTTATCCGGATCCAGCTCACGGGGGCAGCAGTTTCAGTAGGGAAGCCGGTCTCCGGTAACGTCTTCCAGTTCTACCGGGAGGATACCAAGGCATTCCCAGGCCAGCTGTGAAACATAGTCTCTCCAGCGTGTCCTAGGTCTTCACTGGGGCCTTCTCCCGGCTGGGCATGCCCTAAACGCTTCAGCAGGTAGGCGCCCGGGAGGCATCCGAACTAGATGACTGAGCCACCTCAACTGGCTCCTCTTGACGTGAAGGAGCAGCGGCTCTACTCTGAGCTCATCCCGGATGGCTGAGTTCTTCACCCTATCACTTAGGGTGAGTCCAGCCACCCTACGGAGGAAACTCATTTTGGCCACTTGTATCCACCATCCTGTTCTTTCAGTCATGACCCATAACTCATGACCATATGTGAGGGTGGAAAAATAGATTGATTGGTAAACAGAGCTTTGCCTTCCGGCTCAGCTCTCTCTTCACCACGACAGTCCGGTACAGCAACCGCATTACTTCAGACGCTGCAACGATCCGTCTGCCGACCTCGCGCTCCAACCATCCCTCACTTGTGAATAAGATACCTGAGATTCTCGAACTTCTCCACCTGGGGCTAGACCTCACTCTCAACCCGGAGGGGACAATCCACTCGTTTCCGGCTGAGAAACATGGCCTTGGATTTGGAGGTGCTCTTCTCATCCCAGAAGCTTCAGACTCAGCTGCAAAATGCTCCAGTAAACACTGAAGATCAAAGCCTGACCACATCGTCTGCAAATAGCAGAGACGAGATCCTAAGGTCATTAAGCTGGACTCCCTTAAACCCTTGTCTGCTCCTAGAAATTCTGTCCATGAAGATTATGAACAGAATTGGTGACAAAAGGCAGCCTTGGCGGAGGCCAACGTTCACCGGAAGCAAGCTCGACTTACTGCTGGCAATGCGAACCAGGCTCCTGCTTCGATTGTACAAGAACCAAATGTCACGTAGTAGCGCACCACAAATCCCGTACTACTGGATCACCCCCCACAGGACACCACGAGAGACACTGTCAAATGCCTTTTCCAAGTCTACAAAGCACATGTAGACCAGTTGGGCAAACTCCCATATACCCTCCAGTACCCTTGCAAGGGTTTAGAGCTGGTCCAGTGTTCCGCGACTGGGACGAAAACCACATTGCACCTCCTGTAACCGCCATCTAATCCCACACATCACCAGGTGGTGATCAGTTGTCAGCTATGCCCCCATCTACACCCCTTCGTCCAGAACATGCGGACGCAGGTCTGATATTACAGCTACAAAGTTGATCATTGACCCGCGACATAAGCTATACTGGTGCCAAGTGCACTTAAGGACATCCTTATTTTCGAACATGGTGTTTGTTATGGACAAACTGTGGTTCGCACAGCAGTCCACACGGGTTAAGATCAGGGAGGCCGTTCCTCCCAACCACGCCCCTCCAAGTCACACTGTCATTGCGCACATGGGCGTTGAAGTCTCCCAGTAGAACTATGGAGTAACCAGCTGGGGTGCTCTCCAGAACCTCTCTAGTTTCAAGAGGGCTGGGTACTCTGAACTGCTATTCGGCGCGTACGCACAAACCACAGTCAGGACCCTTTCCCCAGCCCTAAGGCGTATAGAAATAACCCTCTCGTTCCCCGGGGATGACTCCAATACAGAGGCACCAAGCCGGGGGGCTATTAATAAGCCCACCTTAGCTTGCCGCCTCTCCCATTCAGCAACTCCAGAGTAGAACAAGGTCCAGCCCCTCTCAAGGAATTTGGTTCCAGACCCGAAACTGTGGGTCGAAGTGAGTCCAACTATATCTAGTTGGAATGTCTCAACCTCTTCCATGAGCTAAGACTCTTTCCCCACCAGAGAAGTAACATTCCAGGTCCCAGGAACCAGATTTGGCCGCCAAAGACCAGGTTGCCCAGACACCCGCCCCCGAACGCCGCTCAAATCGCATGGCACCGAACCCTTTCGCTTGCCTCTGCAGGTGGGGTGCGGGGGGTGCGACTTCTTCGAGCTGTCCCTGGCTGGGCCCCATGAGGGAAGGCCCGACCACCAGGCGCCCGCCTGCGAGCCCTTCCCCCAGACCTGGATCCAGGGTGTGGCCCCCCGGTATCTCACATCCGGACAGTTGCGGTCACTTGTCTTGGTTTTTTCCATAAGGATATTCTGAATTACTCTTAGTCTGACCTGTCACCTAGAACCTGTTTGCCTTGGGAGACACTACCAGAGGCATAAACCCCCCGACGACATAGGTCCTGGGATCACTCAAACCCCTCCACCACGATAAGGTGGAGTACATAAAATGTTTATTTATGCACATTTTAATTCATTCATTTTCAATGCCGCTTATCCTCATTAGGTTTGCAGGTATGCTGGAGCCTATCCCAGCTGACTTTGGGTGGGAGGCGTGGTACACCCTGGACTGGTCACCAGCCAATCGCAGGGCACAGATAGACAAACAAAGACATACAACCATTCCCACTCAAATTCATATCTATGCACAATTTAGAGTCGCCAATTAAGCTAACATGCATGTTTTTGGAATGTGGGAGGAAACCGGAGTACACGGAGAAAACCCACACACGCACGGGGAGAACATGCAAACTCCACACAGAGATGCCCAACGGAGATTCGAACCCTGAACCTCCTGACTGTGAGGCCAATGTTCTACCCACTCGACCACAACATGTAAACATTGGTAAGGGAAACTGCCCAACACTTACATATCTTTCTTTTTAAGCTAATTATCTCACAAAATATAGCTGCGATTAACATATAATAAACAAAAGTTTTAAACAAAAGTTGCAAGTTTGCAAAAACATCCAACTACTAAGTGAAATAAAACAGTGTTAGAAAAAAAATAATTACTGCAGTGCAGTCAGGTCATGGCTTATATTTACACACACAGACACACACACTCTTTTGCACACAGCAGTTTCAGCACATATGCTAATAAATAATAATAGTTACGTTCATAAATTCCCTTTGCCATCTCATTGAGCGCTAGCAGTTCGTAATCCAAATATTAGCTCGCAGTTCATAGCAAAAAATCAGCCGAGAAATAGCTCACATTTAAAAAACACTCATTAGTTGCTTGTATGCCAAGGTAGTGCTGTATAAATCACAACAAAAATACCAGCAGGCCCCTACCTTCTCTTTTTTTCGTGGCATTTGGGAGGTGACGTAGTTGGCAACTCAACTCACAGCGACAGTAGATACACATAACTTGGCTTTGAAGCGAAATCCAGACCGTCTTTGGAAGTGTTTAGAGGCTGTTTTTTCTGCACAAGGACGATCTACTAAAATATTGATGTCATTTTTCTGTTGGGGTGGCCAAATTTATGCACCTACCTCATTTTGTTTAAAGAATTATTGCACTTTCTTTAAATCCTAAAGACTTCATTTCACTTCTCAAATACCACTGTGTTTGTCTGCTACATGATATAATTAACTGAAATTGATGATCAATTGGGGGTGCCCAAACCTTTTCATTCATTGTTTTTGTTACCGCATAACTTTGACAGCCCCTGCTTACAGTTTGTACTGTTCATAGTTTTGTTGAGTATATTTTATTGAAATAAGACATTTGCTTTCGGAATGTTTCAGAACGAAATAATTGTGGCTGATGAGTTAATTGGGTTAAATCTGTACTGTACTGTACTCTTTTATCCAAGTAATTCCCTGTTGTCTAGTGCCAAGACATGAATAATTCATTGATTTTACATTATTGGCATCCTTTTTAATGACCATTTAATTCAGGGCCATTTGCGGCCCAGTGTAAATTTTTTAATGTTTTGTGGCACATTTGAAAACTACAATTAGTAAAAACAAACAACAGTAAAAAAAATCACGAAGGTGTAATCTATAGAGAAAAAGTAAAAATGCTGACGCTTTTTTAGTAAGTATGTAGTAGTAGTTTTGTAATCAGCTTTTTAGCATATAGGATTGGAAAATTTAAAGTATCAACATGGGCCATTCTTTAATTTTTGGTGGAAAAAGGACCCCCTGATTTGATTCATTCAGTTGAGGCATCCTGAAGCAAAGGTACAGGAGTGCATGGAGAAGTGGAGATGGTTCAATAACCCATGCAGCTCAGGCAAATTGCATGGTCAAGTGAATGAGGATAACAGTGGTGCTCAAACCGCTGGAGGTTCTGATAATGGCCGCGTGTTGACTGATTTTCAGTGAACAGCAGCTCTACACTGCTTTCCAAGCTGTACACTGATAGCTCTAAAGTATATCCACGTCTAATTTTTATAACATTGGCCCTTAAAAGCATATAATAATAAAATGTTTGCTGAAATGTAGGTTTTATTCATTTTCCTTGCCTTTTTTGGAATGACTGACTACATTTTTGCAATCAAAAGCAGTACTACTGTGATTTACGGGTTACCATAGTAGCAGAGTTTCCCAATGCCCAGAGTACAGATAAGTTTCCACTGCGTCATTACTCATGGTGTGTGTGGGAAAGCAGCAATGTGGTGTGTTAATCATAAGATAAGGTGCACAGAATACACAAATATTGTCTTAAAATCTTGTTGAAACATGGATCGTAAGTTTTCCCTGCAGTCGCAGGGAGTATTAACAGCAGTCATTACATTTTGAATGATTGACTAATCTTTTCGCTTATTTACAAGGCGAAGATTAATTACTGACAGTGGTGAATAAGTTACAGTTGCCCATCTTTTATTGTTTGGTATTTCCCAACTCTCTCTCATTCTCTTTCACCTGCTTACTGGAAAAAACCCTTAGAGCTCTGTGTGATCAATGTGGCCCCGTTCTGCGGTCTGGTCTTTCATTTTATTCACTTGCTTGACACACTTTGCATTTGATTTTTTTTAACTAGTGGAATTCATTTCCCATTTCCCACTTCCCACATCCTGTTAACAGCAATTGAGCCTTTCAAGGTACTAGTGTGTTAATATAAAGGTGAATAAAACAATGATCTGCTCTGTCAGTGGATGTGTGTGCATGTGTGTCGATGCCGGAGGCGCTACGCTGCAGACTCATGATGCTTCTGTTTTCTCCCCCTGCTTCATTGTGTCATGTCAAACACAAGCATAAATGAACGGAACACGTCATGGTTGTGTCAAATCAATTATTTGCATATTATACACTGAAGTGGTACATGACAGTTTTCCATGCATGTGATGTCATAGATTCATGTACTGTGTTGCAAATAGGCTGACAAAAATTGCAATTACACAAGATGTGGAAAATGAGTTGCTGCTATCTGTCCGTTTCTTTCTTCATTTCTACGTATTTTAAATTAAATTAGATTTTTTTTGTGCTTCTTTCTTTACAGTCAATTCCCGCAGTTGCAGCTATGCGGGAGTGTTTCTTGTCGAGGGAGAACATCGTTATTCTCTGACCTTTGACAATGCTCAAAAGGTTTGCGAGCAGCTGGGGAGCACAATGGCAAGTCCAGACCAAGTCCAACAGGCCTTTGATAAAGACATGGAAACATGCAGGTACATTTTTATCTTGCTGCTGTGAGAAATTTTGGGCATGTAGTGCTGTTCCAAAACCCCATTTCAAAAAAACAAAAATTAACAAAAGGGTTGCACAACAACACAGACTGCACTTATCGAAAAAACTACAAGGAAATGAAGATGCTGAGGTTCTCTTTCGGTATGACCAGGATGGACAGGATCAGGAATGAGTTCATCAGAGGGACAACACATGTCAGAGGTTTTGGAGATAAAGTCAGGGAGGCCAGACTGAGATGGTTCGGACATGTCCAGAGGAGATAGTGAATATATTGGTAGAAGGATGCTGTGTTTTTGAACTGCCAGGCAGGGGGTCTAGAGAAGACCAAAGGGGAGGTTTATGGATGTAGTGAAAGTGGACATGAAGGTAGTTGGCGCAAGAGAAGGATGCATTTAGATAGAGGCAATTGGTTTGCTGTGGCGACCCTTGAAGGGATAAGCCGAAAGGAAAAGAAGGAGAATTAACTAATGAATGACCTCTGTTTGTTTGACTATGGACTGTTATTAGTCACAACATATTGAAAAACAAGTCATATGTTATGTTTTGCTCGGCACGGCATGGTGAAACGACCCCGGGGATGAAGCGAGCAGGACGTCAGGCAGGTAAGTGTGGAAAAAGAGTCTTTTAATAATAAAGCTGCAAAGCAGCGAAAAAACACAATGAGGTACAAACGAGCGCAAATCACATACGGCAATGACCCGACACGGACTGGCGCACACACCTGAACATAAATAGCCAGACAAACAAAACGAGGAACAGGTGCGTGTAATCAGAGAAAAACTAAAGTGCAAGGAAAACATGCAAAACCAGGAAAACAACAACACAGGAAAACCAACTCGAAACAAAACCAAAACTGTCACGAGAACCCCCGGATCGTGACAGTACCCCCCCTTAAGGACGGATCCCAGACGTCCCAAAAGTCCAATAGAAACAAGAAGACATGAAGGGTGGCGTGAGGTCAGGTGGTGTGTCGCTGGCAGTACCCCTCTGGGGGTCGGCCGGGACGGAGACCAGAGCGAGGCCGGCGAGACCCCTCCGTGGGTCGGCCGGGACGGAGACCCGAGCGAGGCCGGCGAGACCCCTCCCGGTGTCAGCCGGGACGGAGACGCAGGCGGGGCCGGTGAGACCCCTTCGGGGGTCAGCCAGGACGGAGACCCATAGGCAGGGCTGGAACCTTGGGCGTCGCTGGAAGCACTGGAGAGAGGCGTGACTGGAGCGCGCTGCGACTGGAAGGTCCTGCGCCATGGGAGGCGCGACAGGAAGGCCCTGCGCCGCGGGAGGCGCGACAGAAAGGCCCTGCGCTGCGGGAGGCGCCACAGGAAGGCCCTGCGCCGCGGGAGGCACCACAGGAAGACCCTGCGCCGTTGGAGGCACCACAGGAAGGCACTGCGCTGTGGGAGGCGCCTCAGGAGGCACTGGAGCCGACGCCCTGGAAGGAAGGACTGGAAGGGCCGGGGCCGACGCCCTAGGAGGCACCACGGGAGTGGCTTTCCCGCCGGCGGGTAATCGGCGGAATCCTGCAGCGGGGAGCGGCGACCGGGGGCATCTGGGCTGCCGGAGCCGGCGAAGGCTGCCGAGGATAATGAGTGGGTGGCGTTCTGCAGCGAGGCGCGGCTAACGGCAGCTGCTGAGCTGCCGAAGCCGACGGCAACTGCCGGGAATGTGGAGTGGGTGGCATCCTGCAGCAAGGTGCAGCAATCTGACGAAAGCTGCCTCAGACGTGGAGTGGACGGAGTCCCCTTGCGCGGCGCGGCGCGGCTTCTGCCAGCGGCCGCGCGTCCTCCGCTATCCAGCCGGATCCCCTACCCCCTCTCCAAAAGGCGGATCCCAGACGCCGTCCTCGACCACCACAGGAACCAGGGAAGGGTGGAGGAGGGCCTGCGACTCACCGTGACAACGTCCCCGCGTCGGCACCGCCGGGAACGGCGTGTGTGTGGCGGCCCTCAGCCACACCGATGCTATGGAGACCAGCGTGCCGTCTGGGCCCCACATCAAGGACTTCAGCTCCTCCGGCGATACTTAGCTATCTCCGCTAAATAGTATTCTAGCATCAGTAATGTCACATTGATGAGACATTACATCATCTTAACACTGCATGCAGTCTGCGATGGTACGCCCGGCATGATGTAGTTGTAGAAGTAGAAGAAGTAGAAGTTATCCTCCCATTGCGTGTGGAAGTGTAAGTTTTTGTCTTTTGAAGTTTAGAATAAATGAACTAACTAGCCAGCTCAGTCGCATGCTACTGTATGTTTAAAGAACAGGCTGTTTCTTGTGTCCCTGCAGTGACCTTGCAGCTTGTGCATTGCCGTTGATTAATGTAATCTTGTAAACAAATAATAAGCGTGTAAAGGTGACCATATGAGTGTTATTTCATGTCTACAGTGCTTCAGTAATAAAATATTTCATTTCATTATATTGAATGGTACTTTACTTATCATGGTCGCGTCAGGTCGGGATGATTGAGGTTAGGCTCTCACCATTTGGGGCTTGTCAGGTCAGTGATTGAGCCCCGTTAAGTGCAATGAGTAGTAATTTAATGAAGACTAAGAGACATTTACATGTGAGTCCTGCTCTGTAAAACAGCAAGATCCACCCCAGTGGCATTGCGCCTTGCACATGCATGATTCATGGATGCACAGAGCTCCACTATGTTCTCAGTGTGCTGTGGCTGACCGCTTGTTACTGCTTTGGAGTGGATCTCTCAGCACCACTGAGTAGCAGTAATCGAACATGTGACTAGCAAGTGTGTTTTTTGTTACTGAGGTGCGATTGCATTTTGTATTAAATCAATAAATAACCCAGATTGTCTCCGTTTTAGATTGGGTAGGCTAGTATTTGCCTTTCTAGACTGCATTTTGATTTGAAAACAACATGACAAGCACAGAACTGTCTGTGCGTGGGGAAAAAAGCAATTGTGAATCGGAGAGAATATTGAAAGTAAATCAGAACCATTGCACAAACATCGGTCTTAGCCAGTTCAACCATTTTGGCTGCCCCGGAGAAGACATAGAAGATGTAAACTACTGACATACTAAGTAATAAATGCAAAACCGGTAGAGTAAGGGAAAAAAGTAAAGAACAACCCTAGAACAGGCGTCACCAACCTGTTATAGTCAATGTTTGGTACTTTGGATCGCACAAAGTTTGGAATTTAAAAAATAAATAAATATTAGCCTTATATAACCCTTTGGATGAAAACTGAAATGTTGATGCCAACAACCAATAATAACACAAAGCTTTGTATTAGTATTTAAATATGTATCACTTTTTACCTTACTTTCCTGAAAAGAAATAAATATATACCTTTTATAAATATATATTGCATATATATATATATATATATATATAGAGAGAGAGAGAGAGAGAGAGAGGAGACTTTATCAACAATGGCTACACCAAAAGATAGAAAACACTCATTAGCAGGAAGAATAGGAAGATCAGACTGGAATTCACCAAAAAGTACAAAGATGACAAACATTTTATAGAATGATTCCTTTTTTTAGGCTCATCTCTGTATTTTTTGGGCAAATTCAAAATGTTTTTATCCATTAGCCTTTTGGTTTTCATGTTGTTCTCACCTCTAAATGCAGTCGACACAGACAAAGCCAATCCTACCCAATCTGATTAAAATGTGGGATGTGATAAAAGACACCTGGGCCGAAAAACTTTTTTTTTTTAATGTCAAACCCAAATGTTTTCAAAAATAAAGGAACAGGACATTACCAGGATGTTGCACTCAACGCGCCTTGAATGGTGAGTGATAAGCGGTGGAGCCTAACCACCCTCTATCATCGCCATCATGAGGGGAGGGACTAACTCGAATGATTGCAATTCCTAATTAGTTCTTCCCCTCCACTGTTTTGGTTCACTCTCTGTTCTTTGTCAGTTAATATCCTATTGTGTCTTGAGTTTTGTGAAGTTTTGTATACTTTTGTAAAAAAATTGTGAGTTACCAAACATAAGTGTAGATGACATACCAGGAAACGTAGTATTTTGTATTTGTATAAATTACTACTGATTGTTTCCTCAAAGTTTTTTGTTAGAATGCATTTTTGGAATGTGTTGCGGGAAAGTTTTTTGTTAAATTGTATTTTTGGAATGTCTTGCGGCCCAATAAATCACACGGACCTCACTTTGAACACTCCTGTTGTAAANTTTTTTTTTATGTCAAACCCAAATGTTTTCAAAAATAAAGGAACAGGACATTACCAGGATGTTGCACTCAACGCGCCTTGAATGGTGAGTGATAAGCGGTGGAGCCTAACCACCCTCTATCATCGCCATCATGAGGGGAGGGACTAACTCGAATGATTGCAATTCCTAATTAGTTCTTCCCCTCCACTGTTTTGGTTCACTCTCTGTTCTTTGTCAGTTAATATCCTATTGTGTCTTGAATTTTGTAAAGTTTTGTATACTTTTGTAAAACAATTGTGAGTTACCAAACATAAGTGTAGATGACATACCAGGAAACGTAGTATTTTGTATTTGATTTCCTTTTTCCAAAAACAATTTGGTATACCATACATGACAATAAGCGCCATTGTAAGGCATTTAAGTCATAGATTTAAAAAAGTTAATGCAAAATATGACAAAAATGATTAATTTTATGAGAACAAATGTTTGCAATGTTGAATGTTATTTTTTTTCTACATCTTCTACTTACTATGACTTCATTGTACCGTACATCTGTATTCTCATTTATTTATGATTTATTACTGACTGAAGTTGAACGAGGTGTGGTTTCTGCAGAAAAAAATGTAATTTTTTGAAAAAAAAAAAACATTTTGACCAAAAATCTGCAATTTTGTACTTAATTGTTCAGAAGATTTCTGTAACTTTCTAGAATCAGTATACAAGGAAGCAATGTTCGGTGTGGAATGGACAGCATCCAAGACGCCACATGACATTCAATTCTGTTCAGGAGGTCAAATGAGTTCCTTAAAAATGGTGGCGACACATGACAGATATTCCCAACATTCAAGGATGTCTAATGTCCCCTGGAACACTATGTTTTTTTTAATAATGTATATAAATGATTGAAAATGTAGTCTCAAATGCAGTCCAAAGCAATAGCATTTTTTTAACACGTCCTTCCCAGCCAATACAGCAAATAGTAGTGTGGATCTAGAGCAGGGGTTGAGAACCTTTTGGGCTAAGAGAGCCATAAAAACCACATACCACAGCCATATCATAATTTTTAACAGTGATTGCAACAAAAAGTTTGCATTTTTATGCAAGTAATTACTTTAATAATTACACTAGTAACTAGTCTGTGAATCATATGGATCAAAGTGCTGATAAGGTTTTATATGTTGAATGTTATTTCTCACACTGTGATTCCTGTGATGTTTTACTTTAATATGTCAGCAACAAACAACATTACACAATAAAAACAAAAATAATATATTTATTGTAATATTAGGACTTTATTCCCACAATATTTGAAATATATTCTCATACAGTATTTATTATTCCTCAACCTAATATTCCAAAAATTACAACAAGTTTTGTTTGTTTCTTATAATATACATTAAAAAAATAGAAATGA
Organism: Oostethus manadensis; assembly: GCA_024372805.1. Classification (NCBI taxonomy): domain Eukaryota; kingdom Metazoa; phylum Chordata; class Actinopteri; order Syngnathiformes; family Syngnathidae; genus Oostethus; species Oostethus manadensis. The sequence continues at coordinate 839,816 of QODF01000002.1, read as the reverse complement.
AGTCTATGCTACTAAAATGACATGTTTTTTTTACTCATGACATTACAAGTTTATGCTTGTAAAATTGTGATGTTTTTTTTCTCTTAATATTTTCACTTTCTACTCGTAAAATCACATAAATTTTTTCAATTTCTGGTGGGTGTTTTTAATTTTCCATTTTTCAACTTTTCTCGTAGTGATGACTTTATTCCTGTAATATTATGACTTTATTATCCTAATATTATAACCTCTTCCGCAACCTAATTTTACAAAAAATACAATTTATTTTTGGTTAGATTACAACTTTTTTCTCCTAAAATCTTGACTTTGTTTTTGTAAAATTACTACTGATTTTTCCATTTTTGCTGTTTCCTCAAAGTTTTTTGTTAGAATGCATTTTTGGAATGTGTTGCGGGAAAGTTTTTTGTTAAATTGTATTTTTGGAATGTCTTGCGGGCCAATAAATCACACGGACCTCACTTTGAACACTCCTGTTGTAAAGCAAGACATGTTACATACATTAAAAAAAAAAAATTAAATGAAATAAATGTTATGGTGTTAAACGTCTGAGAGCCATATGTGGTCCCCGAGCCATAGATTCCCTACCCCTGATCTAGAGCCCCCTGCATGCAAATTTGTTCTGCCAGAGAAAAGTGTCTTTTCCTGTTAGGTAATTAGTATTTGACTTTATTTGATGTTTAATTGTGATGCATTTTGGAGCATTGGTAGGCAATATACTGTATGTATACTTGCATGTATGTGAATTTCTCACTGAGAATTTATGCGAGAGCCACCCCCCTCACCGGAATCAAACCAGCAACTTTCAGGTTGACAGAAGACCACTCCACTCTACTACTTGAGCCATGCCGCCCCCTTTCCGTGACCAAAGACACGAATGCAGATAGGCTTTTAAGAGGTTGAATATTTTGTTATGCCTAAAATAATATTTTTTTGTCAATGGTGAAAAATTACAATATTGGGAATTAAACAATGATAGAAACAATGTATCTTCTCTATTACAAAATATTGGACTGTAAGAAAACATTAGCCATCTTTTCAAGTCTTACTGGACAAAAAAATCATATCAATGTGATATGCAGCAAAGTGCCTTGATGCAAGGGAATTTAACGGCCCAATGAAAAACAATGGAAACTAGGGAATTTCCATCACTTTCTAAGGAAAAAAAAGAAAAACAAGAAAGCAAGGACAGGATGTGAAAACAAGACGCTTGATCACCCTACTCATGTGCCTTTAATAAAATCTTCTTACACATGCATATGGCTATCCATCCCAATAAAACAAACATGACACGTCAGATGTTTGTCCTTTCAGGAATGGCTGGATCAACAACCAGAGCATTTCCATTCTTAGACACACAGAGCATGAAAACTGCGCAATGAACTCAACTGGTGTCATCATCGATCCTCGCGAAGACCTAGAAGAACCTTATGATGCCTACTGCTTCGATGAGACAGGTTTGTTTATAGGCAAATCAATAGGTGTGACACAAGATGTTGTGATATCCTGTGATTAAAACATGACAACATTTCTCGTTTGAATGAAAGCTAGAACCAGAAGTTCTTGCAAGAACAGGGCTGCCAAAAGCCAATCAGACTGAACTATGGCATTGCTGCTATGAATGATCATACATGTATATGGAAGTGGCTAGTGCGTGAGCAACGATTGGAACGACACATTAGGTGTACACCTTTCAATCCAACCTACCTCGGTGCTGTCAGTGTCAACAAGTGATGTGTGGCTGTTTTTTCTGTTGGAGTTGACGAGCTACATCTATGTTAATGTGCAAGTAGTAATTCCACATTTAATCAAACTTACTTAAGATTTTTTGGATCAAAACAAGGACAAGAACGTCTGGGCTCTTAATCACCAAGCAGTTTAATTTTCACGGTAAGCAAAGGTGAAATATCTGCTCTGTCGGCGAGCTGGATTGGAGCTGCAAACAATCCGGGTCTAAAAGCTGCATATACCCCTCCACAATGCAATCCAACACCAAACCAGCGACAGAAACTAGAAGGCAGAGCTTGGACACGGTCCCTATGCTGACACCCCGATTGAAAAGACAGACAGTACAAATTCCCTGCAAGAAAATACATGTCAAAATGCCAATTCTGCGACTTTATAGAGTCAAAGATGACATATTAAATAAATGACTGCATTATTATGATTACATATCATCATAACAATGGTTTATTAAATTTAAAAAAGTCCATCCAGTCACATCTTTTCATTGTAATTTTCTTTAAATGAATGTTGAATCTTGTCTTATCTTGTTTTGTTGACCCAATCTCGCGCATTGTCTCGTCTTGTGAGTTGTCATATATTTTCACATATTGATATTCTGCCTCACTGACTAACCGTTAACCGATTCTCAGTTTTAATCTCTGCTGTTTTCTCTCCACGTTCCAGCTGGGCCTGAGAGGAACTGTGATAAGGCGTTTGACAGAAGTCAAGGTGAGCAATACGCAACCATTGAGGCCCATCCATCCATTTTCTTTATCGCTTATCCTCATTGGCGTCGCAGCTATGCTGGAGCCTATCCCAGCTGACTTTGGGCAGGAGGCGAGGTACACCCTGCACTGGTCGCTAGTCAATTGCAGGGCACATATAGACAAACAAAGACATACAGCCATTCACACTCACATTCATATCTATGCACAATTTAGAGTCGCCAATTAAGCTAACATGCATGTTTTTGGAATGTGGGAGGAAACAGGAGTACCCGGAGAAAACCCACGCACGGGGAGAACATGCAAACTCCACACAGAGATGCCCAATGGAGATTCGAACCCAGAACCTCCTGACTGTGAGGCCAACATGCCAACATTCAGCCACCGTGCAGCCCCCAACCATTGAGACACCTTTTTGAAATACACCCAAAGGCTATTATTTTAAGAAGTTAAAATAATTAAAATATTTCCCATCCAAATACCACATTAATTTAATTCAAATTATTTTGACACAACTTTAACCTTTCAGATAAGTCGCCACAGAAATTATCTTTATTATTGCCCTCTCTTTGTCTTGGTAGCTGCAATCTCTCATTCAGTATGTCTCATTATCCAGCCATCCATTTTCTATGCCGCTTATCCTCATTAGTGTCGTGGGGGTATGCTGGAGCCTATCCCAGCTGATTTTGGGTGAGAGCCGGGGTACACCCCGGACTGGTCGCCAGTCAATCCCAGCGCAGCCAAACAAGCAAACATCTACACGATGGACAATTTGGTAACTACCCCAACATGCATGTTTTTGGAATGTGGGAGGAAACTGAAGAAAACCCACGCAGACACACGGAAAACATCTCCTGACTTTGTGGCCAACATGCTAACCACTGGACCACCGTGCGGGGTGTCTCCTTGTGAGTTTTTTGCAATTTATAACCCAGCAAAACATGTTGTTTCGCAGTGGCCTCTGCAGAATCTTACCACTGTCATAATTAGAAGTCATTAGTTCTACGTGAGTATTTGTAATAACAACACTGTAACATAGTGTGTACATAAATAGACTATAAAGGGACATACTGTATACCAAACCATGACATAGTATGTCATACATATTATGTATGTTCATGGTTCAGAATTATTTCCAAGTTAAGAGCACAAAACAGTACACAACTGAAGTCCAACCTGGCATGCCTACTGGTATTGGTTGATATTGGGATCGATAATGAAGTGCTGGACAATACTGGATATCGGTAACAAAGCCAATGTCGAGCAACGCTAATGCTTATAAGTAATGTGTAACGAATCCAATCCAAGAGGAAACTCAAAACTAAAATACTGACAAAAGCGGATGTCTTTGGGCTTAATAATGCAATCATTACTACAATGCATACATGAACTTCTCTTCTCCACTCTCAGACAAACCCTCCCCGGAGCCTGGGCTGCAGTTCTCCACTGCAGCCGAATCAGAGCCCTCTGATGGCGAACGTTCCGCCGGAGTAACTGAAATGACTTTGCTCGCTACCAGAATCACCTCAGAACCAAAAGCAGACTCCACTTCACCTACGGTGGAGGAAAGTTCCCTTGAATGGGGTGACAAAGTCAATAGCCGCTTCACCCTGTCTCCTGAAGAATTGGATCAGCCCACTGGATCCGGTATGCAGCCGCACCTCTCTGAGGGGGAAACACTGGCAACTCCTGCCCCTTCCGGAAATGCCCAGGAAACACAAGCACCTCTGGATAACAAGCAGGAAGATGTGGAAATGAAGCCTGAAAATGAAGATCCCAAAGCAGACTGTAAGTTATAAAACACGCAGAGTATATGTTTAGCACACACCTCATAATGCAGTGGTTTCCAAACTTTTTTTTGCAGCGCCCCCCTTTAGGAGATAAAATTATTTATTATTAAATAATGTTATAATAATGTGATTAAATTAATGGATAAACTTTTTATGCTTATTCATTAAACTTTTTACTTTTTGCTGTCAGAGGGATGGAATTTCCTTTTTCACATATACACGTGCATATAAAAGAAGACAATAAAATTTATCCCGGATCTTGGAAAGAGTTTATAAAGTTGATATTAATGTAAAAACACACGTTTTTTTCATTTATTATTTATTTATTTCTTCTTCTTTTTTTTGTTTTACTGTGAACCCATCACCTGCTCTGTTGAGTGAGATATGACTGAAAGGTACCTTTTGTCTTATTGGCACGCAGCGGCACAGCAGTCACCTAATGGCAAGAAAAGGATGAATGAGGTACCACAGGCGGATCAGCGGGAGGGCAGTGACTCATCAAGTGAGCAGCTATGATGTGTCAGAAAAACCCTGATGGCAATGAGCATGTTCTATGATTCAAATCCATGTTCATGATTTGTTATGTTCCTGCAGACTGGCTGGTCATCATCGGGGTTGTTGTGGCCGTAGCTGCTATCCTCTTTGTGTGTGCGGCTGTTGCTAAAAGAAAGAGGTATTCACCACGTCAGCGGTGTTTACACTTGCACGCATTTTGCCTCTGCATTGTGTCGTAATTCGCTGTGGCAATGCGTGTCATTTAGATGCCACACCTGAAAAGTTGTTGTAACTCTGGGTCACACTCCAACATGGTGGGTGCGGTAAATGCACTCCTGCCCCCCGGGTGAAGAACACCACCGTGCAGACATGTCGGCGGGTTACCGTCATGAAGTTAGTTTCACGTTGGATGATGGATATTCGGCGACCATAGATTCATCTCACTGTGCCCGGACTCCTCTGTCATGGTGCTGGGAGCTCGTGCGAGAAGTACCGCTATAACCGCTGTGCAATAAATTACTATTGCATTGAAAAGAGTTTGCCAAAAAAAAGTCCGATATTCTAAATCACACCACAAATGGATCTATAACCATGTCAAATGATTAGTCCTGCCCTAAAAGTATTGTAATGGCGGCTGAAAAATCCAACATCAAGATGGCTGTAATTCAGTAGGCCATTTATTTTCATGTCAACACAGAGCACTCACTCGAGCAGACTCCTAACCAGCATGCTAAACACCACTGCCCTCTAAACCCGCACACTAAACTGCAGCCTGGAACAACACAATGTATCCATTGCTGCACTATTTTGCACAGCCATTTGTTCCAATTTATAATTTTTTTTGGATAGACTTTTATTTTCATTAGGGACCTGACTCACAGCGGTTTGTAACAAAAGCCAAACAATATTGTTGGTCAGACTGTGTAATAAAAAAATACATTTATCAATGCTTTGGTCGGATTATTTTTAATGCTTTTAAGAGCTATTTTAATAACCATATTCAATTCCACAAATTCATGTTTGTAACAAAAGTTTATTATTGGAAAAGCAATGATTAGTGACGGATCGGATCGTAAGCCGAAAAATGTGGATCAGGACATTCCTAGTTAAAACACAAGAGACTAAAATGAAGCCAAATGATAAAATTTCTAAAAACGAATACAATAAAAAGTACATATAAAAATATAAATACAAAATATCCAGTTCCTTTGGCATTAATTCGATACTCTCGACTGAAGCAGTAGTTCTGAGGTGGTAAGGGACCTAGAAGATGTTGAACTGCAGAGAAGATAAGAAAAAAAAGACAGAAAAAAGTAGGTGGAAATTATCTCACAACTTCAGAATGCGGGAAGAGAAGGATGGAGGCACAAACTAGAAGAAAAAAAAGCAAGGGCAGTGTTGGAAGGAAATTGCTGACTAGGAGACATGGTTTTGGGCATTATGATTCGTTACAAATTCACACAGAATATTCAAAAGGTTAATTGAGAATTTCCCACGATTTGAGGTGGTGGAAAAGTTACCCCATTCATGCCAATGAGACACACTTTGATACGCAAATATGTTCACGACTACTTCACCAAAATGATGCATGCCACAATTTTTTAACATTTGGAAACAGTTTACACATACTTCACTACTGTTTCCGACCAATTTACTCACTGGCACCCAATCGTGTACCACTCTGGGGGAAAAATACATGCAAGTGTAAACCAGGCAATCCAGTTTTAGAAACATGGCAGCAAATGTATGTGGCTGTGCTCTTGCAGCTGGTGTGGCCAGAAGCAAACCTTGATGATCACCTCCAAAGGGAGCGAGGGAAACGGAGCAGCAGGAGCTGTAGCATCCAGCTCCCAGGCCCAGGAGAGGGAGCAAGAAATGGTGACCCTCATGAACAAGGAGAAGATCCAGGAGAACGGTAACACAGAGGAGTTCACCGCCATCACGCTAGAGGAGACGGCTGATAAGGAGGCGTGAGGAAGCGGGCGGAGGCAGAGAGGATGGAAGGAGGTCGGGTGGCTGGGTGGGTGGAGATGTGGCGTTCTTAATTGCTTTGGTGTTCAGCACTGGATCAACACTGGGAGGGTTTTACCACGTAGACGTGTGTGTAATTTAGAAACATAGAGATGGCACTGTAATGGACCCTCATGTGCAGCATGTTTGTCTGGTGTGCCATAGTAGTGAGGAGGGGAAGCATCCGTTGGCTGTTAGTGTGTTGAGTGCAATTTTTATGTGTACACGTTAGTTATTACAAAAGTGCTGGGTTGGAAAAAGGAAAAAAATGGGGGGGGGGGTAATTTTTTTTTTTTATGGAAGTGAGCTTAAAGTTGCCCAAACCATGACAATGAAATTGATGAAGAATCTTGTGTCATATAAAATATGAGCGAAACAATCGTTAACAATGTTAGTTATTTTGTGTATTTTGCCTGACATTTCCTGTAGACAATAGTTTGTTTTTTAAAGACAGCTGGAGATACAACTTTTTTTTAATTTATATTGACTTTTTGGAGCTGTGTATATATCGGTTTTATGCTGAAATGCCCATGCTGTAGTAGCCGCTTATTCTGGTAGGAAGAGCGTTGAATAAAAGAATGTGCCATTTCCCTTTACTTGTCTTTGACCGTGGTGATATAAAATATATCTGAAGGATAAAATGAACGTTTTTCATCAAGATTTGTGCGTCATTATCAAAATAACTAAACACTCACACTTTGAAATCTTTTTTCTTACTCCTGACACTCTCAATGGTGAAACATAAAAAAATGACGTCAACACTTCCTGTTTGAGATGTTTTGTTATTTCCTGTTTTTTGGTCTTGCGTAGAAAAGTGTGACATTAGTGTACACAAGCTTGATCAAAAACCAACAAAAAATCAAAGTTGGTGGAGCCCCCAACTGAAATAAATGAATGTAATGTGCGATGTGTGCAAGTACGAAAGAAGAAGACCCGGCCACAAGAATGTGAAGCTGCTCTCCAAGAAAGAGGAAGTGAGGTTTCCACGGCAGCGGGGCGGAGATGCCAGGACACGCCAGCACAGGAAATGAAGAGTAAAAGAAAGGTTGATAGTTTTTTAAACAGACAGAAATGGCACAGCCCCATGCTGTGTCAAGATGCAGGCCATGAACATTGTGTTTCTTGAAAACACCATCCATACATTTTCTGTGCCGCTTATCCTCGTTAGGGTCGCGGGTATGCTGGAGCCTATCCCAGCTGACTTCCGGCGAGAGGCGGGGTAGTCCCTGGACTGGTCGCCAGTCAATCGCAGGGCAGACAAACAAGCATTCACACTCACATTCATATCTATAATCTATCTATATCTATATAATCTAATCTATATATATATCTATCTACAATTTAGAGTTGTCACTTAACCTAACATGCATGTTTTTGGAATGTGGGAGGAAACCGGAGTACCCGGAGAAAACCCACACACGCACGGGGAGAACATGCAAACTCCGCACAGAGATGCCCCACAGAGGTTTGAACCCAGGTCTTCCAAATCTCTTTATTATTTTTAGAGGCAACTTTTGTATTAAGAAATTTGCATGTTGTATTTATAACGTTAATTAGTAACATTGTGTACGTTTAGCTAATAATATGAGCACTGCGCCATATTGTATTTGATGTATCCCCCCCCCTCTTCCATTTACATACGCTTACAAAAAATTGAGTGCATATGTTTTTACTCTCCTAAATATGAGGGTTAACATTTCACCCAACTGACATGGTTAACGAATTCATTAAAATTAATAATTTAAAAAGACAAAAGTAATCTGACATATATATTAATGCTATAAAATAGCCAATTTTAAATACTCTATAAATAACCTTTACCACAAAATAAAAATCCCATTAATAAGAGAATAGTTATAAGATAGATAGAAGTTATATATAGATAGAAGTTATATATGAAATAGTTAATAGTTATAAGTTATAAATATTACAATCATCATCAAACTATTTAAATAACCACACACAGTTTGCACGCAATACTTATACTGTATACATTGGGTTACAGTAACACTATGCAATAACTATATACACACGCGGTATAAAATACCTATATTCATCTACAGAATGCACAAAAGTGAATGTTTATTTCTAGTAATAATCATTTGGTATTTCTTTACATTTGAATCAATGTGAGCTTCATAGAATTCATAGGAATAAATATGATTACACCAAAGGTGAATTTTTAACGTGACAATGGTTCATTTTGCACAAAAAAGTAAATGATTGAGGTTTGAGGCAAGCAGGATAAAAAATTGTTTCACACAAATAAAAACGGCCAACCCTGCCAACTAATTGTCCCTGACTTATTTTTAAGGAAGATGGCAACCCAACTGTCGAACTTTTAGTTTTCCCTGGGAAACTCAAGTATTTTGCCTTTCTTGAATTATTTCCAGTAAGTGTGCTGGTTTTTAACTTTGATAGAAAAAAACACAAATCTTTTACGGTACTGCAGGTGATAATGGTTCCCAGCTAGAGTATTTGAAAAGGCCCCTAGTTATCAATTGCAAACACAGATAGGTACGTATGTGATGTTGCACAAAGGAAAAACACCAAAGTTAACAAAAAAGCAGCCGATATTAGTTATGAATCAACATTTATTAGTGATATTTGTATATGTACACCAAAGGTACAGCACATTTAGATATGTAGAAACAGATTTTTATATGTATAGCATAATATAGAGGAAAGAATTCTGGTTTTTTTTTTTGTCTTTTTCTCGATGTCTCCCTCACTCGTACTTTCTGGCTTTACATCAAAATAACAGCAAAAGCTTTACAAAGTAGGGAAGGCCTCGAAAAGCAAGATCAGGAAGGCAAGTTCTTGAAGACGGGTCGGTTCTCTCCATTCAAGGGCTTCCCTTTCAGAAAAGACGCGTTTCAATAGAAACACGGGAGTAGAGATGGACTTACTGAGGTGTTGTTTCCATTCATAGCGGGACCGTCAGATCAGCAAGTCTCAGGTGGCTTTTTGTGCATATTGTGCATTGCGTAGAACGTGAAAAAAGGCAAGCGGGTAAAGGCAGGTAAACTACGGGATATGTCGGATATCGAAGGCTTGACGGAGTCTGCGTGTGTGGTGGTGATGAAGAACCAAAAAGCAGTCTGGAGACAATGCTACCTGAAAGCTTTGTGATGCCTGCGTGTATATACTGTATGAGAGAAGGCTGTTCTTCATCATGGAACAGACATGATGATTCACCTGAGGAATTCTGCTCAATACTATAAAGTGGGGTTTGAAAATGCGACTTTTGTTCGTCCGCTCCAGCCTACGTGCAGGGCAAAGTTGTACCTTCTTTTCAGCAACTTTTCTTTTCAGCAAGGCTTTCTCCCTCGCTCTCTTACTCTTGTTCACACCCTCTCGCTGTGTTTCCTCCTCATGCAGATACGTTTGTGCTTGGGGATATTCTGTATTGCCACGGAACAGAACACTTCAATATCTATGTATATACAATGGTATGAATGCACGCTGCTTTTTATCGTTGAACAAACATTCGAAAGGCTTACATTAGATACAAAAGAAAGATATTTATACTGTATATTGTCGAGTGACAGATAAGTAAAGCGGCTAGTCGACAACTGTTAGAGAATACAAAAAGAGCAAACAGTCTGTTACACCATTTCCTGCAAGTTGTCTAATCTAGCGCTACGCGGGACATACAGTAGAGGATATATTTTCTAGAGGATTACGTGTAAAATGTAAACGGGATAGTCCTACAAACCCTTTCAACACTCCCCCCAAAAGGGAAAAAAAGATGAAATCCAACAAACATGAAAACACTGTCGACTACAATATATACACAAAAGTGCAAGGAGGCACTTCAAATATCATGCTTTCAAGATAGTGGTGCAAAAAAAGTGTTTTTCGTATAACTCGTGCTTCTAAAATAGCGAGTTTGGACAGAATAGTGGTCCGACTCTCATCATAATGGTCTCGTAGTTGGAGAGACTTGGTTCTTGAGGGTCATAAGGGCACGTTGCCACCTTGAACCTTCATATGAGTGTATTCTTATGCAAATGTTCACTACGACAACCGACCGGAGTGTGTGCTTCAGGAACTCTAATGGACCGAGAGGTGCGCTCTATGTGAGCTTTTCCATGGTTGCTCTCACATGCATTTGTCTTTCTGATCGGTGCGACGCAAACATCTTCAAGTCGAGGTGGTCATTGAACACAAGCGGAGAGAAACAAGACAGGAAAGACGCAACGCCAAGGAAGACCACGGAATCGTCACTCACGCGGGCTGAAGACGCACACGCGTCCATTGGTGTTGGGGTTTGTACAAGAGTAGGTTTTATTATGGGATTTTAGTCCAATCTAAGTGTCCCCGGTTTTGCTATGAGTGAATTCTTGGATATGGGAACACAGCTGCAGCATGGAGGGTTTGTAGAAACAGTCTTGAGCTCTGGTGGATAAAAATACGGAACTGTTTGTCTTTGTACATCTGGCAAAACAAGAATCTTCCAAGGCTGAGTATAAATATCTGTGCTCTGTCTCTATTTGTTTTGTGCATCTTATAAAGTCCATCTGGCAGCCAAATGCTGCCCACTTTATTCTCATTTCGTGTACCCCTCAGAATTTGATTCAGCCTTGTGGCGGGTCAGTCAACCATGGGAATGTCGTGAACGTATGCTCCTTATCCTGCGTGTACCAATGTTAATATATTTTTCATTTCAAAATAAGCAATTATATGAATTATATTTGATACCTTGTGCTAATGTGAGGAAGTATACATTGTAAACGTAAAGGCCTGAGAATCAGTTAACACTGGAATCATATATGTGCTTAGTTTTGGCCCATCGGTATTTTTGTGCCAAATCAATTGTGCTTTGAATAATTTCTCGTTTGTGCCATAATGCATTCACACTCAGTTCTTTAGGTGTCATTTCCTTTATCTCGATTGGTATCACGATTTAATTGTGGGCAGTGAGCAGCTTTCATTGAAATATGAAGACGTCATAGGAAATACTGATTGTATTTATGTGCTCATGTGTCATCTGTGATGTGACTGTGGCAGTTGGCCGACTTTATGAGTCCATTTCGCCTGCCCGTTTGGTCCCGGTAACTCACTGGACCATGTTCCCAACTCCCTCGCCCTCTCTTTTTCACACACACACACACACACACACACACAGACACGCACACACACAAAGTTTTTATGTTGAACACAGGCGCAAAACGTCCCTTTTCTAGGGTAAAGTAAACAAGAATACGCATAGAAGCTAAAATTGGCTCCACGGTGAAATTTGTGCTTAAATGTTCTGTAGTGAATATTCTCATATGCAGCTCCATGTGCGGCTGCTGAGGAATTCTGGGTAATATTAGGTTGTATGTAGCCAGGTGCTTTTGGACTTGTTAGGATCTTAGCAGGTGTGCCTGTGATGGAAGAAAGGAAGTGGTCGCCATGGCAATTGCCTCCCTTATTAAATCCTCCCAGGTATGGTGTACATGCAGATGTGAAATGCATTGCTAGAAATAGCGTATACTAAGCAGTGTGTTTTTCTCCTCTTCCTCCCCTCCCTCGGCCTTGAAGTATGTTGTGCAAGTCTGCTATTAAGGACATAATTGTGCTCTAACAGGCAGCGTGTACCTTTGTTATCACTTCACGGTTAAGTGAATTAGTAGTATACATCAGTCAGGGAGACAGTTACAAAACCACCATAAAGGGACTACTCAAAATGAAAACTAAACTACATCATAAACAATTAGTAGTTCTGTTCATATGACTTTTTTTTTTTCATTCGCTCCTATTTGTCACCAGATAGGAAAGCTTGAGGAGCCCAGGAGCAGGGGATCACATTGCTGCCATTATTCCTGTTTCCATGGTTCCTCCTCAACAAGCGTGCACTCCGCAGCAGAGCCGTTTGTGGCTGAGGTTACCTGCAAGCAGTTAGCAGGTAAATGCACGCAGCACATTTAAGGTAAAACAAAACCTATATACAGCATATATGCATAAATATAACAACATAAATATAACAACATATATGCATGTTTTTACATTGTAGTTCATTCAGGGCTGCTTACGTTCCAGGCACCCGGGTTTGCAATGCTCCTAGGCCGTTTAATTGGTTGTTTAATTTATGACAGTGGAACCTCAAAAGTCAAGTGTCTCTAAAGTTGTCATCTTTTTAAGAAATATACTCCAAAGACATATCATGTAAGCCGCACGATGAATGACTGGGTAGCACGTTGGCCTTACAGTCAGGAGATCAGGTTTCGAATCTCCGTTGGGCATCTCTGTGTGGAGTTTGCATGTTCTCCCAGTGCGTGTGTGGGTTTTCTCCGGGTACTCCGGTTTCCCCCCACATTCTAAAAACATGCATGTTAGGTTAATTGGCAACTCTAAATTGTCCATAGGTTTGAATGTGAATATGAATGGTTGTTTGTCTGCCATGCGATTGGCTGGCACCCAGTCCAGGGCAGCTGGGATAGGCTCCAGCATACCCGCGACCCTAATGAGGATAAGCGGTATAGAAAATGGATGGACGGATAGCATATCATGTATTTCAAACTCTCTTTTACTACGCAAGACCTCAATGGACTTTGGTTCAGTGACTACCCAAGGATCACCTCTGCGTGGGTTTTCTTTTTGTGGTTTTTAGGCAACATTTATTCTGACAATCTGAACAGTCTCAATAAGGGGGAGAAGTGACCCACATTCAAAACCGTAATACTTTGTTTAGATGTTAAGGCACTTTGGTTGGCCATCAAGCATCGACTGGAAAGGGGACTAACATTCTGATTCTCCCGGAAACGTTCATTTTTTTAAAACTCTTCATTATGCAAGCAGACCAGCCAAACCGAACAAATGGCCGACAAGGAATAAGCGGCAGGGAGGGTTTGTGTTCATCCATTTCGACCATGGACAGTGTGCGACGTGACAGCGCTGGACAATGTAGCAGAAATTCAGCAAAAAAATGAGCGGTTGGCGGCGTACAACGTTTGCAACGGCATCATATCATGCAAAGGATTCACGGTGAACGGTGACCAGTTTTTGATTTCTTCCAACCAGTCAGGTAAGTAAAACAATAAATTAAATCCATCTTGAAGTAGCAACCAAATGCAAAAATGGAGGCCAATTCAAATATCCAGCTAACATAAGGCTGTGTACGTCTTAGACCAACGACCTGAAGTTGACAATAGCTTTAGCCAGGAAGTTGACCAGACCCCGCGAAGTGTTACTCCGTTCACTGAAAAATAAAAAGAATTTGTGAACGTGCAGTGTAAGGCCCATTTTTTACAGTGGTTAATTTCTTTTTACACTTTCACATCAAAATAAATAGACGCCTATCTCCCTCGCTTTCCACACCAGCACACAACACTTCCTTAATAGCCTCCAATCACGGTCACAGCGAGGTGAATTCCCAAACACTGGAATTCTGAACATCAACATTACAGTAGGTGCATGTTGCTGCACTAACTTCATTTTGCTCAATTAATACACAACTCACAATTAATAAATAATACACAATTTAAGATTTATCGATGTATTTGCCTCCAGTTGTACAGTAGTGTGTACTGTACAAGCTTGTAGTTCTGCATTGCTGCTGGTTTTGCTGTGATGAATATGGAAATGGAATGTTGACTTTATTACTTATTACTATCATTTTTATTTATATTGTTGGAGTGTTTGAATTACTATTCTATTAAGGTGCATGTCACATCATTTCGTAAAAATCACTTCGGGAAAAAGTTCGGGCACTGTTTAGGCACAGGCACCATTTCGAAAGTACCAATATGGTATCGACCCATTTGTAAACAACATCCATTCTTAACGCTATGGACCATGAACTTTATCCCCAAACAGACTGTCTTTGACCTCTAAGGTCCCACTGTACTTGGGATAATAAAGCCACATTCAGGTAGTTGTATTAATGATATATGCAAGTGATAATTCAAGAGCACTCTGTCATATTGAGTGCTACAGTAATGTACTGTACTGTACTTTGGAAAGATAATAGCAGCAATATCACTGTATATCCAAACACAGGATGCTGGAACCCCAGGAGGACCACTGGTGTACGTGATTATATTAGTCCTTTGAGTGGAGTTACTGACCTGGGAACAGACCAAACAAAATAACCAAAGCCTGAAAATCCATTCAAACCAAAGAACAAAACCAAACATGTCTGCATGCAAAACAGTGGCACAAAAATAGAACACACACTACTAAATGAATACCTTGTTATGGTTAAGCGACTGCGCAGGCAGTTTGCATGCTCAGGTTAGAAATGTGAGTCACATGATTTACAGACAACAAATTAGCAGAAATAGCAAGAGGAAAAACTGGAAATAGCAAGCCTTTGTGCCACATGAAAATGTGTGTGTCAGCTGATGAATGGAGCCTTAAAAGGTGGATGCAACTTATCAGCAAACAGATTGCAGGTGCCAGCGTTACTAGGCAACACATTCCGGCCTTTAAAAATGGATAGTGTGCATGTTTCGCTGTGCATACATGCACGAGCCCTCCCATCTATTGTCACAGACTCCTAAACACATTCAATGGGGGATTGTTTGAGTTTTTACATGCTATTATCGTCACAAATAGCTTTTGTCTAAAGCAGGAATACCCGCGTGGAAAGGTTCAGGTTTATGTGTCTCGGGAAAATATGAGCCGCTAATTATCTGCAGCACTTTCCGTGTTTGGATTTCAAATGCCTGCAAAAGGTGACCCATTGGAAATCTGTTAATAATTAAAATAAGCTATAATTAGATGAATAGCAGAGTACATGAGGGAGTGAGCCCAGGAAAAAATATCTGCAGGAAATGAGACAAATTAGAGGAACAATATCCTATTAAGACAGCTTTAGAAAAATGGAAGAAAATTGAACTTTTGATAAATAAGACCATCAATTCCCCCATATGGAGTAATGAGGATGGGCTTGCGTACTTTTTAGAGCCAAACCACAACATCTTAAAAACGTATCAAGCTCAACAATTCCAATTGTCCAATGTTGCATACAGTAGATGCCCAAATACTCCCCCATTCAGCATTATGGCCCTCATTTTTGGTGCCAAAAATATTTGCGTTGTTTTTTCTGCCATTAAAAAATCTCATTCACCATAAGTCTGTAATAATTTTGAAATACGTGATAATACAGGTAAAATGCACAGCATACATGCACCGCACAATATTGACATGTTCATGTCTTTATGCGTCACTGTTAATGTTTTTTCTTAGTATTTTTTTTCTAGTATTTTACAGTGCACTGGAGTCGGCCCCACAACAGTTGTAAGCACAGTTGTCTCGGTTGCCCGTGACTTTGATTCATCCGTAATATCACCATTATCATTCATTAATCGTTTACACTTTAAAATACGCGCAATAAATGTGTGCGGCTTAAACTTGGATTTTTCTTTCTCTAGCTTGTTAGCTTCCATCACTTGTGAACACTGGCGATTGTTCACTGGCTTCGGTGTTCTGGAGCAAAATCTAGTCTAATAAGTCAGTTTTATTGTAAATGTAGATTTGGATGTGTGTCTTTTATATTTCTATGCATTCACAACACAAAAGCTGCTTTTTTTGAAACAAATTACAAACATGCCTTGTGCTCATGCTTCCTTTCCATCGAGTTAGTGTGTTACGATGAATGAGTCGAAAGAGTCAAGCATCAATGCAGGTGGAGCATGCAACTACGCAGATGATCATATGCAAGTCTCTAGATCAGTAAGCATTAATTGTACCTTGCATTCATCTACTACAACAGAAGTGTTAGCATTTGCGGTAGGCGTTAAGACGCACTGGTTGGAATTGTTTTCGTGGTGGTTCTTCATGTCGTCGTAATAAGACGGGGTCTTTGTCATCAATTCGATGTCGTCCGATTTAGCCGTGTGAGCATCCAGCTCTTCCAGCTCTGCCCTGGACATGTGGTAAACGATGCCTGCACCGTAGGAGTCCCCGACCACATTCACAGAGGTCCTGAACCGGTCCCTGAAAAAAATTGCATGGTTTTAAAACAATGGATATGTGTGGAAAGATTCAGTGGAGGAATGAATGACAATAACGGCCCGCCAAGCTCTACATTACTAGTCCCTAGTCTGCCTTTCAGTCTATTGGGTATGACTGCCCAATTTCCCTATGTGGCACGTACTTTAAGGTTGTACTCCTCGGATTCTGCCCAGTGGCCAGAAATAAGAATCAAGCAATTCTGTAAATGTGTCTGTGCACCTGTTATTTAACTAAAATGGTAGATGTGAAAAAAGAACATCAGGCAGTGAGAGAGAGTACTGTACTGTAGTACTTGGTAATGGCAGATGTGTCACATTGTCTTGTCTGTGTTTGTTAGGACACTCACAGCAGCCAGTCAACAGCAACCAGCAAACTGATGTCCTGGGTTGGCAGCCCCACAGCAGTCAGGATCAAAAGCATGGTCACCAGTCCAGCACTGGGAATACTGGCAGCTCCAACACTGGCCAGTGTGGCTGTGAGACTGGAAGAAGAAATTCAAGTAGGTACAACTCCTGACCGATGGTCATTCCATATGTAGAGAAGGATTGCGGCTTGTCTTTATTGAGTACTGTACTCTGCACCACATGTGAAGCCTCTGCATGGTGCTTGTGTGAAGAGTAAAGGCACCAGAGTGGATGCTTGACCGCATGTTAAGTGCCTCGCATATAAAAGATGACTTCTCTCATTAAAGAGTACGGGACTACTATGATAATGAAAGGTGAACCAGCCTTGACTCTTACTTTTGATCTAGAAGCAGTTATATTGGAATTACATGGGGAAATATCCAGTTTGCATTTGATCTGTGTCTTGTATAATTTAGTGTTTGGAGTTTTAGGCTTGTTTCAAATTTGTACTCCAGCAGTTTATGCTCAAAGACAAGATAGGACAGCTTGAACCAGACTAGACCAGATTGTCAAAACACCGCTAATGTTGAGGGGGGTAGTGCATATACATAAATATGTAGACACCACATGTGGTAAGAGTTGGAGCGGAGAAGAAGCCTCATTCATGTGCTGCCTGGAGATGTAGGACTTATTTTACTGCCTAAACCAAATCCCATGGAATACCCTTTCACTGGTAATGCTTAACAATTGATAGTATTTGGCCCATGGACTGCATAATTTGGCCATTATAACATTGTTATGAGAGCATAATTTGCCAAAATGTAGAAAACACTGTATTCCCATGCACAATTCATTGTTATATCATATATATTATATATTATTTATATGTCTATGGGGTAGTGAGAATGTAAAACAAATGCAGAAATAGCGGCAGGCAGACGAGGTAGTATCCACGGGAGACTCCTCAGCACCAAAACCACTTGAACTTGTGAACCAACCTTTGCCATGACCAATTGCAAGTATTTTTCAGATGTTTGCTTATGCCAGTTGTACAATTTTGTTTACAGCCAAGACAAGGAGCTGATTGCTACTGCTGTATTGGGTGTACAGTATATACTGTGCCAGTTGATATCGGAATTGGATACTGTAAGTTGGACAATATTGGATCGGATAATGGCAAAAGGCCAATACCGGACACCCCTAATTATCACTATAATGTGCTTTGAAGAGTAACTATAATCAACACAGCAAAAAAGATGCATTTAAAGCAGCAAACCGAATAACTAACCCAAATCACAATAAGTGCTGAACATTGCCGTTCCGTTGGCTTCATCTTCATTTGAATAATAAAAGATCACTCCCCGTGTGTTAAATTTGAGGTTTAAAAAGCTTGACCTGAGGACAAAAACTGGGTCCCTCCACTCACCCTAATGATCCTGCAGGTGTCTGAAAAATGTTGATATGAAAACATACAAACATATTGGCATATCAAAGCATTCAAATGAAATAAATCTATGAGTTTGTCTCCCCTTTATAGCTATAAAAGCTCATCTAAGAAGACGTTCTACAACATTGTGGAGTCTGTTTATAGGAATTTGTGTCAGAAGTATCAGAAACATTGTGAGGTCAGGTGTCCGTGATATTAGACAAGAGAGTCTAGCACATAATTTCTGTTGCTTGTGCAATGAGGCATAGTCGCAATGAAAAATAAATAGCCTTCCCAAGTATCTAAAATTTCTGTGTAGGATGTAGAGTGTGTCATTTTAAAGGATTTATATATCACCAGCTGTACTTTCTGACCTGACAGTGACAATCTGACCAGGGTCCAGGTGGACACCGTTCATCTGGGCGATAAAGATGGCAGCCACGGCCTCGTACAGAGCAGTTCCGTCCATGTTGATTGTGGCACCAACCGGAAGCACGAAACGAGTGACTCTTTTGTCAATTCCTAGATTCTCCTCCAGACAGCGAAACGTGACAGGCAGTGTGCCGGCACTAGAAGATGAAAAAACAACAGTTTATGAAAATGTTCTCAATATTTAAACACATATATGGATCCAGGTGTGCATGTTCTTTAATGCTGACCTTGAGGCAGTTCCTAGGGCAGTGATCCACGCCTGGAAAATGCCCAAGAAGAATTTGAAGGGATTCTTCCTGACGATTACAAAATAGATGCTGGGCAGGAAGATAGCTCCATGAATGATGAGGCCAATGATCACAGTGACCATGTACATGCCCAGTTGCCTGGCCACCACCTCCAAGTCTTTGATGGAGATGATCTTACCACAGATCAGGCAAGCAATACCGAAGGGAGAATACCTGGTAAACAGCGTATGATAATCTCAATGTCTGTGTTTGACAAACCCCGGAACTACACAGAAAATGAGTAATTGGTACTTTTTGTGACACTGACCACATGATCATGATGACAAGTTTCATCACAATCTCATTGAGAATGTTGAAAAATTCAATCATCAGTCTGGCCCTCTCGCCCATCTTGCCCATGCAGATGCCAAAGGCAATAAAGAAACCAATCAGACCTGGGAGAGAAAATGACCCAAACTGTCAGACAATGACAATTCAAGTGGACAAGACTGTCAACTGTCAACACTTTTTAAACATAATACAAACCCAGAACATTCATGCCACTCTTGAACTGCAAGGACTTTTTGATGGCAAACTGAGGCTCCTTTGTGATATTAGCCAGTAGGCCCTCCACAGTGGTGGCATTAACATTCTCCTCGACAACCACTTCCACCTTCTTTGTCACCGTCTGGATCTAGGATGGAAATTCAATAAACATACATGATTCTGGATTGTGGGTGGAGGTTCTGTAAATGCTGTGTTTTGTTCATATGTAGTTTATATTCTTTTAACACTTGCAAGTAAATATACTATAATACTGAATGTGTGCTTATATACGTGCTGTATATATATTTTATAAATGTTTGATTGGAACTTGGTATGTGTAAACAAATTCGTTTTCATTTAAAGAGTTAAAAAAATGTTTGGAGATGTGCTTCAGTGCAATTAACAAGTGTCTCATCCTTTCTTTATGCCCTATTGTGTAGTCTATTTACCACAATTTATGAAAGCGAGGCTTTTTTCTGTGAATTGTTTTTTTTCCACAGCTTTTCATTGTTGGGCTGACCAGGACGTGAAATAATGATGTTTCTTGTACGTAACACAGAGCTAGTGGCTTGATCCTGCTTCATGGGCTATCTATGGAATCACAGGAGTGCCAAAATTAAAATGAAATACGTATGAAGAGAATCCATAATCCAAAAATTAAATTTACATTTTGTACATTTTGTCTTTGCTTTTTCCATTGTGTCATTGCTTTGTCTGTTTTGTCTTTGTTTTTTCCATTTTATCATTGTTTGTCTTGTTTTGTTTTTTGTCTTCTCCATTTGCTTTTTCTCACTGGATTTACTGGAGTGCTAAAACTGGTGATAAGAAGCAAAGGCAACAAAAGGGTATCCTTCTGCCAGGATGTCTAGTCCTATCCAGCCTGTTAGCCGCTTCACTCAGCAGCTTCGATGTAGACTCCATTATGTAAGACGTTCTTGCAAAGTATGCGCACTGTGGCCTGATAGTGATTTAGAGTTACTTCCTGTTTGTCACCCGCTTCCGGTCACCCGTGCTAAGCACCACATTTGAACATAGTTACTACATAGCCAGTGCAAGCAGGAATCGAGTTATCATCCTTGGCAGAAGGACATCAAAGGCTGTTTGTGTGTCTTACTATTGCTTTTGCTTTTTGTCGCCAGCTTGAGCCGTCCAGTAAATACAATGAGAAAAAGCAAATGGCAATGACAACATGGAAAAAGCAAAGACAAAATGGACAAAGAATATGACTACATTTGTAGATTTTTGCATTATTGATTCTCTTTATATTCCCACGTGTATTTCCTTTTCATTTTGGCCCTCATGTGATTCCATAGCGATCCACACGGAAACGTTTTCAGGTCAAATTGCCATTTTATTGTTTCTGTCTCTCTCATGCGAACGGCATTGTGGGTGACCTGAAACTGTATTTTTTGTAAACGGCTTCCAGGGTTGAAAAATCCAAAAAGGCCAGCTTGTTGTTGGCGTGTACACAAGGAATATGTAAATTATTTTACGTAAGCAGAAGTGACCTTTGACAACAAACCAACACAGTAGCTGAATATTTCCATGAACATGACTCACCCCAGCTACCCATTCTGGATGCAACCATAGGCTAATACGGCACAGAATGGACACAACTTCTTTTCCAACCAGCCAAAATAAAAACAAATCTCAGGAACGTTCCCGTGTGGAAGCTCTAAAACTCTGTGTGAAACTTACTCTGTGGTCTTCAAAGCATTATTTCACCTTCTGCAGAAACATGGTGTAAAACAATAGCTTCCCAAAGTGTACTGGTTCGAGAAAATAGATCAGTAGAAAACTGAATCTTAACGCGTAACGTGGACATTATGCCATATCTCTAGTTTTGAATCAGTGTCAATTCAGATTTTGTCTGAATTATTGATGAAAAATTGGATAAATAATAATGCAAATACGCTGAAGTTCGCACACACACAATGCAGAGGTCAGCTCATTTGCATACTGTATAGTCTTCCTGCATTTACTTCTCGCTACATTGTGTGTGGACTGCGCCGTTTATGTACAATGGGGTGCAACGTTTTGTCTGAGTTTGGTCATGTTTGTACATGTTTTGGATGCAGCAAAACTTTAGCTATCATTGAATGGATAGCCTAGGGGTCGGGAACCCGCAGCTCTGGAGCTGCATGCGACTCTTTAGCATCCTTGTTGCGGCTTCCATGACAAATTCTGTGATTTATTTTAACGCCAAAGTGGAGGACTGCATTTGTGAAAAGAGTTTGAAAGATGCGACTCACCGCAAGGCTGTGAATGCATCTACACTGTGTTCTGGCTGCCGATTGAAGGAGCAAGGAAAAGGCCATGTGTGCAATGAGACACAAAAAAAGGTTTTATGGAAGTGCTTCCCCCATGGTGAGCAATCCATAAACATGAATACTTCCGTAAAAAGAGAAATCTTGGAAGAAAATAAGGACTTTAATTTTGAATGGGCATATCCCTATGTCTACCTAGTAGAAGTAGACCACAAAACCTTTAAAGGTTTACAAGCTGTGTAAATGCTTTGCACCTCCAGACTTTCTGTATTGAAAGATGAGGCAAAATTGCTCTTTTGATGGTAAAGATTACCGACCCCTGATATAGTATAACTGCATGACTCCAAATTGTCGGTCGCTTCTCTGAAACTGCTTTTGTGTATGCATGCGCGACGGACATGTACGTGGCTACAAAACAGCATTCAGTGACAGTTATTGTTTTTGGGTCGAACAGACATTTCCAACAATTGGTTTTTTTGTGCCTATTCCAGCCCTATCGTTTATGTTTCACCAAACTGAGTCCTACCTGTTGGAAACAAGCCTGCACCAGGTTCTCGGGAAAAAGGTTCCTGATTAAATCAAAAAAGGCATCCAAGCTGGATACATCGTCATTTTTCTCGCCCTCTCCTAGATTCTCCTTCAGTTTGGGGTTGCCAGGGTGGATGACTAACACTAGGATGACTCCCAAGATGGCAGCAATAATGGTGGTGCTCATGTAGTAAACCATCGCCCTGGTTCCCAGACGGCCACTAGATTTTGCATCCAAACCCGCCAGACCTGCAGCCAGAGAAGGAGAGTGTCTGTTTGTACCTGTTCGTGCCTATAATGTGAATGTTGAACGTCTCTTTGGCAGATTGTGTTTTACAAATTATATATATTTTAAAATTATGCACTCAGCAGGATCAACAAAATTCCATTCCATTCCATTTTCCTCCGCTATCCGGGTCCGGGTCGAGAAGGTAGCAGTCTCAGTACTCCGACCACTCTTCCATTTCCACTGGGAGGACACCAAGGTGTTCCCAGGCCGACTGTGAGTCATAATCCCTCCAGCATGTCCTAGGTCTTCCCGGAGCCTTCTCCCGGCTGGGCATGCCTGGAAAACCTCACCAGGGAGGCGTCCGGGAGGCTTCCAGGATAGATGCCGAGCCATTGGCTCCTCTTGGTGTGAAGGAGCAGCGGCTCTACTCTGAGCTCCTCCCGGATGGCTGAGCTCCTCACCCTATCTCTTACGGTGAGTCCAGCCACCCTAGGGAGGAAACTTATTTCCGCCGCTTGTGTCCGCAATCTCAAACTTTCGGTCATGACCCATAACTCGTGACCATAGGTGAGGGTGGGAACGTAGATCGATCTGTAAACAGAGAGCTTTGCCTTCCGGCTAAGCTCTCTCTTCACCACGTCAGTCCGGTACAGTGGTCGCATTACTGCAGACGCTGCACCGATCCGTCTGTCGTCTCACTCGTGATCAAGACCCTGAGATACTTGAAGTCCTCCACTTGAGGAAAGACCTCACTTCCAAGCCGGAGGGTACAATTCACCTGTTTCCCACTGAGAACCATGGCCTGGGATTGCTGAGTGTCATCCCAGAAGCTTCACACTCAGCTGCAAACTGCTGCAGTAAACAATGAAGGTCACAGCCCGATGAGGCCATCAGGACCACATCGTCTGCAAATAGCAGTGTTGAGATCCTAAGGCAACCAAACTGGACTCAAATTCTGTCCACGAAGGTAATGAACAGAATCGTTGACAAACTCCCATGTACCCTCCATTACCCTTGCAAGGGAATAGAGCTTTTCCAGTGTTCTGTGACCGGGACGAAAACCACATTGCCTTATTGCCTTATTGCCTCATCAAAATGTATGTCCAAATCAAATTGTGATTACTACACAAGATGTGTTCAAATTATGCCTCAGATTACAATAACTAACGGTAACTACACGTCACCATTGCAGTGCAGATCAAATATCAAAAGTGTATTGTCCTGTCCATTCTCTGGTGTATCTAATTAAGTCTCCCGTTACTTTACATCAGCCAAATATGTGACAAGTGATGACCCTTGGAAAATAGCGAATGTACCTGTGATTAAACTAGAGATGATAAGAGGCAGGATCAGCATCTTCAGCATCCTCATGAGGATATCTCCAGGAAAGGCAATCACCATGATGATGTCTGGGTGAATTGGGGAGGCAACACGAAGCAACATCCCTGACACTGCTCCTAGTATCACACCTGAAGTAGAAGCACAAGGAGAGTGAAGTGGTTAATGGCGTCACCAGAAACAATACCTTTCTATACTGTAGATTATATTCAATGTACAATTCGGTTAGAAAGCTAGTGGTACTGAACAGAAATGTGAGGCTAAAATAAACAATATTTTCTCCCATAAAACTGTTTGTGGACTACATTAAGAAGATGCTGTCACACAAGACGTGACAAGCACTGATGTGCACACAATGGAGGCTCCAAGAAAGGCATTGACAGGCAGCAGTTAAACTAACGACATTTTTGTCTGTACTGAAGTGGGTGGAGACAGTTTTTGACCGACTGGCACTTTATAATGTAAGTTACATTGCTACCTTGGTAACCGTGGCCTGGGAAGGTACTGTAAGTGGTAAAGCAATGGGCTGAAACAAATTATTATGCATATAACTGTATAAATGAAATGTATACACTCTATAAAGGCAACTGGTGAACAGCAGGCAGTTCTTTTACCTATTTCCTGACCAACAAGTGAGATTTGTAAACCCTCCCACTCTGCTAGGTCTGGGGTTTGGCCAGACGCCGCTAAATCTCCCCTCCATAACCCCCCAACCCAGTGCTGCACTTCCTCCCATTTCACCCTCTACTGCCAAAGACCACACAACCCAAAAGGTTGTTTTATAACACACGCTGGAATGGAACGCCTTCCGTCTTTTGCAAGCCGTCCTCCATCCATCCTCCCGCAGCATCCTGTGGATTCTTGACGGGCAAGTGTTTTTGGATGGCACTTGATTTCCTATGCCTTCTTTTTGGCCCATTTGCAAGTTCCCCACTTCCCCATTCAGGCTCTTTTGCGCCCGGTGACAGATGATCAATGATGCTGCTGGCTCGCTCGAATCGTGAGAGTCCTTCCAAGTAGGGTGAGACGTACACATGCACAAAGCATACCAGCGAGTGTAAAAATACCCACATTATTTATGCACCCATGCATTTTCAACCCATGTTTGTGTTGTAACAGAGTGGGCCAGACTCTACAATGCAAATGCTACATGAGGCTGCAGGTCATGCATTCTTCCTTCTGTTCCCTTTCCGCCTGTCAAGCAAAAGCCTCCTTTTATGTAAACTTGCTGGAATCACAATCATTTTTATGCACCACCAAAGACTGTTTGGGTGACTGGATGAGGGCTGCCGAGAGCTTATAATTACAACAGGTGGCGAGGAGGGGAGGAAGGTCAGGACAGCCAGTCATCTCACTGTCTGGTATGTCTAAACAGTACAGATGGCGGCTTCTGTTATTTACTAGCTTCAGCCAGCGGAACAGTGGGCTCTTTAGCATAAAAAATAAAGGAGAAATGGGTACTGACCAAGGACGGTGAGAGTTAGCAGAAGGTTCTTGAACATCTTGGAACACAGTGTGGCGCATTTGGACTGAGGCCGGGCCTCTATGGGCTCCAGGTGACTCTCATGCATCCTCACCTCCACTTGTTTAGGCATACTGTTGGCACTGTGACACAGAGAGAGTACAATCATTGGTTAAGAAGCACATCTCAGTGAAGGACATATACTGTAAATAACTGATAGCCACATCTGGTCATCTGCTGCCACAGAAAGCAGTCATACATCAAAAAACATTTAATTGTACCGACTATCTTAAAGAATCGCCCCAAGGCAATGTATTTAAAGAGGCACACCTACTGTTAGCCACTCAAGCGTGTTGGTGAACTGTCGTTCCGATCTTATGGTTCATGGTGGTTGCTATGGCAGCAAGCAGATGGAAGCTGATGACAATCTGCTGGCTGTAACATCCCAGCCTCTTCAGCAAGTTTATTAAAAGCAGATTTCTTTTATGTTCTCTTGTGTGGCATTTTGTAACTCACAGTACATTTTATGAGGTCCATTTGTGCAGCATGATCCATGACAACAACTCAGAAATAAACACTGCCTGTACAACAATAATGCACTGGATTGCATTTCATGAAGATGAACCTCAACTTCTTTCAGCTCAATATGGAAATCGATATTTTGTTGCTACCGTTTGTGCTCTGTATTTTACTAAGGACATTAAATGTGTGACTTGTTTTGCTATTTTAAGTAAAGGTTTTCAGCGTTTGGGCTTCCAATGATACGAAATAAAGATAGATAATTAAGTGACAGGAGAAGACAACCCATAAAAGTGCTCAATTACCACAAACGATTGCATGACGACATAATTGAAATTATACAAAACCCTCAAATAAAATAGCAGAATGAGGCAGATTAGTCACACAGCCTTATTAATTCAATGAGAAGTCATTTCCGGAGGCATTTGTCTGCTCTTCCATTATGTGAATGCAAGAAGACAGCTGTGTCAGTAACCGGTCACTAAGGCAGGTGTACATCTATGTATAGCTGACACGAGATGGAAATGTCTTTGGAAGATCAATGCAATGGCAGCAGTGTTGGATTGCAGTGAAAAAAGATGTGGTCTTCACCCCTGGGCTAAAACGCTTACAAGTTTCAGTGTAGGACATTATTATTTTGTTGTCTTCCTACCCCTAACAGCTGAAAGTTGTGTCATATCTTAATTTCTGTGAAATGAAGCACTTATAAATTATGGAATCACAGAAGTGATTGTTTAAAGGAAATACATGTGGGAATATAAAGAGGATAAATAATACAAACATATAAATGTGGTCATTGTTTTCCATTTTGTCATTGCTTTTTCTTTTTTTTTTTTTCATTTTGTCTTTGCTTTTTCCATTTTGTCATTGCTTGTTGTGTATTGTCTTTGTTTTTTTTCATTTTGTCTTTGCCTTCTCCACTATGTCATTGCTTTTTCTGTTTTGTCTTTGTTTTTTCCATTTTCTCATTGCACTTTTGTTCCATCTTTGTTTTTTCCATTTTCTATTTTATTTTCCTGTTTTGTCTTTGTCTTTTCCATACCGTATGGCTCAAGCTGACGACAAAAAGCAAAGGCAATACAATGACCGCTGATGCTAGGGTGACTAGTGCCGTCCAACCCGTTAGCCGCTTCTCTCAGCAGCTTCGATATGGACTCCATTGTGTAAGACATTATGTTACTTCCTGTCCATGACCTGCTTTTGTTCACCTACGCTAAGAGCTACATTTAATCACAGCTACTACATAGCCACTGCAAGCAGGAATCGTGTGATCAGGTATGGACTAGTAACCCTGACAGAAGGACCCGCGTACAGCCACCAGGTATTGTCTTTGAGTCTTTTGAGTCATCCCTTTAAATGCAATGACAAAATGCTAAAGGAAAAGACAAAATAGGAAAATCAACAACAAAATGGAAAAAGAATATGCCTACATTTGTATATTTTTGTATTATTGATTCTCTTTACTTTTCCGAATGTATTTCCTTTTCATTTTGGCACTCCAGTGATTCATCAGTGTAAGATTGACAATAGGAAGACCACCTGGGAAGCTCCACACAGATGGAGTGTTCCTATATTCAGTGCTATTCAGTGCTTCCTATATTCCTATATACAGAAACAACATGCAAACAGGAGGTAAATCATTTCCATTTAAATTCAACTCTGCATGTTTTTCATACTTCATACAAATGGAATTGCTAAAAGTGCTGAAAAAAAGAGTTGAAAATGAGCAGGGCAGCAGCAAGAGTGATTTGAGAGTGAAGCAGTTAATTAGATTTTTTTCAGCCCTTCTTTCCCTGTTTCATTTATTTTTAGAAGTCTGAAGCGAGAGAGCAGAAATTAAACGTCATAGAGGTCGGATATTATTCTGTCATGATCTTCTCATTAGAGCTTCTCTCACATGACAAGTCACATGACAGTGTGAACTGGACAAAATATGTTTAGTACATTTTAAAAAAGTGAGAAATTACATAAATAACATAAATATATATAATTTTAAATTTTCAATTCCAATATTACTCATACAACAATTGGGGATAGAACATAACAATGGCTATAGAAAACACCTGAACGTTGTACCCCTAAAATTGAAAATAAAAATGTAAAAGTGCTGATCTGGTACAATTTCAAACATTTAAAATCATGTAATGGAAGGAGTAAAAACTAATGCTGCTGACTATGTTGAAAGTGAAATGTAACCACATTATGTTCATTCATTTTCTATGCCGCTTATCCTCATTAGGGTCGTGGGTATGCTAGAGCCTATCCCAGCTGGCTGTGGGCGAGAGGTGGGGTACACCCTGGACTGGTCGCCAGTCAATCGCAGGGCACATATAGACAAACAAAGACAAACAACCACTCATACTCTAATGAACAATTTAGTGTCGCCAATTAACCTAACATGCATGATTTTGGAATGTGGGGGGAAACCGGAGTACCCGGAGAAAAAACCACACACGCATGGGGAGAATATGCAAACTCCACACAGAGATGCCCAACGGAGATTCAAACCCTAAACCTCCTGACTGTGAGGCCAATGTGCTACCCACTCGACCACTGTGCGGCCCCACACATTATGTTCCTTATAATTGTGTTGTTATAATTATAATTGTTATAATTATAATTATTATGTTCATTATATATTCAAATGGGCCGCACGGTGGATGAGTGGTTAGCACATTGGCCACACAGTCAGGACTGGGTTCAAATCTCCGTTGGGCATCTCTGTGTGGAGTTTGCATGTTCTCCCAGTGGGTGCATGGGTTTTCTCCGGGTACTCCGGTCCCCCCCCACATTCCAAAAACATGCATGTTAGGTTAATTGGCAACTCTAAATTGTCCATAGGTATGAATGTGAATATGAATGGTTGTTTGTCTGCCATGCAATTGGCTGGCACCCAGTCCAGGGCAGCTGGGATAGGCTCCAGCATACCCGCGACCCTAATGAGGATAAGCAGTATAGAAAATGAATGAATGAATATATTGAAATGTAAAAAAAATTGTCTAAAAAAAATCAACTAAACCATTACCACAACCTAACACATTTTTTACATTTGAATAATTATTTATTCTTTCTTAATTCATTTCTAGCTAAAGCATGTCCTTTTATAAGATTTGCACTTTAACTCAATAATTTGTCAAGGTATGAATACTTTTGAATTTAACTACATTTATATACTATATATATATATTAAGTGATAACTTTGTCTGAGCATTACAGGAAATTAAATGAAATAAAATTACATATAATTGCTATATATATCTCAGACAACACAATCAACAACTATCTCAAGAATTAAAGAAATGCGCAAAATCCATACTAAGAACTAAATAAACCAGCGGTCCTGTTGCCTCGCTCTCTCAAACCCACACACATAACACTGATGTGATGAATCTGGGCTGCTCTGTTAGTCAGATTAATTTCACTAATAAAGAGGGGAATAATTAATAATGTTCTGATTAAAACAGCAGTGGTGTGGAAAGTCCATTTCCACACCACTACAACTGTAACATTTAAAACATTTTAAACACTTAAACATTTTAAACTGTAAGTTTAAAATGACATCACTCAGTCCTGAATTTACAGAATTACTTGTACTTACTTCATTTCATGAGATGTTGAGGTAAGAACTATGTATCACTTCTCCAGACTTTGGTCTTCAGTAGTGCATCAGTTTGAGTAACATTGCCAATCGTCCATTAAAAAAGAAAAATATCTAGCAGCAGATGATAGGTTCCCAAGTATGGCTCTCGGGGGGGAAGGGGGGCGTAGACACCAGAGATCTGCTGGGAACTCTCAGATGTCCATCAACTCTTCCCAAGCATCCAAAGAGGAGAAGTCCCCTCAGACCAGACCAATGACCAAGTCACTGTTAAGCCACCTGCATTGCCACATCCTGAAGTCTGCAGCCCCCCCTCCACCCCTAGCTCAGCCCCCAGCCCCTGACTCCACCAAACAACATTTGCTCGGACACAGATAATAATAAACCCAGATAAATACATAAAAAAGTGGAGGGAGGAGTTAATATCTGAGCTTACGATATACAATCCCTTGGAACCTCCATTGCCCGGACATAGTAATCCCCAGTCTAAGACTGATCCACCTCCATGGAATATGGCCATAATGATGCCTGCTAATAGAAAATATGCAGACCTTTTACTGAAGATGCCGATTTACCGTCAGTAACGTCTGCCATCCTGATGGACAACAGAAAGACGGGCCATGTTTACAGTTCTCCACGATTATGCAACAATATATGGCGCCTCCCTGGTGATAAAGACCAAATGCACATGCCACGGAGTGAGTTATATAAATGCTTCTAGTACATGAAGCCTAACCATCAATTAATGTCTTTGTAAAACCCGGGCAAAACGACCTGCGCTTGAGCCTGAAAGAACAAATGACCATCGTGATTCATGTGAGGACGGAGTCACGCTGATTTCTCCCTCGTCTCCCAGCAGCATGGGACTTCAGTGCATTCAGCAGTATCACATTATTCTAATTAGGGAAATGTGTTGGAAAGCTATTTCCTCTCCAAACAAATGGCCGGCTGCACAACAAAAGCCGGTGGAATGTCATCTTTGTCGGCAAAGGTTGTGTCATGAGAAATCCCTCATCCTTAATCCCTCCACATGTCAGGCTTTATCTGGAAAAGGTAGCATTTTTTTATATGAGAGTGGGGGCCACAGAGAGGAAGGGGTTACGAGGGGACGCTCGGGAGGAAAGGGGGTGCAGCGGTCCCACCACCTCCCCTCAGCCAAAAGAGGGGCCTAAGATGGGGCAAGCCGAGGCAGCCATCCCTGCTCTTGGCTGGTACCATGTGAAGCGCTCCGTTTCCTCTCTCTTCCTTCTGAGCGGCTTTGTTTAGCATGCAAACAGTGGAAGTGGCCCCAACTTGCCTGGCCAAGCACTGCATCCAAACTGGCAGGGGTGAGAAAACCGAGGGGGAGTGGGACGGGGGTTCAAATTTGAGGATAAGAATATAGCAGGAGGGGAGGGCGATGGGCATGCTGGTTCTTTCAGGCCGCTGATGTCATGCCTGTGCCCACCGTGGGAGAGCGGCGGAGGGACCAAGATGCCCCTTTCTTTTCCCCCCTCCACAGAATCTTTTTTCCTTAGATGAATGAATCTTTTAGAAGCTGCAGCTCATTGTGAGCCGTAATCGACGGCGATTATCTCGATTTTATGCTGCCTTCCCAGTGTGAGGAGGTTCCCTGAGTGCTGGCTTTGAGGGCCACTGCGATGCAGCCAGGACCACAAGGGGTTGTCCTGGCAACACTCTGCAGCTTAGTGAGAAGGAGATGAAGAGAAAGGAGTTCTCAGCTCGCAGCCACACAAATACACTGCATACTCCCACAGGGCTAGCATCTAAGAGATGGGGTACAGTCTGGCTGAATAGCAAACACATACTGTAAGCATACAAACGACTC
The DNA here is from genome assembly GCA_024372805.1 of Oostethus manadensis. Classification (NCBI taxonomy): domain Eukaryota; kingdom Metazoa; phylum Chordata; class Actinopteri; order Syngnathiformes; family Syngnathidae; genus Oostethus; species Oostethus manadensis. Next base: position 808,385 of record QODF01000002.1, on the reverse strand, counting down.
CCAAAGAAAATAGCAATTTAAAGAGCTGGTTTTAAAAATTCAGCAAGTTAATTGAATTGCAATTGTGTCTGCGATCTCTTCTTTGTCTCCAGTAGACTCAGCGACCTTCCGATTACAAGTTTGTATTGTATTGAGGACAAATTATCTGTGCTTTTGCTGTCAAATGTGTTTTTTTTGAGAAACCAACACACAGACGAAGATATAAATGTTTCTCATTGTTGTCTCAGGGGGCCACTGCCAGTTCTCACGACTGCAGCATCACAATATACTGTGAGGTAAAGACAACTGGAGTTAGGCCAGGCTCCGGATATATCAGGCCCCACTGGGCCTCACAGCTACTTTGCTATGTAGTGGGAAGAAATGGGCTCACACATACTGGCTGCCTAGGAGCTGCGAAAAAGAAAAATGGAGCCCTCAGCAAACACTTCAGGTTGTGCAGTGCATAGGAAGTGGGAGCATCTGAAGAAAAGGAAGCTTTCTCATTCTGTGCCTTCAAAATACACAGTATACCCCAAGATGGTTGTTCAATGGAATGCATCCAGTAAACATGAGTGATGCAACCTCCAGTCATGCAATCTGGTTCATTCCATCTGCAGCAGTGAAGTCGTCTTTCGAGGTTAACTTTACATTTGCAGGGTTTGGCTACATTTACACTCACTGAATGCAACAGTAAGAAACAAGCCCAATCTAATACACAGGTCTGCAGGAGTCTTAATATATGATACAATACAACACAAAACATTTCTTTCCATTACATTACAGCTGGAGAATGATTCAACAGAACAACAACATACTCAAAAATTGACTCTTTACCCGGAAGCTAGCAACTGAATCGCACGATATATAAATACAAACTTGACAATTCTGCCGTCCTGAATAAATTGACATGTGCACGCATGTTTGTTTTCCTCCTCTCTTTTGACCAAACATTGCTGGATGACAAGAGGGTTCACTCTGTGCTTCTCTCTCAACCTCTGGGCTTGTTGGTTCTATAGCAGAATGAACGGAATGAGTGAACCCTCCTGTCAGTCATTGAGTCTCTTTCTCCCATTGGGTGGAGTCGGGACGCTGCATGTGAACGCTGCGGATCACAATGCCCACCTGACAAAAGACTTCTCCCCGAGGAATAAACTCACTCTGCAAAATGAGCAAACACAATATGAATGAAGGCACAAAAGCTCAATAAAATAAATAAACACAGCTTTCCAAAGTGAATGCCACAGTGAAGATAGTGACAAAACTTTAGCGGCAAAGAAGGGGAATATGACAAACCTAAAAAACACAACCATCCTGTCCAGTTTTCATAAAAGGGAAAAAAAACGACACTCTATGTGCAGCGTAGCCTTCATCCCGACAGTCAATGCTTACTGGGTGAGCAAATAAATGATAAACAAATAAGCGCAAAGTGGCGCACGCTCACAGACCCGTGCTTCCTGTTAAGGAATAAGCTCCAATCTTCAGTATTTATTGAAGTGCAATTTTGTTTACAGAGACTTGATACTAATTCATATTTCATTTTTTTATTTTATTCTTGTGTCTTGCTTTTATTGAGATGGTTTTTTTCTTAACAGGGACAGGGTCTGTTGTTTTTGTTTGGTTTTGGTCATGCTTTTTATTCAAGTGCATTTTTAAAATGTATTTTAAAAAGTCTTGACATTGGCTGCACGGTGTGGTGTTGGCATGTTGGCCTCGCAGTCAGGATATCAGGGTTCAAATCTCCGTTGGGCATCTCTGTGTGGAGTTTGCATGTTCTCCCCGTGGGTGCGTGGGTTTTCTTCAGGTACTCCGTTTTCCTCCCACATTCCAAAAACATGCATGTTAGGTTAATTGGCGACTCTAAATTGTCCATTAGAATGTGAGAGTGAATTATTTTATGTCTGCCCTGTGATTGACTGGCGACCGGTCCAAGGTGTACCCCCCCTCATGCCCAAAGTCAGCTGGGATAGGTTCCAGCATACCCGCGACCCTAATGAGGATAAGCGGTATAGAAAATGAATGGAACTCTCGACATTCTAGTTGCAATGTTAAATACTCTTGAGAAATTGATGTTTATTAATTTTGACTCACATTATTATTAGAGTCAAAATTACGGTACGGTATACTATCATTACATTAATAAAAAATTGGTCTCAAAATAATGTTGACAGTAATATTGTTTATCAGTAATAATTATCATACAGAAAAATTGAACGCTAATGGTTGCGTGTGAGCTGTGTGAGTTGGGCTTTAGTGCTTGTTAATGTAACTCAGCGTCAGACTTGGTGCAAGTTGTGTGTGAAATAGAGACAACAGCCACGGAATCAAGAAGCACTCGGATGTCTCACTTAGCCATAGCAGTGCCAGAATCGTGGAATTGGCCAATAAAAATGGAATTTAGAGATTAATTAATTAGAAATGTTACACAAGCTACATCCATTTCTCAATTATTTGACTAAATTGTCGATTGATGCATTGCATCATTAAATGTAAGCATTTAATTAACTGTTTTATTCACTAACCCAAAAATCACACACACAATGCTGGTAAAAATGTTCAAATAAAAAAAAACAAAATTATTAAAAAAAATATTCATTTATTGATCCATTTTCTATGCCGCTTATCCTCATTGGGGTCTCGGGGGTTTGCAGGAGCCTATCCTAGCAGACATTGGGCGAGAGGCGGGGTACACCCTGGACTGGTTGCCAGCCAATCACAAGGCAGACGAACAATCATTCACACTCACATTCATACCTATGAACAATTTAGAGTCAACAGTTAACCTAACATGTTGTTTGATATGTGAGAGAAAACCGGAGTATATGCAAACTCCACACGAAGATGCCCAACGGAGATTCAAATCCAGGTCTTCCCGATCTCATGACTATGTGGCCAACATGCCAAACACTCAACCACCGTGCAGCCAATGATAAATAAAATAATATATAGTAGTGTATAGAATAAGAAATAATACATTTTCTTTTCTAATAGTGGTAATAAAATAAGGTCATCATGTCACACCTCTGGCGGTCAAAATGAAAAAATGGATCGGAAAAAACAAAAAACTAATTTCACAGGGCCCCCCCAAAAAAACTTGCTCACGTCAATATTACTTCAATTCACTTTTGCATATCTTTCTTACTCATATTTACACAATCTATAATGATGAAATATGCATAAAAAATTAAATATAAATTCAGAAAAAAATAAAACAGATTTCACAGGGCCATAAAAATGATTTCTGAGGTCAATACTACTCCAATTTACCTACACCTAACTTATTTAGTCGTTGAAAAGTAGGCTTCTGCAGTTGGTATAAGTCATTAGGTTGTATGCCTCCATTCCAACTAACATACATTAACCATGCTCTGTTTTTCCTTACGTTCTTTCTCAGTGAGCAGGGCAAGAATTCAGTACCATGGTCAGTGACAACCAGTCCTGAAGGAGACGATCATCTCACATGCGGGAAACAAGACTACCTGACATCCTAACTCCAAAGATTTCAACTGAGAAAAGTATAGTTTTCATACACAAGTATACATATTAATCAGCTTTTACCCACAATCCAATCTGTGTTACTGAACATTATAACACATTATAACACATAACATATAACATATAACACATTAAACATGATTAACATTATAAACACAAGCCTAAATGACAATTCGATTCGATTCAAGTAGATTTAATTGTAAGGGACAATGCAATTTCATAAAACACATGCTATAAGATGAGTTAGCCAAAAGGCTATTTTTCATCAGTAGTCTCCGGGCCATGATGTTAAAAAACAACAACACGTTTTTGTAGTTTAACCATATCCTTTCCATTTTTACCATGCACTTTGCCAATCAGGCTGCATCAGATTCTGGTGACACGTGACTGAACAATATTTCTTTGCCCATCAGCATCCTGTAAGCCTTGTAAGGTGTCCCTTTGTGTCCATAATGAGGCAGTCATTAGAGAAAGAGAGACAGTGCCGCTGGGAATCCTGAGGCTCATGTTGTAGTCTGCATACTGTAGGTCTCTCAGATGCGACCAGTTCAACTCTAATTATGCGCCAAACGGCCTATTCAGCTGGAGAGGGGCTGGGATAGACTGGATCCTTTCCATTCATCTCAGTAAAGCTGCAGAGATACTCGAGGTAAATTAGATGTAATCCAACCATAGCCCTCTTCACCACTGGAGCCACAGTAAATGTCAATTATGGTCCCCACATGCCTTTACTACACATGTTGTGTTCTTAAGTGAGGCATCCCAAGACTCAGAATTTCCTTTGTGGTCTAGATCTAAGACATTTTTTCTGTCACTGTTATATTTCCCAAATCCTAACTGCCATCAATCTCATAAAGCTGCACAGATAAAAGGCCGGAGGAGAAAAGAAGACCATCCATATTCATAGTAACTTTGTCTCTTTGTGGGTGTCTACACCTTTAGCGGGCGTCCTCATCTCTCACTTTTTTCTTATAGCTGTTCATGCAAGTACAAAGCAGCGCTACTATCGTTAGCAAACGGCGCATCTGTTAAACAGTTCTGGAGATATGGCAGCACAGAGCTTCTGATGGCTTCGGCCCGATTCCCCACAGGAGCTCATTAAATCAGCTAGTAAGGCAGAACCACCCCACCCCCTACTACCAGCACCGATATTACTCGCCGCATAGCTGTGAGGAGAATGACAGAAGATGAGGGAGAGGTGTACAGCAGACAGAAAGGTGAAGGGGGGAGGCAGGAATGCCGTGTAACGATATGTGTGAAGCCATGCATCTAAAGGGGCGAATAATGAAGGGCGGGCGGGTGAAGGTGTGGCTTCTGTGAAAGGTAAGGATGGAGGCAAAGGACAGAAGTGATAAAGAGTGGAGAAAATGAGTGACAGTGGAGATCCGATTAGAACAATCATCGAAAGTGTCTCACACGCAGAGTTGATCAAGGGGTTCTGTGTTATCGGGTTATCTCCTTGGCTATATAAAGAACCGACAGCTGTGTTGGGTAGCTCCGCCTGTTAAATGGGATTACTGCACAAATCACGTTTCATACATCGATAGACTCACCTGCCACTATCAAAAATAGACACACACCCGCCGTGCCATCACTTCCACATTTCCTGCACGTTAACATGAGATGGGCTGGCAGTTACACACAATATATTGCGCTCGCGTCTCTTGTCATGAATCTCTGTCGGACAGAGTCCCGAGGCAGAGGTGAGCCGTCTCAGCATCATTCGGGATTTGCCAATAGGAGGACTAAGGACGACGGATGTTCTCTTACTAATTAAACCTTGGAGTTTGTTGGGACTGTGCAATGCCTGCAGCAGCAGCTATGCCAGGCTCTCCTCACACCACCCCACAGTGTTGACAGAAAGGGCATTCCTGCACACACATACACGCACAGCTCATTACATCAGTCAGCTAAGCCAGACAACTACACACACACACACACACAGTTTAGATGCACTACTCCACAAACCTGGAGCACTGCAGTGTACCTCCAAGAGAGCTCACATATGGCTTGTTTAAACGTGACAAACTCTCACTGAAAACGGATTAGTGACCATGAGCGTGTTTGCTGGAGGAAACGCCATCCAACGAGTCACTGTCTATGCCATGTTGACTTTGGGCAGGTATCCCCCTGGAGGGATCAGGAATCACCATCCATCCATCACCTTACAAATAATAATGCACTGTGAAAGCCCGCACATTAGCCATTTATCTTTGATGGTCTGTAAATTTGCAGGTTTTTGGTGTGAAAAAAGTTTTTTGTTTGGCGGTCCTTGGACACGCCATGTGCTATGTCTAGCACATTCCATCTCTTCATCGATCACCGTCCATCATCATTCATTAGTGGTGTGTACCTACACATTTTATATTTCAGCTGTGTTTAATAAGTATGTGGGGCATATTTAGTACCTAAACCACCATTTAGCTTGTTAGCTATTATCTGCAGCAAACAATGGCAATTGAAGACAGATGGTTCTGGAGTGGAATCTAATCTAATAATTCCAACAGTGACTTTAATTGTGAATGTTGATCAAAATCAAAAAAGAGCACCAAGCTACAGTAGAAGGAGGGTTTGTATGGGTGAGGCCGAGCCATGTGTTAAAAATCGACATTTTTTCTTATATTACTGGCAGATTGTTTCCATTTGCTAGTCGCCGTGGAACAAAACTCCTGTGAGATAGCGGGGATCTACTATATTCTTTACTATATTAACGTACAAAGGTTGCTAAGGCAAAGCTGACCTCATAGCTCCATATTCTCTAGGGAGCATCATTTATGTCACAGAGCCAGATCATTTGATAGGGCAAATCATTTGATCGGTTATTTATTGTCTGCTCTCACTTCCCTGTATAAATGTAACATATTCAATTGACAATGGAATATATACAACTTGTTCATAGGTGTGTGAGATGATGCATTTTCTTTTGTGGGGTAGTCTAAACCAGTACTCTCAGTTATTTTCTGTCACGCCGCCCCAATTTTAAAATACTTTTGAGAAACTGATAATATCTAATTATTTATCTGTACCGTACAGACTGAATTCCAAACTGAAACCAGGAAAATGCAACAAAAGGGAGAGCCGTGACGCATACAAGCATATTCATAGGCAAATTCATGAGTAAAATGGCAAGCTGAGTACAACAAATTTGTACATGTTGGCAGGTCTGCACTGACAGTGAAAGTAATCTCTGGCCTCTCACGCCCCAGCTCACCTCAACCTCCCCACTGTTTTAGAAGCACTGATGTAAACTAAGATTGACTATTAGTTTACATCAGTGACTATTACTGATTTCTTCTCTACCCCTATTTTTAGTTGCATTTTGGGCAAACTCTTGGCAGAATTCCCCCATGGTTGTGGAGTGTTTTTTGGCTGGACTGCATTGGAATGCATCCCTGAATGAATGGATCCCTGAATGAAATGTTATACAACACTAAAGTTTGTTGTACAGTAATACCTTGTAATTTCTCACTTGGAATTTGCGGCTTCCCTCTGTTTTTTCCAAAATATATTAATTAATAAATCATGCTGTTTTGAGGTTGAAGAAATCATGTTGTCAGTAGAAAAAAGCAAGCTTTACATATGTTTTGCCGTCTATTTATGTTGCCTTCAAGTATAAAAATGGCTGAATGAACTAAAATACAAACATAAGACATTCAGATGCTGCGTTCAAAGACATTGTGATAATATGTAGTATTCTACACTGGTCATTGGGTGTCAGTAATGTTACTATAATGTTTGGTGAGACACACAAGCTTGATCGCCGGAATAACAGGCTTTTACTGCAGGCACAACAATCAACACAGGCTATTGTTGTGGCCGTAACCCACGGCAAGCTAAAACTCAACTCCCAACATCACTTCCTGTTCCTAGCACCAGAACACATTTACAGCAACATACACCAGCACAAGTCTCATTTACGTCCTAAATGGTTTATTTTCTCCTATTATGTCTACTACACTGGGTAATAGAAATGTGAACGTGACTTAGGGGTGCTATATCAAGTTTAGAGAGCTCTAATTATGTTTCAAACAGTATTTAGAATGTCGTAACCAGGGTTTCTTTGCTATGCTATAACTACAAAAATATTTGTTTTATAAATAAGGAAATGTACTTAAAAAAAAAATCATGTATCATGGTTGGTTCTGAAAGCAATGAATCGGCGCAATTCATGAGGGATTGTTGTATATGAATTTGAAATGTGAGTATGTCTGACAAGAAGCATTTACCTACTAAGATGAGATACAAATAAAGTGTCATAAACCTAGAAAAAAACGACAAGGCAGAATGCAATCTCAATCTAAGAAATTGTTCTTCTTGTTATTCCAGATACATTCTAAGAGGGTTTTCTGTGAAACACAACCAACCCTACATTAACAAATATACTAAAGACAATGTCAGAATTCCTGCAAAAGTATTTTTAAGCATATTTTTTACTGATCCCTGTCAAGGCCAAATCTCCAGAGATCATTCATCTTAGTTTCTGGTAAATCACCAAAAATGTTGGTTGACTCAGATTATATGAGAAACATGGATTTTCTTGGATGTCAAACTGTCTTGGATGGATAGATGGATGGATGGATAGGTTGATAGATAGATAGGTAGGTAGATAGATAGATAGGTAGATAGAAGCAAGTCCTAATTAAGCAGTGTATAAAGTGGTGAGCCAAAATCTGCAAACAAAACCCTCTCTGTGTTCAACAGCCATTGATGCAGGGCGCTTTTGGAACACGCCATCCCTACTAGAATAATGGGCCACTTTACAGGCCTCCAAGTTAGTTCACAGAATACCAAGCTGGGAAACCGCTAGCATAGGGTTCATGGGGAGGAGGGGTAATTTAATTGTTTCCTTCGTTTTTGTTTTTGCGAGCTCCACCGCCCCTCTCGCCTCTTCCCCCTTTCGGTTCTGAAAAGGGGTTCTGACAAACAGGCAATGAAGGGGATTGTTGTGTGTTCCGCTGCACAAGTGGGTGAGGTAAACAAAGTAGACAGTACGCTCTATCAGCTGTGCTTTTGGGGATGGGATAGGCTGAGCGGCAGGAGCTGCTCACAAGGCGAAGGCTGATTGGTTAAGGACGTTGGGGTAAGTGGGGTGCAGGGTGATGGGGCAGTGGAGGGAGAGATAGAAAGGGTGGTGGTTATACCGGAAGAAGTGGGAGGTGGGCATCGGTGCAGGGTTCTCTCCTTCGAGTGGGGTCATTGTGCTCGCTGCTGAAGTTCTCATGTATGCGACCGTTTTGGCTTCCTAAAATGTCCACAAGTGATGGAGCTCTCCCGCATCTGAGCAGGGAAGTGGCAGGTCGGCTCTTTGCCTCCACAGCTCAAAGTCATTTACATGCTCAAGAGGAACATTAATGCCTGCCGAGGCACCCGGAGTGAACAAAGAAGCACACAGACCTTCCCCAGAGGCCTGTTGTGCACTTGGTTGAGGATTTGTGGACTAGCAAAACAGGTTAAAGGGAGGTGGGTTGCAAGGACGGGTTGTGGGTGAGGGCGAGACAGGAAGCAATTTGAAAAATTTGGGGTTTTTTTTGTGATAAACATTCGATTTCCCCTTTTCTTCTTCATCCACCATTCGATCAACCTCCCACTTACATATTTACCAAAAGCTCACTTTCTTTGATTGTGACTTTAATTACAATTATTGGTTTCCACACAACGAGTTGATTGTTTTCAGTGGCGTGGTCTTTAGTGACAAGGGGAAAAAACAAAACAAGATCCCCGCCCCCAGGCCCTGTCACGGTCATTTTACCCGAGTTTGAAGTTCCTCCCATGCTGTGACAATACTGGATTTGTATCTAACATTTCCCATTTGGATGCTGTGAAAAAGTAAACCTCTTCCATTATTTTTTGGGGGTGTTATTTGAGTGTTGTCCCATAGCAAAAATCAAGCGCTGTCCTAACCATGGCCGCAACCTCTGGTGAATGCATGTGTTGTCCTGTTGCAGTGCAGTCACACACAAGTGAGGCGTGCCAGGCTCTTTGTTTGGTCAACCCATGGGAAAGACCTCACTCAGTGAAGCCCTCTGAGAACTGAAACTCTGATTCTATAGGCGAGACTACACAAGCGGGGAAAAGAACCACATGCAGCCCGCATATTGGAGGATTTATACTATGGGCCCACCGATGATGCACTCCAAGAATAAAAAAGCCCCAGTCAATGAATAAAAGTAGATATGTGCTGATACTAAAGTATCACTGCTAAAAAGATGAGCGCAGACGTGAGAAAATGAGAAGCAAGTACAGACGAGCACGAAGGTGGTAGAGTCAAAAGAGGAGTTGGATGGGTCTTTGGCATCCTCTGTGTGTTCCCAGGAGGATTACAGAAGCCGCAGAGTCCACACAAGGATGGTAGGAGCACCATGGAAAATACAAACAAAATTTGTGGAGAATTTCCACATATTCTTCTTCCCTTTTCTTACATGCAGCATTTCAGCAGCAGGTGAGAGAAGTTGGCCCACTACAGGCAGGTAACATATGCTGAACCCTTCAGGCTGCTTGCGTTGCCCTTCGTGACCGCACAGCCTCTCTGAGCCCTCATTCTACTTTTTATCATCAACACTTTGAATTTATATTTATATGAGTTCTAATATCTGCGTCACTCCCGCGTTGACGCCCACTCTAAATCGCACGTCTGGCGGTGTTACATCTCTAGTTTTTCTGGCAGTAACGAACGTCTGAGCACCTTCTTGGGTTTCTCGGTTCTTGGCGTGGGTTATTGTTTATGAGGAATAGAAATTCTGACCGAGCTTTAATCCAACTGCTGGCATTTGCTGTTAGAATGACCGCAAAAATGAAGTCTCATTCATATTTGAGTAATAAAATCTATGAAATATGTAATAAATAATTTGTAGCTTCTGGGACAGATTGATACAATTTTCATTTGTACCTCACATATAGATTTTTTCCACCATTGACCCATTAATTGCTTTTTTTCTACTGATATTATTTACCCCGGACCCTCCCCCATGTGTGTGTATGTCCTAGAACAGCCTTGACATAAAAATACACAAACAAACACACACACACACACACACACATTCATGTCAACATCCGAGGTACCCTGAGCAATGTCTACCCTAATTAAAACGTTGTCTTCCCAGATGGCTGGCATTAACAACGTGGATGCTCAAAAGGGTTGACATCTTCCTAGCTATGCGGATTTTAGTATCTCATTAATATGTGGCTTAAGAACAAAGAAGGCAAAATAAAGCATATGTTATGAGCATGAGCGTTGGCAGCTGCATTATCTAAAAGGAACTCTGGTTTCATTTAAACGTGAGCTTGAAATAATTCTGCATGTTTGCATTTGTTCATGTGTGTGTGTCCCGCATTGCTATGAAGTTACTACAACATTAAATTGAACACACTCGGGTGAAAAGGATTGGTGGCATCCTTGGCAAGTGTTTAAAAATATGATATTCCAGTATTTTTTTTTGTGGGGGGGGGGGGATTCTCAATAAAATAAATGCAACGCCTTGATTTTCCTTCCGTTATTGCAGGACACACACGTTCACTTATACATAAAATGAGTCATCCCGCCTTCCAGCATGTGCCTTGGGTGTCTGTGCTTATTCACGTAAGGCAGCAAATGCCACAGTACAGTACGGTAGTTGAGAGAGTAGCCTCCGGGAAAAGGACAAAACGCATTAGCTGCATGGACACTTTTCAATACAGATTCTCCCGGCAATTTGCACCGAACGCCAGCTCCCCCTTTCAGATCCCGCCCCTGGGACGAAATGGCCACGGTCCAGCCAGTTTGTCTCATCGGGACCACCGGCAGACGATCTTTTGATCGTTGGTAATCCAAACACACTGATTTCCTCTACAGGTCGCATTCGTCGCCGCACTGGTGACAGAAGCATCCACTCGTGCACCCCGAACACGTTCTCTCAATTGACGAGCTGAAGGCGATAAACTGGTGGTGCCAAGAGAGTTGGTTGCCATGGTGACGTTGGTGGTGCTGTTGAGAAACTGTTGTGTGTGTGTGTGTGTTTTAAAATGAAAGGGGGAATGGGCTGCAACCATTGGCTCAAGAGGTGGGTGGTGATAGTATGGTTGTGAGCTTTCCAGGAGATGTTCCTCCTTCTGTACATTATTAAAACGCTCGCTCGAACGCAGTGTATTGCCAAACACAATGCTCTGCACTCCAAGAAACCACGCACATTTGCATGCATTTCCCCGAGTAAACCATCGTTCACCACTTTGAGTCCAAAACCCCAACTTGTTAAGCCATTGTAAGCCCATTGTTAACTTCCTTGCTAAAAAACAAACAAATAGAAATAATAGAAACACACACATACTGAGGTTTTATGGTCTAACTTAGGCCGGCCATCGATTATTCCTAGTACTTCAAGTGAAAGTGTTGAGAGGACAGCAAATTGGACGGTAGTTCACACATGATGTTCTTCCACGTAACAGGCCATAAAGGTTAACTCGCATTAATCATCTGCAACAAATTGCTTGCAACTCTGCATGCATGTCTGATCATTTCAAACGAATGCACTCAAATGGATGGTAGTCACATCAGCACATCAGACAGAATGTGCACTTGTTTCCATGAATAATATTTGCTCCACAGTGTAAAAAAAAAAGGTGCACCTGTGCTAAATTGCAGGCAGTTCCGCTTGTTTTATATGGAACACACACAAGCTTCTCTATTGGAACCCATCTAAAAAGAGATGAAAAACAGCATCCTACCTTTGTTCCAAACCTCAATGGAGAAAAGTTTCGGCGCAGCCCCTTTGCAGGGTCTTGTTGCATCCGCGTCACGGAGGCAGAAGCAGCACAGAGAGCCACTGCGGTCCACCACAGGAGCGCTTCACAGAGGGGTTTGGTCTCAGTAGAATCCGAGGAGCTGTGCAGCTTAACGAGCCCACGCGGAATGAGCTCTGCCTCACCTCAACCCTCAAACGCTTGACTCCACCACTCGCATCCGCCGGCCCCCTCCTCTTTTTGTCCTCTCAATGGGGATGCAATCTCCTGTTGGTGGAAGATCCAGCCTATACCTGCTCTCCCCCGTCTCCCCCTCTTTCACACACACATTCCCACACACTCATTTTCATCCCGTTGACAAGTTCATACAGAACCTCACGCCGTCACACTTATTGGAAATGAACGAGGACATGATTTCGTAAACAAAATCTTGCCTTTGCTTAAGTAAATACATCACAAAAATGTCCGTGCAATACAGGAACGACTCAAACACTCGGGTGTTGAAATGATCTCGAAGTTGGCCTACACGTGCACTCGGCACTTTTCTGTTGTTTACTCGCGTTTTTTATAACAAAGCTCCTTGTTTATTTTTTCCTCATATTTGCTCATTGGAAATAAATAGCAACGTTTTCTTCCGTCGCATTTTCCTTAGACGTGGCAATGTCATAATGACATTTGGACACACACGGGTGTGTTCAAATTCTCTACTGACTTTGTTTAAACAACAGTGTCGCCTTGAAGGCATATGCATATTTCATACTTGTTGCATATTTGGTTGTCTTTTATATAAATAATGTACAAAAGCAATCTATTGGGACTGCAACTGTTTTATCTGTCATTTATTTCACAGTCTCCCGAAATAGCGTAGCGATGACGTCACACCCGCTCCGGTCACTTCACTTCCCGTTAGCGCTTCGCGATTCCGTCTGGACAGCGTGACACAGCGTGGTAATTCAAATCTGTTGTCATCCTAGGTCTGCGATTGACTGGCGACCAGTCCAGGGTGTACCCCGCCTCTCGCCCAAAGCCAGCTGGGATAGGCTCCAGCATCCCCGTGACCCTAATGAGGATAAGCGGTACAGAAAATGAATGAATGAATGAATGAATGTCATCCTAGGTGCAGCAGCATAGAGGCAATGCCGTAAGTTGATTATCAGACGTTTAATTCATGTTGGCAATGTTTAATAGTGGTGTCATGATAAAAACTGTCGATTTATATACGCTTTATACAAGCTATTTGGTGGGGCGGCTGTCGCCCTCTGCAGGACATTCATGGGACTGCAGTAGCGATAGACGTAACGGCAACGACTGTTTTAACTGTTTTATGGACAATGCCTAAAGCAGTGGTTGCCAAGCTTTTTTTTGCCGTGCCCCCGTTTTGGAGATAAAGTGAATTTCAGGCTACACCGCCCCCCCATCCAAATCGACTAACCCCAAATGACAGCCCGAACCCCAGTTTGAAAACCACTGGCTCAAAAAAATGTGAATTACTTGGAGCAAATACGTACACGACTGCGGAATCTTTTTGTGTCACGTTATTTTTTCAGTTGTCACCGGCACGTCTGTGAAGAAGTGTTGAAGTAAATAATCAAACCTGCAACAGCGTTGCCTTCACTGGCTCCGGTTTCGCTTGGTGTTGAGTCGGCGTTCCAGCACGTTGCACGAGAACACTAGAAAAAGTTTCCGTCTGTATACGTGCACTCTCAGTATATGTTGTTTAACGCATCCGTAGTCTTAGCAAGGCCCTGTTTGCTCTTAAAATTATTCTATCTCCCAAAAGGGGGGCGGCAAAAAACATTCGGTGTATGTGATTTTTATCGGTATCGGTCATTATCATTAATGGATGATTGGTATCAGAATCGGCAGCATAAAACCTCTATACTCCGAACCCAGTGTAAATGGTCCAAGGAATACAAACATTCCGGATGTCTGTCGTCTTTTTAGTCAGTTTCAACAGATGAAAAAGTATATACAGTACATTCATTCATTCATTCATTTTCTGTACCGCTTATCCTCATTAGGGTCACGGGGATGCTGGAGCCTATCCCAGCTGGCTTTGGGCGAGAGGCGGGGTACACCCTGGACTGGTCGCCAGTCAATCGCAGGGCATATATACAGTACATGCAAAATCCAATTATTTTATTGTGTGAATGCTGGAAGCACCATTTTGCTGCTATTTTTATTCCTCTCCCCTCTCAGCCTAGCACACATTCCTCCCGTGATAAATTACACTGCTGCCCGTGTGTGGGCAATTTGCTTTCAAGCTGCACATGGATGAAAATCCGGCTGGACCACTACATAGATATAGGACAATTGGTTTGCATGTGTTGTATCCGTAGTGTATGAATGACCGTGGACATGAATAGCAGTAGAGTTCTTGCAATCTGGATGTTGATTCAGCAATGAATGAATGGAAGAATTTTGGCATGATGGACTAAAACTGGAATGACGATACTACAAGTGAGCAGTGAGCACCAGCACAATATGTCTTAGCCTGTTTTAGATTGCCCTGTTTGGACCCATAGGTTGGAGATCCGCACTTTTTGTTTCGCAGTAGATGTAGTTGTCATTCAAAAGTGCAAAACCATGAATATTTATACATCAATTGAACTCAGCCTATTAATAGTATAAAAAAAAAAAACACATTTAAGCACATTTTAGTATTTTATGGTTCCATTTACTCTCTGCTTTGGCTGAGCGCCACTGTTGTAACACACCTCATACATACATAGAAGAGCTCTTCACTGAAAATTTAGAGACAGGGTTGCTATATTTAGCAAGTAGGGGTGTGCATTAGAAGTGAAACACAGGAAGTGTTTCTTATGTCATGCATTTGTCTGGTAATTCAATAAAAGTTGTCAATAAAGCTGAAGTATTCGCCGTGCAGGCGAGTTGGAGTGGAGCTCCACTTTTGTACCGCTGTGCAATGCAAGTCTGAAAGCTGCATATCTTGTCCCAGTATAGTCATATCGAAGCATTGCGCCATTCTTGATTGTGCTGTGTGAATGGTGTGCCAAGAAGACCTGGTATGAGAAGTTATTAGACTGAAAATGCACAAAGTCTAAAGGTGTAATAACAATATCTAACAACCTGAATTGTAATTACTCAAAGTCAAACAAGGAAGTTTGTGTCGCTCTTAGAGCTGCAACGATTAATCGATGAATTGATTATTAATCGATTATCCAAATTATCGACAACTATTTTGGTAATCGATTAATCGTTTCATTAAAAAAAACAATAAATATCCTGATTTTATCCTCTCTATTGTAACTTTTTAAATTTCCTTAGTAATCCATGAAACAGACAAATTTTGTGTCTTAGACAAAACAAGATACTTCACACACATCACCGTATACTTGTTATATCCATCTCGTCCCTTGTAGACATCGATCCTTGTGCCTGATTGATTAGGGTTAGGGATGAGCTGCATCCTCGTTTTAGACGAGTATTCGTTACTGATAATGCATTTTTGACAAGTACGAGCATGAAAGGAGTACAGAGCTCGTCATCATCCGTAATCATGATGAAGGAAAATCCTAATTGGGTAACTTCTTACGTATTCACTCTTTACGCTCTGTGATTGGCCAGTCACACAGCAATACCGTTGGAGCAAGTGATTTGTGACACCCACGTGCTTCCCGCTCGGCCTCCATTGTTGTTGTGGCCAACCAGGGACTTTTGTCTCTAGATCTGTCAGCATTCCACCCCCCCCTTGATGACATATTTTTTCAAAAGCAACTACAGACAAAAATAAGGGGGGTTAGCTTGCCGTTTTACACAAAGAGATCTAAAACGCAAATGTTTCTTAATCAGCAGTTAGCCAGGATAAAAGAGGAGGATGTGTTTATTGTGTTTATAATTTATTTTTAGTCTATTGCTACACTTTATTTGTAAAAACAAAGGCCCAAATAAAATACTATTTTATTTTGATGAAATGATGATCATTTGAAATGAACAAACCACAAATGAAGTTTATTTGTAGTTCTACAAATAACATGTTTTTACTCACTTTTATTTTTTCCCCTACGAGTTTTTCCCACAGCACTTACATCATATGCAAGAAGGAGAGGAGGAAGGTGTGTCCGTAGGAGGAGAGAGAAGAGGAATGCTAAGAGTCTAGAACTAAGATTTGGGACTGAATGTTGGAACTATGACAGGAAAAGGTAGAGAATTAGTTGACATGATGCAATAGAGGAAGGTAGACATATTGTGTGTCCAGGAGATCAGGTGGAACGATAGCAAGGCTAGAAGCTTAGGAGCAGGGTTCAAGCTGTTCTATCATGGTGTAGATAGGAAGAGAAATGGAGTAGGGGTGATTTTAAAGGAGGGGTTTGCTAGCACCGTCCTGGAGGTAAAAAGAGTGTCAGATAGAGTGATAAACCCGAAGCTAGAAATCAAAGGTGTGATGTTCAATGTTGTTAGTGGGTATGCTCCACAGGTAGGATGTAAGATGGAGGAGAAAGAGAAATCCTGGTCAGACCTGGATGAAGTGATGCAGAACATCCCCAGAAGTGAGAGAGTTGTCATTGGTGCGGACATTAATGGGCATGTTGGTGCAGGAAACAGAGATGATGAGGAGGTGATGGGCAAGTTTGGTATCCAGGAGAGGAACGCAGAAGGATAGATGGTAATGGCTGTAGTGAATACTTTCTTCCAGAAGAGACAGGAACATAGGGTGACCTACAAGAGTGGAGGTAGGAGCACACAGGTAGACTACATCTTGTGTAGAAGGTGTAACCTGAAGGAGGCCAGTGACTGCAAAGCAGTGGTAGGTGAGAGTGTAGCCAAACAGCATAGGATGGTGGTGTGTAGGATGACTCTAGTGGTGAGAAGGATGAAGAGGGTAAAGGCAGAGCAGAAGACAAAATGGTGGAAGCTGAAAAGGAGGAGTGTTGCATGAATGTTAGGAAGGAGTTGAAAAAGGCTATGGGTGGCCAGGAAGTCCTTCCAGATGACTGGACAACTACAGCTACTGTGATCAGGGAGACAGGTAGGAGAGTACTTGGTGTGTCATCTGGAAGGAAAGTAGATAAGGAGACTTGGTGGTGGAATGAGGAGGTGTAGGAGTGTATACAGAGTAAGAGGTTAGCTAAGAAGAAGTGGGACACTGAGAGGACTGAAGAGAGTAGACAGGAGTACAGAGAGATGCAGCGTAAGGCGAAAGTAAAGGTGGAAAAGGCCAAACAAGGTGCTTATGATGACTTGTATGCTAGGTTGGACAGCAAGGAGGGAGAGAAAGATCTATACAGGTTGGCAAGGCAGAGGGACAGAGATGGGAAGGACGTGCAGCAGGTTAGGGTGATGAAGGATAAGGATGGAAGGGTATTGACAGGTGCCAGTAGTGTCATGGGAAGATGGAAAGAGTACTTTGAAGAGTTGATGAATGAGGAAAATGAAAGAGAACAAAGAATAGAAGAAGTGACTGTTGTGGACCAGGAAGTAGCAAAGATTAGTAAGGAAGAAGTGAGGAGGGCATTGAAGAGGATGAAGAATGGAAAGGCACTCGGTCCTGATGATAAACCTGTGGAGGTATGGAAGTGCCTGGAGAGGTGGCAGTAGAGTTCCTGACCTGGTTGTTTAACAAGATCTTAGATAGTGAGAAGATGCCTGAGGAATGGAGGAGAAGTGTGCTGGTGCCCATTTTTAGGAACAAGGGAGATGTGCAGAGCTGTGGCAACTACAGAGGAATAAAGCTGATGAGCCATACAATGAAGCTATGGGAAAGAGTAGTTGAAGCTAGACTGAGGGCAAACGTGAGCATTTGTGAGCAGCAGTACGGTTTTATGCCAAAAAAGAGTACAACAGATGTGGTATTTGCTTTGAGGATGTTGATTGAGAAGTACAGGGAAGGTCAGAGGGAGCTGCATTGTGTTTTTGTAGATCTGGAGAAAGCTTATGACGGGGTGCCCAGAAAGGAACTGTGGTATTGTATGAGGAAGTCTGGAGTGGCAGAGAAGTATGTTAGAGCGGTGCAGGACATGTACGAGGACTGTAAGACAGTAGTGAGGTGTGCTGCAGGTGTGACAGGGGAGTTCCAAGGGAAGGTGGGACTCCATCAGGGATCAGCTCTGAGCCCCTTCTTGTTTGCTATGGTGATGGACAGGCTGACGGACGAGGTTCGACAGGAACCTCCATGGACTATGATGTTTGCAGATGACATTGTGATATGTGGTGAGAGCAGGGAAGAGGTGGAGGAGAAGCTTGAGGGGTGGAGGTTTGGCTGGAAAGGAGAAGAATGAAGGTCAGCTGCAGCAAGACGGAGTACATGTGTGTAAATGAGAGGGACTCAAGTGGAAGAGTGAAGTTACAGGGAGAAGAGATAAAGAAGGTGGAGGATTTAAAGTACTTAGAGTCAACAGTCCAGAGCATTGGAGAGTGTGGAAAAGAGGTGAAAAAGTGTGCGTAGGCAGGCTGGAATGGGTGGAGAAAAGTGTAAAGGAAAGGTGTACAAAACTGTGGCGAGACCATCGATGTTGTTTGGTTTAGAGACAGTGCCGCTGAGGAAAAGACAGGAGGCAGAGCTGGAGGTAGCAGAGATGAAGATGCTGAGGTTCTCTTTGGGTGTGACCAGGATGGACAGGATCAGGAATGAGCAAATCAGAAGGACAGCACGTTAGAGGTTTTGGAGATAAAGTCAGAGAGGCCAGATTGAGATGGTTCTGAAATGTCCAGAGGAGAGATAGTGAGTATGTTGGTAGGAGGATGCTCAGTTTTGAACTGCCCAGATATACATCATATGCAAATTAGATGATGATGTCATGAAGCAACTTCTAGAATAGCCAATAGGTACTTTTTTTTACTAAAAAGGTGGCAACAGTGCGGGACGGCGGCACGTGACTCGTGCGTGCGTGGCGCCGTATTATAAGGCTGTTGTGCGATTCACTCACTGGGGACGTACGTGTTTGAGTATCATACGGGGCTCGTGCAGCCCACTCACTTTGATTGCAAGATGAACATACTGGCTTCCCACGGCACCCACAGCTATTGTCACCGGGAGAACCAGAGTGTACAGCGGGAAGAGCTACCCGGCATGGCCAAGCAAGGCGCTTTAACGTTGGATACGCTATGTGAGCTGCTACCGTGTGTCTACGGAGGTCAAGAGAACCAAAGTGTTGGTCGGGAGGAGCTGCTCGCCTTGGCCGGGCAAGACGTAATAATATCAGATACGCTATGTGAGCACCCACCATGAGTCCATGAAGGTAAGAATTGCTTAAATGTCCTCGCTAAACTTATTTCGTATGGTAAGCGCTACTTTTGACAAGATAAAGCTGTAAACAACTCATGTTGCGTCGGTCACTGTTTTTTTTTTATTTGGCTGATGATTTAAAGTCAGTTGGTCAATTTTTTTAGTAGTACTGATCGCGGTGCGTTTGAGATAAATACAATGAACAAGACTGACAGTTTCTTTCCCTGTTTGTCATCACAGGATGTTTGCATGAATCACCAACTTCACACAGATCGTTCAAAATAATTAAACAATAAAGTCTTGCAGATCACTTACACACACACACACTCACGGATACAGATAGTGGTGTACTCATCGCTAGTTTGGGGTATGTGATATCTCTGTAATCAGTAATCCTTCGTTCATCACGATTAGTTGGTTCCTGATCCAATTATAATAAGTGAATTTCACCACAGTAGGATTCCTTATTTATCATTTATTCATTTATTTTCTACACCGCTTACTCTCATTAGGGTCGCAGGTATGCAGGAGCCTATCCCAGCTGACTTTGTGCAAGACTTTGGGCGGGGTACACCCTGGACTGGTCGCCAGTCAATCGCAGGGCACATATAGACAAACAAACATTCATACCAATGGACAATTGAGAGTCGCCAATTAACCTCACATGCATGTTTTTTGGAATGTGGGAGGAAACCGGAGCACCCGTGAAAACCCACGCACGCACGGGGAGAACAAACAAACTCCACAAAGAGATGCCCAACGGAGATTCGAACTGTAGAAGCCAATGTGCTACCCACTCATCCACCGTGTGGCCCATTCCTTATTTATAAATGCAATATTATAATAATAACATATAATAATTGGTATTATACAGTATAATGATATATTCATATTTAGAGCATAGACAACTTGTTTAATGTGTTTTAACGTTATTAGAGACCCTTAGACATGAAATAACACCCCCAGTGTCATCTAAGTTTTTGATTTACCAATAATAATATACATAATAAAAGTAAATAGGCCATTCAAGACATACATAAAACAGGTACTTGTGTGTGTTGCTGTAAATGTTTTTGGATGCTAGAGGATCAGCGCGAGTGGCGGACAGGAAGTGAAATCGCGTTCAAAGTTGAGTTTTCTTAAGGATTACTGTGCATGTTGTGAGATGATTCAAAGCAGCAATAAAAACCGGAGCTCATGTCTGGTACCTGTGTGTCTCACCGAGCATTACGGCAACGTTGCTGAAACCTGGTGACTAGTGTAGAATATGGTTATCATCTTGATGTCTTTCGATGCGTATCACCTTATCTAGGTTGCCCGTCCTTCCTTTGTTGCAGTTGTAGTGTAGGATGATGGCTGGCTTCCTGTCCTCACGATCACTTATGTCTAGCTGTAGCCTTACCTCGGGACCTGTATACACCTGCTAAGAATAGCAGCCCTAAGTAGGCATGAAGGTCAATCTCAGCCATCTTTTACCAGCTTTCTCCAAATTTGCGAAAACCCTCCAGGTTTGTCATCTCCAGGATAATTTTTTCTATAGCTGGTGTGATAAACAGGTAGAATGTGGAGACAATGTCATGGGCATGAGAAATTGCATAAATTGTGGGTCCGGGGGTCATCTTCATGATATTTTCTACAGCCACCCTGCCATGTTGGTCATATGCTGCTGAGGACCACTTTATTTTGCCGTTTTTTGAAACAGAAGTCTCTCTTTCAGCTTCAGGGCCTTCTTGTTCTTCTCCTGAAGATAATTCATCATGCTCTGGGTTGTATTCCTCCCCATCTTCTTCTTCTGATACATCCTCCTCTTCCTCTTCTGAATCAGAATAGTCTTGCTGGACATCTAAAAAAAATCAGCTGTAGAGCCTGTTCAGCGTTGTAATGTGCACTCCCATTTGCCCCAGAAAACTCTCATATGTTCCCATTTTTACCCATTGCCCTCCAGGTGTAATAGTTTCATCGCAAAAAACTGCAGTAACGGTGACAGTATCCACAGTTGAGAATTTTCCATATTTTCCCTGAAATCATCTTTTTTTCAAATGCAAATAGGAATAATATTTTGACTTAAGGCTGCACGGTGGTCGAGTTGGTAGCACATTGGCCTCACAGTCAGGAGGTACAGGGTTCGAATCTCCGTTCGGCATCTCTGTGTGGAGTTTGCATGTTCTCCCCGTGCGTGCGTGGTTTTTCTCCGGATTCTCCGGTTTCCCCCACATTCCAAAAACATGCATGTTAGGTTAATTGGCGACTCTAAATTGTCCATTAGAGTGCGAATGTGAGTGTAAATGCTTGTTTGTCTTTGTTTGTCTATATGTACCCTGCGATTGACTGGCGACCAGTCCAGGGTGTACCCCGCCTCTCGCCCAAAGCCAGCTGGGATAGGCTCCAGCATACCCACGACCCTAATAAGAATAAGCGGCATAGAAAATGAATGAATGAATGAATTTGACGTAAACAAGGTCTAATATCTCAGACACCAACGTCTATGTTCTACAGTGCCATATAAGTATGTCTGAGAATATCGGGCCACCAATATTGGCATAAAAATTTAATATTATTCAATATCGGTATTGGGTTTTTTCCTTATAATGAAAATGGATTTAAAAAAATGCTGTATACAGGCCTACGGGGTCCTTTGTTTTCCGGCGGCAATTGATGAGCTCATCAAACCACGTGAAGAGTGAAAACATCCGTGGGTGTCTAGTATCAAGCTTGCTCTGTCCTTTCATCCATCCATTTTCTTTGCCGGGGTCACGGGTGCTTGCTCACTCCTAACAAGCATCATGTCTGTGGCGTCTCCTTGGAATATTAAACTTGTGATTTGCAATGACTGCAAAGCGTTGCTTATGCAAGGCGCAACCAAGACTTCTTCCTTCAATACATCCAATTCCCAGGGTTAAAGCCCTCTGTCGGAAAAGCATGGCGTGTATCGTGCTGGATTCACCAAAACTTGCCAAATTCACAAACCTGTGGAGTTCCTCGAGCCGCGCATTGCCGTGTCCGATCATGCTAAATTTCTCAGATATTTGCCTCCTCGAGTTGCACAGTGTTGTTTACGGCCACTTCGAGAAGCTATTTGCTGATGCTTTATCCATTAGCTTCAAAACAGGTAAGTGTTAATTCCACCACAGAAGATACAATATGTGATGTTACGCATATCAGTATCGGTTGGTATCGGAATTGGACATTGAGAGTTGGCATTTTGGGCTACGTTCACACTGCAGGGTAGAATTCCCCTTTCGGATATTATGTTTAAAATCCGATTTTTAATGTGGTTGTTCACATTACCAAACAAATGCGACTTGTAATGTGAACGCAATGCGTCTGGAATGTGACATCACTCGCATATCCGTGTGTTTTCCGAAGTAAAGACTGCTGGGGGGTGTGCTCCAGTGATGTGCGATACCATTTTATTTTCTGATTCAATACTGGGTAAATTTTTGGGCTGGTATCGGCAATACCAATTCAATACTATGTGCAAAATCATCTAATGCAGTGGTCTCAAACATGGCGTGGTCTGCAGTCTGAGTCCAGTCGGCTCTGCGTGGGGGTGGTCTTTCGGGGGTGGGCTGGTCGGGCTGAGC
>QODF01000002.1:334834-781650 GCA_024372805.1 Oostethus manadensis | reverse complement strand
AATCTTGTCTCTTTTAATGCACAGTATAGGACACATGCAATAACATCCCCAGAGTAGGGCAGACAAGTGGAGACTCCGTTGAAGGAAATCATCCATCTCCTAGCAACTGACCTCCAAAATCTTGTCTTTTTAATGCACAGCATAGGACACTTGGCCAGGAGTGTTGGTGTTAGATGGTGCTAGAGCGCAGTCCCTCTCTGGCAACAGTTCCACAAGTCTTTGGCTTCTCTTCATGCGGGACACATGCTATCCACACTAATTATTATTACCATTAACACTGATTACTATTATAATTTTTAAAGAAATATCTCTTGTATGCAAAATTTTTATTTTTTTATTTGTATGTATATATATGTATGCATGGGTATGTGTATATATACTGTATATTTGCTGTATAGTAAACCCAGGAAATATCTTTAATACATGTTATATTGATATGTGGTGATGGTATAATAATGAGTAATGTCACAAGCTTTACAAGGATTTAGCTCAATAATAATGTATATTGTACATGTGTGTTTGTAGGTGTGATACCTTGTTCATGTAGTACTGTATATTCCATTAACATAACAGCATTTAGTACTACGAATAAGGGGGTGGGAGTAAATAAGCTTGTCTTCTTCCCACTCCTTTTCGAGACAAATTGTTCCTGTTTATAGGTGTATGTTCATTATGTTCTGTCCGGTGTATTTTGTGTGGCTCAAAATAAATATACATCAATCAATCAAAAAATTTTAATAATAGTTTTGCACACAACTTGTCTACACCAGTGTCCTTGTCTATCTTATTTTGTGGTGAAAAATAAACATTGGAGAAGATTGGATTATAAAAATAAAAAAGAAGAATTTAAATTGTGCCCGTGCACTGAGGCTGCGGCCCAACCTCAGCCAGACTCCGCCTCATGCGGCCCCAAAATAAACTGAGTTTGAGACCCCTGATCTAATGTGTCTGGTCAATTTGAAAGGTAGTGTACACTATTTCAACTCATAGCGTAACCAATATAAGACGTCACAGTCATTTATGGATTTATATTAAAACGTGAAGTACAGTGGTGTGAAAAAGTATTTGCCTTTAAATGACTTTAAATGTTTCTGCTCATAAAAAATATTTAACTATTAGTCAAAGATAACATAATTAAACACAAAATGATGACTGCCAAGACTTTTGGGAAAATATCTTGTGGACTGACGAGACAAAAATTGAACTTTTTGGAAGGTGCGTGTCCCGTTACATCTGGCATAAAAGTAACACAGCATTTCATAATAAGAACATCATACCAACAGTAAAATATGGTGGTGGTAGTGTGATGGTCTGGGGTTGTTTTGCTGCTTCAGGACCTGGAAGGATTGCTGGGATAGATGGAAGCATGAATTCTACTGTCTACCAAAAAATCCTGAAGGAGAATGTCCGGCCATCTGTTGGTCAACTCAAGCTAAAGCCATCTTGGGTCCTGCAGCAGGACAATGACGCAAAACACACCAGCAAATCCACCTCTGAATGGCTGAAAAAAACAAAATGAAGACTTTGGAGTGGCCTAGTCAAAGTCCTGACCTGAATCCCATTGAGATACTGTGGCATGATCTTAAGAAGGCGCTTCATGCTAGAAAAGCCTCAAATAAAGCTGAATTACGACAATTCTGCAAAGATGAGTGGGCCAAAATTCCTCCAGAGCGCTGTAGAAGACTTTGATTGCAGTTATTGCTGCTACGGGTGGCCCAAGCGTTATTAGGTGCAGGGGCAATTACTTTTTCACACAGGGCTGTGTTGGTTTGGATTTTTTTTCTCCCTAAATAATAAAATCATTCATTTAAAAACTGCATTTTGTGTTTACTTGTGTTATCTTTGACTAATATTAAAATGTGTTTGATGATCAGAAACATTTTGTGTGACAAACATGCAAAAGAATAAAAAGTCAGGAAGGGGGCAAATAGTTTTTCACACCACTGTATATTGAGATGATTACAATATAGCCAAGCTAATATTCACCATAGGAAAAAAGGACAAAATTATATATCTAATTATCAAAACTATCACTATTTTGATTACAGAATCAACTTTAGATCCTGAAGAGCTTGTATTGGAGATATCAACATTTCAGTATCGGTCCACATTACTAGCATGCTCTCCTTAACGCATTTCTGGCAATTTCAAGGATTTTTTGCAATGGGAGTCAATATTTTCTCAACCAAATGATTCCGTGCAGAATATGAAGAAGAAAGGGAGCAAGAATTTTTAGTATGGGAGTTTGTAGACAACTTGTTGCTTTGTCTGTTCCAAGCTTTGTGTGGGTGGAGTCGTGAGACATTGCAGAGAGCTGCTTCACTAACAACTCATAAAAATCATTTTTGGGTGAGAAGAACTTTTGCCTACATCGGTGAGTACATTTTTTCAGGTCTTGCAGGATAAACTGCAATTTTCCTACGTTCTTTTAAAGTCTCGGTAAGCACGGCAATACGCGCCTTTTAAAGATGTATATGTCGGATATATGCCACCCGAGTTTCTATTGCAGTTCTATTGCTATTGTTTCTATTGCAGTCGCATTGCGTGCATATCCCGTTTATAACCACAGACGAATGACACCTGAGTCGCATTTGAAAAAATCGTAAATGTGCTGTTTACACTGACATGAAAAAGTCCGAACCAGGCCGCATATGAGTGAAAAAAGTCCGAATTTACCTGCGGTGTGAACATAACCTTGGATGTCGGCAAAAATATCCAATATCTGTAAATATATAAGTAAATATTATATGATAATATTTTATTGTATTATTATTTTTTATTATATTTATTATATTATTTCTTATTATATAATAATAAGTCAAAAAATAAGTCAAACTTATTTTTGGATATGCTCCAAGTAAGGTGTTGTCCCATCTCCAAAAATGGTAATAGCGCAAATCGATGCTAATCAATGGCGTCAAAGAAGAAATGTCCAGGCTTATTTGAACATTCTGCCTGAGGTTTGCCTTTTCAACGTGTCTCCTAAATCTTCCTATTGCTTCTGAACAGAGAATGGAGATGTTCTTTTTATTGCTTCCTTTTGCTAGATGCAAATTGAATAATGGAGGTGGTGCAGATTGGAAGTAATTGATTTCATTTGAGCACACAGGAGTGAAATGATATGTGAATAATATGCTCCCTTTATGCCGGTGGAAATGGTTCCGCTTTGACCTGGATTCATTTGCTTCATAACGCAGACTGCTTCACAGAGCAGGCAGAAGGTTCTTTTTCTATTCATAATGTCAAAGCATTTCACTTTTCTTTTTCCTAAATATGAATGGCAGTTTCCACTTTGACACGACACAACAACAGTACTACAACCTCTCCATCTTTTAATTTAAAAAACATCCTGTGTTTCCTGCCTTTCAGTACAATATTTACATCACTTCAATATTCATATTAGTAGAAAAGTCAGTAAGTGTAATATACAGTATATACAGTACAATATATCCTCATTTGAGGATTAAGTCATTGCTGGTTAATTTCAAGTCTGTAACCTCAGAGCGAGGGACGAGACGTCATGCTGCACACAATTTCACGCGTGAGCATCCCTTTCACTTAGAGCACGGCATTGTCCAGTGTTGCCCTTGTGCAAGACATTAGAAAAACGAGATGATTGGGTGACCAGATTAAACAAACAAACAAAAGAGAACAGAGAGATTGATACCGTTTTTCCCGGGTTTTTTACCTTCTGGGACTAGCAGTGAATGGCGAGAAACCACGAGCAATTAATATGCCCATAACATTTTTCTAACTTTTCAAACTTTTTAGTTGCCATTGTGACTTGTAAAAACAATCCAGGTTTGAGCCCTAGACATGCCTCACATACTTCTTCAACACCATTCAAGAATAGCATATATAGGTACTCACCACTAAAGAATGAGAAGGTAAGACGATAGATGGAGTCGTAGTCAGCACAAAACTATGGTGTGTTCAAGTCACCGAGAAACGTGTGGAAGAAAAAGACATAAACATGTAAAAATTACGGGCTTTCTACACGTGGTACACGTACATTTTACTTTTGGTACCACTTGTTTAGAAATGATCAAAGACTTCAACTGAGATGTATTTTTTCTGAGGAAAAAAATGTGAAGTTTTTTTATAAGCAAAAATCCATTGATTTTCGATTTTGGGCTCTGAATGCTGTGAATGTGCGGGAATCCATGTAAATATTATGAGTCACACAGTACAATTTCTATTTCATACAACTCTCTATCCAGGCTTTGAAACTTGCCACATATGTGTAGACCGTATAGAGCTCAGGATCACACTCTCCTTGGTCATAGCCAAAGCTCACTAGTCCCAGAAGTCTCCAAAGGCCTTTGTTCCCATCGTGATTGAAGCCAACCGAGGGATTCTGGTTGTTGTCAGTGTGAGCAGGAAGGACAAGAATCCCTCCAGTGTCAGAGGGACATATGTTCGAGGGTCCATAGTCGGGCTTCTGGCTTGCACACAACATGTTGTCTGTAACACTGATTGGCACACCATTACGGGCATATTGCTGCTCGCATGGGACAATGTCAGCGAGGTGGACAAGCCCCACCCTTGCCTTTTCATCAGCACCTAAACCAGAGTCAGGAATTGGGGACCAGCCGGTCACGAGCCCTTGTCCAGAGATGTCCCTCTCACCCAGACTGTCCGATAAGCAGAGGGGCAACACTTTCTCGCCAATCTTTGCTTTGTCTAGTAACTTGATGACAGCTATGTCCGAGTCAAGAATATGGGGGTCGTAGTTCGGGTGAATGACGACAGAGGCAACCTGGTAGGGAAAGCAGCAAGTCATTGCCATTGATCGTCACAAAAGTAGCCCTTAAGGAGATGCTTAGAGCTTACCCTCAGGTGTTGGAAACCTTTAGACTCCCTGTGATCATCACGATAGTGTTTCCCAACCACCACTTTGACTTTGGCTGCATCCAGGGGATACACCTTCCCCAGGTCTGTGACGCAGTGAGCTGCAACCACAACACTCCTTTGGTTCACCAGAGCCCCGCTGCACACCAGCTGCCAGTCAGAATCCCGAATATAGTTGCCAGATCTTGCGTCGCCATCCTTCTTCACAGATCCTGAGAGGCTGTCTGTCTTGGTCACCTTGGCGCCTGCACCATTGGTGGAGCGGCGGTAGATGGCTGCAAGCCAAGGCCAGTGAGCCTCTCCCGGCCTCTCGGGGTTAAAGGGTGGATGTTTCCCACACACTGCCAAAGAGGAGGTGAGAGGATACGAGGACAGAAGGGAAGACCATGATGAAGAGGGAGGACAGGGTAAATGTGACTTACATTGAAGTTGTGTCAACCCAAAGTGTTGATAAACCTTCTCTTACTTATCTTCTGAATACATTTACTTTGTAAAGGATTGGTAAGGAAAGGAAAGGTTGTTGAGCAAAATGCAAAGTAGTTTCCGATGGGAACATGTATAAATCACAAAAAAGCCTCATTGTGTCTGACTTATTAAAGAAGCTTTGTATCCGCCTATATTGTTACTGCATTGCAATGGCAATGGTGAGGTTCATGGCTGGTGAGGCACTGACCCCTTTAGGTTTTTTTTTTAATGTTAATACAGGTTGGTCTTTAAGATGATAAAAACAATTAAAACAGTATTTTTTGTTGTTTTTTAAATTTAGTTTGAAATCGTTTTTGTGGTCTTACCTTTTGTTTGAAAATGAAGTGCATGCACTCTGTCCTTCTCCGGGAAAAGCTTTACTACTTTGATGTAAAAGTCTGATCACCTTCTGGTAGGCATGAACATCTAATCCTCCATTGATAGCAATCACTGTGATCAGCACTTTCATATACATACTTAACACATGGCGGGGAAAAAAAATCAATGTTTTGCAGGTCTCGGGGCTCGAGTCAGGTCTGAATACTTTGAACGGGGACACATTTTACTCCACACATTTATTGATTATCTCAGGGGTTTTCAAGTCATTAGACTAAAGTCGGAGTCCCAGTCAAGTTTCGAGTCATTGATGTCACAGTCCAAGTTGAGTTGCAAGTCTTTAATCGTATTGTCAAGTCCAAAGTCATAACAATTGCAATTCGATTCTCACTCGAGTCAAAGTCGTGTGACTCGAGGCCACACCTTTTATAGACTCATCTGCTGATGGGCACAACCTTATGCTGGTCTTCGACTCGCAATACATTTCCAGTTACATTGTGTGGACCAAAGGCTTGATCCACTTGGTTATGACCCACAGTGTGTAAAAAATGGAAATAGCTAATTGATCGTCTTGAAACCGAAGCGTGCCTTCTCCAAGAGAAGAGTTGGAAGCAAAAAATGTGTCGATTAGGTTTTGCTTATGAATTGATGACTTGGTGATGTATTTTGTTCATTTAATTTATCTATGGGGCCGCACGGTGGCTGAGTGGTTAGCACATTGGCCACACAGTCAGGAGATTTGGAAGACCTGGGTTCAAAAATCTCCGTTGGGCATCTCTGTGTGGAGTTTGCATGTTCTCCCCGTGCGTGTGTGGGTTTTCTCCGGGTTATCCGGTTTCCTCCCACATTCCAAAAACATGCATGTTAGGTTAATTGGCGATTCTAAAATTGTCCATCGGTATGAATGTGAGTGTGAATGTTTGTTTGTCTATATGTGCCCTGCGATTGACTGGCGACCAGTCCAGGGTGTACCCCGCCTCTCGCCCAAAGCCAGCTGGGATAGGCTCCAGCATCCCCGTGACCCTAATGAGGATAAGCGGTACAGAAAATGAATGAATGAATGAATGAATTTATCTATGGTTTCCAATCAGCAGTGGTTCACACTTATTTGCTGTCATACCCCCACTGGGGACAGAAATGGTTTTGCGCCCCCCAAATTTGAAATACTATTGAGAAACCGATAATATGTATTGATTTATCTGTACGGTACCGACTGAACCCAAAACTGAAATTAGGAAATGCAACAAAATGGATATCAGTGAATCATACAAGTGTATTTAAGAGTCAAAGTGCATGCTGAGTACAACAAATTCATGCATGTTGGCAGGTCTGCATTAGTATTGAAAGTCATCACAGCCTCTCACACCCCCCCCCCCGACAGGTCACCTTGCCACCTCCAGGTGGGCCGCCCCACTATTTGATATACACTACCATGCAGTATGATCTCAGTTGTCTATATGCATAAATGTTCTGTAGCTCAACCTTGACCTGAACTGCACATCACTGGGTTTTGTACTTACTTACTGACTTAGGAAGTGTTTATTGATTATAACAATTGTCAAAATGATAGGAATACCATAGTGCGATCTAATATTGTGGACCTCTGCTGCCCTCACCTGGTGAACATGAAACATGACGCCCACTCCATTTGCCTGTTTTCAGGCAAGTCCGCCGCTGGCTGCCATTGTGGTGGTAAAAAGGAGACACGCAGTCATATTCTATATGTGTGTAGAGGTGATGGAAGCCTTGGGGCAGCTGGGAAAGTACTGCTGGACCCTTGGTAGTGCTCTCTGACTGGATTTGCCGCCCCAGTGCAAAGGAGTACAGCTTGTGTACTGGTGTTTTTCTGGGAAGGGAAGACCATGAGGACATGTCAATGGAAAAGATTTGTTTCATTGTTGTGATTGATGTTGATGTTACTCCACAGTTGATGTTACTTTGTGGTTATATTTGAATGTCACAAACCTGAATGGCTCTTGAGGTGGCAGAATTCTTTGTCTGACTAGTTCTGAAACTTTGGGCTCCCGACATGCTGCAAATTGCATGGAAATAGAAATGACACATAAATACAAAGGGCAATTTCCCATGGGTGTGTTGTGAGGAAGTGTGCAAATGACATGTTATTACTCATAGGTATTTATATAATTTTGCTACATTATTATGCTACTGTATAAAACGGGCTTTTCGTTATTTTAGAATCATGACATAACATCCGGGCCACAAGATGGCTTCGTGGTTAGCATGTCAGCCTCACAGCGAATCTGTTTTGGAACCTCTCTGTGGAGTTTGCATGCATTCCCTGTGCTTGTGTGAGTTTGCTCCTGGTGCTCACGCTTTCTTCCACGTTCCAAAAATATGCACGCTAAATTGCCCATAGGTGTGAAGTAAATTAGGCCTTTGAATGACTGGTAACCAGTAAGGGGTTGGCTGTGATAGGCACCAGCCCCTGTTGCAGAAAAGTGTTGCAGAAAAAGGA
Source organism: Oostethus manadensis (assembly GCA_024372805.1). Taxonomy (NCBI): domain Eukaryota; kingdom Metazoa; phylum Chordata; class Actinopteri; order Syngnathiformes; family Syngnathidae; genus Oostethus; species Oostethus manadensis. The sequence continues at coordinate 773,522 of QODF01000002.1, read as the reverse complement.
TGGCTGGATGGATGATTTTGTTTCCCTGCACAACAACGTGATGCGTTATTGTGTCAGGTCCGTCAAAGTTTTAACATTTTTAAAGACGGTACAAAAAAAGATTTCAAGTCGAATGTCCGTGAGGTCACACAATTCCTAGCATGGCCTGTATTGTACTATTAAAATATATATATATATATGAAATCGAACCGGTAAACATTGCAACTACTACTAAATACTAATGTAAAGTGTACAGTGCAACATGGTAAAGAGTGTTGCGTGAGTACCTCTAACACACAGCGGCTGTTTGCCACTCCAGGTACCATTTGGTTGGCAGCTCCTTTGGGCGTCTCCACTCAGAGCGTAGGAGTGATTACAGAAGAACTCGACGGTCTCAGGCTTGGCCCCTGGCACCATTACGTGATAGCCATGATAGAGGTGAGGGGGAGGTGGGCACATCCTGCCTGGAGAAGGGCCGTTCAAGTTGGAAGGGAGTGTGAGGGCACAGGAAACCTTACTTTCCTATCCATGAAAATTCAGTCTCTTACCAGTGAAACTTTGGTTTATGTCCTTCCATTGCTCTTTTTCTTCCTCGGTGTTCTCCTTTGGTTTCTCAGCAGGACTTTTCTCTGGTTTGTCTTCTTCAATGGTTGCTTTTTCCTCTGGTATCCCGCTGTCCTCACCCCCTGCCCTGTATAAGGTATACTGTGTAATATTGACTCTCGAAGGAATAATTTTCCTCTCTGGAAAGCCGCTGGTATTATTGTGAGTCTTTATGTCATTGTCATCCGTAACAGTGTTGTTCTTCGCCGTACCCTGTTCAGATACGCCTACTGTGTTGGTTTCCTCTGAGATGACTGTCTTCAGCTTGGTGTCGTTTGGTCCAACCTTGCCTGAGTCTTTCTTTCCATTCACCTGCTCCTCTTTTCTTTCCTTTTCTTCTTGCCCTTTGTCTTTTATCACCACAATCTCAGTGATATCCGTCTCCGACTTTGGGGAATGGCTGTCGTCTTTCTTCCCAGGCTTTACTATATCAGGTTCTTTATTCTCAGCCGTGTCCAGGTCATTGTCTGGGCCTACACTACCCACTCGATCTTCACTGCTGCTGGTCGTTTTTTCCAACCCATTATTTTTTCCCTCTCTGGTTCTTTCATTCTGATCCTCATCCCCAGTTTTCCGGGGAAGAGTACCAGTGTCTTTGTTTCCTGCTGTTGTATTTCTGTGGTCACTTTCTTTTTCTAGACTTCTTCCGCCTTTGCTGACATCTTTATCACTGTGTGTTTCTTTGTCTTTGCCTTTGCCTGTCTCCCCTTCAGTTTCTTTCCCTTCCTTTTCTGCCTGCGTGAGCGTGTTATTCACTGCGGACACAGAGCAAGTTCAACATCATTAGTGTTTTGTCAACCAGTTGCTGACCCAGCACGTTTTGTTCCAAATTTGGTTCGGAATGCCGCGCAGGTCTAGACACTACTTCATTTCACCCTTCCAGTTTTTCTTAAACAAAAGCAAAACTATGTATACAAACATAATAAATTCTTTCTTTGGGACATTTTGTGGTAATCCCTGAAACTGGCAAGTTTGTAAAGATATGTGTTTTATTTTTCTCATTTTAACCCACACACTGTAGAGTGCAGATTAAAAAATAAACATTTAAAAAGCATTTTCAGGTGGAAAACATAAGTTGGAAGGTGATTGGACAAAGGCTGTCTGCCACATCCATGACTAGACAAACAAATACTTCCTTACAATACAGCATCCTAATAAAGTCGGCTTAGGGGGGTTGCTACATGTTGCATAATCCAGTCTTCATAAAAAGCCAGTGTCATTTTAATTTGTGATAAGTGACATTGTTGTAGAGTAAGTATTCCCAACTGCTCCCAGCCCGGGACCCATATTTTTCCCTGGTAAGTGCCTGGTAAATGCCCTTTTCTTGCATGTGCATTTTGGGGCATATTATTTGAAAAAAAAAAGGAACATGACCTAGGCATGTCACATGGACACATGCTCTTCGGATGGAGATCTGGGATTTCCAGACAAAAATTAGTGACGTGTGTGTGTGTGTATGTGTGTAACAGTAAAAAAGATGACATACCACCTAAAGGCATAGATTTTTGACATGAAGTTGTATGACACCCCCATCAGCATTGCATCAGCAGTGACTTACTCCCCACTCGGTCCTGTGAGTCCAGTTTTCGTCCAATTTCTGTGATGTGGAATGTGGCCACTTTACAACACAGACACATAGTTTTGTTTGTCCAAACAATATACATTTGAAAGAGTAATACTTTTGCATCACAAAAATGCCTTCTTGAAAAAAATCAGACCTCACAAATCGCTTGACGTTACTTTCTCTCCTGTTGTATCAACGGACGCTATCTCCATCCCATACACATGGATGCACTGTTGATGCGCTACACCATTGATGGGGATGTCATACAACTTCACGTCCAAAAAGTTGAACTATCCCTTTAAGTTCAATAAAAAATATATTAAAATTATATTTAATTATGGAAGATAATGTCCAAAAGTGTGCGGTTTGAGAAAAACATGAAAATAAATGTTACACATAACTCTTTAACGTCATGTAAATGAAACTTGTTGCTTTCCACATTTCCGTTCTTGTACTTATTTTATAATATTCCCCTGCAAAAGTACGCTTCTTACTGTGACTGAAAGCACTACTCCTTTTACTGGCTGCTGCTAGTCCCGTTTTCCAAGACGGCCATGTTGTTGCTCTTTGTCAAAGCACTTTGAGTGTCTTAACGGGTGGAAAAGCGCTATAAAAGTGGGAGACCATTTTTTGCTTTTATACAGCCTGCTCCTACTTTATTCCGGTATAGTTAGACTAACTTACCTTTGCTGCATTTTCAGGCCCTCCTTTGTCTCTTTTTTGCTTTATAGACATCGTTTTCCACCCTGTTGTGTATTTTGGATGTGGACTTTGCGCTTTGTGTGAGCACACAATAAGACTCTTTTTGTTTCATACTCTTCCTCTCTCCCTGCATCCGTGATCAGACATCACATTGCAACAGTAATGGGTTGGGATTTTTTTTGTCAAGGTTTTTAAATCTACAATGTGTAGGTTACTTTTGACATTGCATTCTTTGTTATGTTCATATTTTTAAAACCCCTCAAGGCTAAATATTAATTTAGAGGAGGGTCAACGTTTTCAGTCCTCTGCAGACCAAAGTATGACAATTGGTAATTGTTATTTGAGTGGCTGTTTGTATGCTTCCTGAGCACTGTGAATGAGGTATTCATATCATGTTATAAAGATTTTTGAAAAGAAAATAAAGACTCCAGATATTTGGCCTGACCTTTCATGCAAACGGGAGGACTTCCACTCCATGTGTTGTTAGGAAGGCATGTTCTCTGAGAGACTCCACTGAGTTCGTAGGGCCGGTGGCAAAAGTACTGGAGGGCGATTAAAACATCATTGGGCCCATAAACCAGGAAGTGGTCCCCGTGTGTTGGCCTCGGTGGAAGAGCACACACTCTTTCTACTGGCACTTGCAACGGCAAAAGAGCAGAAATAGACAAATTGCAAATCAGATGATGGTGTGTTTACATATTCTGTATTATTAGTCTGCCAAAAGAAATACATGGAAACAAGTATTATTACCACACCGCGGGGCGGACGCACTCCAGGTGCCATCAGTCAAGCAGATGGCAGTACGAAACCCTTGCAACTCATAGCCTGAATCACAGTGGAAAGTGACGCGCGCCCCTGAGTGATAAAACACTCCGTGTGTGGTTCCATGGGTGGGCACGGGAGGCCTGTGGCATCCTACCACTGAGTGGAAATACAGAGTGCATGGTCGGTTATATGATAAACACACGTGTTCTGTCTGTAATCAGAATGCTAACTTGTCAAAATGTATCAAGGCGTCTGCAGCATCTTTCTCACACATCAGTATAGCTGTAAAGACCACACAAATACTGGCTTCTGAATGTGAATGTCCAGACTCTTAAAGTACAGTATAGTCCACAAGGTCTCACAGCAAGAATTCAACACATGCCTTGTAAACGCTAAACTAAGCACACGCAATAAAATGTTTTAGCCGAGCTCCTGCATTTTTCAGACCCGTAAAAGTCATTTTCATAAAGTGCGAGAGAACAGTTTATTATGTGTCTCGCTAAATCATTGTATCATTATTACATACACAGCACTTGTACATTTGGGCTGTTAATAGTGTGGAATTATGCTGTGTTTTAACGTGCTAAGACATAAATAGCTTATTATTACAGAGACTCGACCAAAAAACATAAGCAGCTAGTATATGTCAGCAGTTAAAAGAACATATTGTGCAAAAACAAACAAACAAAATCTTTACTTTGTGTAATTACAAGTTGCGCAATTACAAGTTAAACTGCATAAAAATTGACGTAATTTTCATTCCGCCAAATAAGATTACTGGTCACTCACGCTCGTCTGCTATAGATGGGTCAGTCTCCTTAAAGTGGTACCAGAGAGGGTCCCGTCACTTCGAGGGGCATGACTACAGTGACTTGCAGCTATCACCATATAAAAACACACTGCAAACACATCCAATGAACAGGGATTTATTATTATTTTTTTAACATTTATTATTAACCTTCAGGATTTCTACTGACCTATTGTTTGTAATCAATACACTTTGGGGATTTTTTATTTTATTTTTTTTACATCCGTGGAAGTCTGTTACTGCAGCGCGAGTTTGAAGCGGGGTCAATCCACTAGTGACGTGCAAAATGCCCTTTTTCCATGTTTGTGACCATTTAAGGTAAGTTTAAAGTATTTATATTGATAAATGAGGATATAGTCATATATTAAAATTGTAATATGTAAACTGGTTACAAAATAACTTTCAGTTTTGCTTGCTGTGTCATGCTTTTGGTATTACTTTGAGGAGACTGACCCATAAAGGTGATCAACATTTTACACCGATGTTGCTGTAATGATATAATGTTTTAGATTCAACGATGCCAGGGCGAGATATAATGCTTGCACATGTTTATACGTTGGCACCCTCTAGGTAGTTACGTGTTGTCTACGCCACTTATCCTCATTAGCGTCCAGGGTATGCTGGAGCCTATCCCAGCTGACTTGGTCACTGGAAGGGCAGACTCACACTCTAACGGACAATTTAGAGTTGCCAATTAACCTAACATGCATGTTTTTGGAATGTGGAAGGAAACCCAAGCACACATGGGATTCGAACCTACATCTCCTGACTGTCAGGCCAACGTGCTAACCACTCAACCACCGTACGCTTATGTTGCACCTAAATAGTTACTTTTTACTACTGTGTGTAAACCAGTACTTGTTAACTGTAAGTCGGTCATGGTCCCCAACAGACCGTCCTGGTGGTTTCATGCTGTGTTTTCCTTCCTAAGCAGTTACCTGCAGTTTCAGAGCTCACTGCTTTAAATGACCAAAACATTCCATGTCTTTGTCTGCCAAAGATCAATATCAAAAGTCAAGCTGCATGTTATAAGAAGATCAACGTTCCTATGTAAAATGGAGAAAAAGGCCGCTATTTTGAGTTTTCCTGACAGCATGTCTGATTAACACATGCAGGCTTCCGGTAGATCAAAGTCATTATCAGAGCAATTAAATATCACCGATCTCAGGTACAGTATTTCTCCTTGGGGCAGAAATGTTTTCAGTTTCTTCATAAAAGTCGACATCCTAGCATTATTCATGTTGCTGAAATAAAATTAACAGGCTGGAATTCCCTGCACGAATAAAGATGAATGGACCGCGGTGACTGGTTATCTTTTGATGGGCCAGACGTGTTTCTTTTATAGCCTCAAATGCGACCGTGAAAATAAAAACACAACAAACCTCTTTTCGCTAGATCTTCAGGGAGATGTATAAGATGTAAAAACAAGTTGGGCCCAGACACCTATTAATGTTAGACCATGAAGGGCCAAACTAATCCAGCCTCTCTTTGGAAAATGCTGTTCTTTCAATATGCTGGGAAAGAATTAATGTTATTAACCAAACGAGACAGCGAAAAAAAGAGGCTAGTGGGAGCCTCTCCCTTCTTACATTGAATCACTCTTTCCAATTCAAACAATCTTTCTTGAGTAGTGTCATCCCACGGTGGAACATTGGTTATTGTAACTGTCACATGTGGGCGGCCCATTCCAAACAGACCTCCATTGATCGTGTTTAATGAGCTTTATGGGAACGCGTTTGCCGTGGTTACGTTGTGCGGCTCTTGTCTTAGCATGTTCTCTTGGTCTGGTTACCATGTCCTTCCCATACTGTGTCAGACAATCACCTCCTTCTCTACCCTTGTGTTCTCCTAGGTGAGTGGTTAAACTGGGTGTATTTGGTTTAGATGTTGAGGTCAGTGGTATTTGACATAACCATACATAACCAATGCATAACCACTGTTATGTATTGCTGTTATTATTCTGCAGAGTGACGCTTTTGTTCAAATTTGGCATTGTAAGCCCAGTCATCCATTTTCTGTACCATTGGGGTTGCGGGTATGCTGGAGTCTATCTCAGTTGTCTTCAGGCAAGAAGCAGGGTACACCCTGGATTTGTCGCCAAGCAATCACAGTGGCATTGTAAGGATCCAACAAAAAATTAAAACATTGGTTTTGGTAGAAAAGTTTGATATACTTTATAACAATCTCCCTCTGTTTATTTTACTTTCAAATACTGCCTCCATTCTACGGAAACATGTGGAATAACGTAGAATGTGCCAAATATTCATCGACTATCCCATGCACGTGATGGCTTCTTGGCAGCAGTTGTGTCTCCTCTTTTGCACAAAATGCTGTAGGAAGAAGGCTATCACCTAATGAGGATAAGCGGTATGGAAAATGAATGAATGAATGAATGAATATACCAATGTTATTTCTATGGCGTGTTATATGGTAAATCAGTTGGATTTCTTGGTATCGAATACAAGAACATGAATACATACAGTATGTGTGTGTGTGTGTATATATACAGTATAATTATATATATAATCATAAAGTGTGGTCCTGCAGCTTGTGAGAATGAAGAAGGTGCGTTCAAGGATCGTCGAACAGTGGGACAAATTGTCGTTCGCATCAAAAAATAAAGAACTGGAGGGTTTCTGTATATTATATTTGAATGATAGAATAGCCAGTATTTATATCCTTTTACATAAAATTTGATTTAGTAGCATATTGAATCATTTACCATAAAGAGATTTACATCCCTACTCATTGTAGATAAAAATGTATTTTTGACTTAGAAAGACTTTATTGAACTGCAAGGGAAATTGCTTGGTTACAGTAGCTCAATTGTTGAAAAAGACAAAACACAAAAATGCAAAGCAATATAAAAAAAATAATTATATTGTCTATATAGATATCTTTAGCTATATACTATATTATATATATATATATATATATATACTGTATTTAATAAGTAGAAAGCATTGAAGAAAAACAGCCAGATAAGTGATAAATGCTTTTGAAGTAATGAATGCCGATAACCGATCAAGTCTATGTAGGTGTGCGGATTCTTAAACACACCCAGAGGGGCAAAATCCGCTCTTCAAACTGCCATCTTCAATCCTAGTCATGTCCCTGCACTGGATGAAGAAGATTTGGGAGGACAAGACATTGATGCACGGACTGTATGTGATGTTTTTTGCAATCCCCAAATGCCGGCCTTGCAGTAATGAGGTTTAAAACGCGGCTTTTGTGTTTTTGCTTGAACAGCATGTGTAGACTGGTGTTTAGGGTGATTGTGTGCAGGCATAAGGCAAGTTCTTACATTAAAATAGGGACATTTTCGGTGACACCCCGTGGCTATTGATGAGTCATTTGACACAGGAAAAAACTCTACTCCCCCACCACAAGTTGAAAGCAGATGTCAGTGCGTTTGGTCCACTGTTGTTTATTAAAAAACTACATTCAAGACTCACCATTTTCACATCTCTTGCCTGTATAGCCAGCCAGACAGGCACAGCGATACGCATAGGAGGTGTCGAGGATACAAGTCCCATCGTGTAGGCAAGGAAAGGAGCTGCAAGCTGTCAGAAAAAAAGATGTAATATCAGGGTACATTACAAATGTGTTCGTTGAAATGGGTCACATAAACTGTATTCACAATAGAAAGCCTGTTATTTGCACCACCACCAAAACTGGCACGATTTCAAGGTCGTTTTCACTTTCCGTACATGCGCGTGTCTGGAAAGACACAAAGCTCCGTTTATGAGATCTGGCTTTGCAGCAAGTAGACGTGGGTCCGATTTTGAGCCAGACAGGGACACGTTGAGGAGAAATATCAAACTGCTATGGAAATAGTACATTTAGGTTTTCACTGGGTTGCTCCCGGGCTCTGACTTGATTTGTGCCTGAACAAGCTAGTGGCCGTTTGATGTGCTTCTTAATGACGCCCATTAGTTACACTTCATTCGAAGCATGGATATTTACCTGCCAGATAACACTCAATCTACTACCCTCAGTTCAACATTAACGTAGGGTACTTAAAAAAGGCATGCTCGGATGGATGTTTAGAACGTCAAACATCCGAGACGCATACTATCAACAGTGATTAGGAGTCCTGCAGTCTTGTGGCTCGTTACCATGTGTGTCTTATTTGACACGGTGCTTTTTTTTCGAGGTCATCTACGGTATCTGACAAAAGTGATTTCAGCGACCATTTTTATTAAAGCATATCATCTGAAGCGACGTGCGAATATGCCTTATAATAGTCGGAGTACAGCTGACTCAACACGCATCCGTTATTGCATAAATACAGTAGCTGGCGACACAACTGTGTCATTCCAGGGGCTGCATTAGTGCACATCAGTTCCAAAATGTACTGTGACATTCGGAAGCGCATTATGACCCCCTCCTTTTGGGAACTCACCAAACACATGGCGGTTTTCCAGCATGATAACCTCAAAGTCAGCTTCAAGATGACAAGTGCCTGCGGCACAAGGTGAAGAGGATGGGGTTGTGTTTGTTTGTGGCCTCCAGGCCTGAACCCAATCGAGCGCCTGTGCTGAAGGTGGAGGGGTGTAAGGTGTTTGCGGAACAGGACTTCTTTGCTTGCTAAATGCCATGCCTGATAGACTGAAGGCAGTGCTCAATAACAATATCCATCCATCCATTTTCTATGCCGCTTATCCTCACCAGGGTCGCGGGTATGCTGGAGCCTATCCCAGCTGACTTTGGGCGGGAGACGGGGTACACCCAGGACTGGTCGCCAGTCAATCGCAGGGCCAACATACAAGCATTCACACTCGCATACTGTACATACCTATGGACAATTTAGAGTCGCCAATTAACCTAACATGCATGTTTTTCAATACGCTCACCCTAAATGTGGACATTTTGGCCACATTGTTAACTGCGAGGTGCTCGGTTCTCACTTGTATTGTCCGATATTGAGCCAATGATGGCTGTGCTGAGTTATTTACACAGGACAGTCAATCTATACCACTTTCCAAGCTGTACACTGACTACTAAATTATAACAAAGTCTGATTTTAATAATGAAAAGATACAATAAAATGTTTACTGTAATGTGAGGGGGGTACTCACTTTTGTGAGACGATGTTTGGTCGGAGAAAATAATATGAAATTTAAATAATAATCAAAATATATGTTTATGGTTGGACTGGTTGGTTGATTTCAACTTCTCAATTTGCTCAGTGGAAGCATTCTCTTGTATTTTTGTAACTACAAGAAATAAGTTGTGTGGAAGCTTGAGAAAACACATTAGAAACACATACAAACTCTTTCTACTTAAGAAAGTCTGCCCAAAGGGATATGTGGAAACAGACGCTGTTTTGGAGAAGTAAATTGTTGTGAGGGTCAAATACCTCTTCCTTCGACTAGATTCAATCTCTGAGCAAATGAGTCTTGGATGGCCACCAGTTGGCCGAGCCTAACAAACAGACTTCTTGACTTTGTGTCATCAAGACATGAAAGATACAGAAATGGTTTGGGATCCACTTGGGATTGTTGTCATGCCAAGTAAATAGTCAAACATTACCTGGTAAATCATCTCAATGTATTCGTTGTGACAATTAAACCTTTCAAAGGCTTTGTTGACAGGCCATTTGGGAGGATCTTTGTTGCTGGATGTGATATACAGTATAAGATGTCTCACTCTGCATAAAACCTCCTTCATTTAACTGTGCACTTTTAAACTGCTCATGGCACCAAAGTACATGCATCTTGTTATTTCCTCCGCTTTAAATAACTTTGAAAGGCGTATTTTCTTTCCCTTTTGGATGTGTGCGTTGTTGTTATTATTACTTTTTTGCAATCTATGTCACTTCTTCCGGGACTGGAGGAAGAGGAACAAGTGACGTCTAAACCAGACAGTCCCACCCGGATGCCCCCACCCCTTCACGACAATGCATTCTCTGTTATTACGCACCCGCTCTCTGTGAATTCCTAATGTTTGTCGTATATTTTTTATATTACGCCCTCTCCTTGTGTCGAAGGCTTTGGAGGAGCGTCACAGCGAATCTTAGAATCAGCAAAGAAAATGTTGTCGCTCATCACCGTGCAGGCTGTCAGTTTCAGTAAGTAAATCCAGATTTTTTTGCTGGCTCTATTCAAGCAATGTTAAAATGTTTAAAGTTTTCATTGCAGGGCTAGAAAAGCAGCAATTACTGCTCACTGGTCCTTTACTGACATTCAAGCATACTTTTTTGTCTGTGTTATATTATAGTTCATGGCTTCACGTGTTCCTGAACGTATTCTGGTAGTAGTGACGTCACAGCCAAGATGGGGTCAGTTCAGGGCGAGGGTCAAAATCGCGGTTGTATTAAGTGAGTACTTTCATTTTGTTCATGTCTCTCTAACTTTTTGGTGTCATGAGCTCCTGCGCATACACACAAGACATACCTGAGCTCTCCTGGAATGTCGCAAAGAAGCCATCAAAATTCTTGTAACCATCCGACTCAAAAAGAATGTGTAGACTGTTGCCAGAACTCTGAATAGGAGCAGGTCTGTTGTTTCCGCACAACCGAGCTATAACACGAGAGCCGATGCTGTTTCCATCTCGGACCTCCACGTAGTCGTAGCGACACGAAGGATGCGACTCCAAGCTCAGCATCATAAACCTGTTGGCATGAAAAAAAAGCAGGAAAAAACCAACAACCTTAAGAAGTTAGTCTTTTGAAAGCACTTGCGTTATCTGGCAGTGCTCCACCAGCTGGCGTCACGGGTTTTGACGTTGCAGACCACTCAGAAAGAAAACAGGCAAGGAACAGTAATGGATGACAGCGATTGCTCTAACAGCTGCTGAGGGTCGCGGGCACTCCCAATTTATGGTATGCTGCTGGAGGACACATGTGTGCTCCACGCTTTACATGACACCAAACAATGACTATTGTTAGGTCATGCGTGTACTTTCTTTTAGTTGGTAACATGCAGGAGCATATAGAAAACTGTGGCACTGTAGGAACTTCACCACGCTGAAAATGACAGGAATATGTATCATTAACACCCCTTGCATGTCTATTAAATGGGAAGAATGCACTCATATATAGCCACTCCGCTTGTGTGATTGATGGTAATTACTGCTGAAATACAACCGTTCACACCTATGGACAACTGAGCTAACATGCATGTTTTTGGAATGTGGGAGGAAACCCGAGTACCCGGAGAAAACCCACGTCACGGGAAGAACCTGCAAACTCCACACAGAGATGCCCAACGGAGATTCGAATCCTTAGCCTTTAACCAAATTCTAAATGCATACAAATGATGAATGAAAGGGAGAAATTACTATTTAAGGGTTTTTACCTTCAGTGAAGATGTGATTCTGTGACTGAAAACAGGAAGATGGTGGTGGCTGATCTGGCTGCCACACCGTCACGTCTTCAATCGGTGTTGTGTATTTAAATGTGTCAGTTATAAAACCCAACATCATAAATGTTGAGATGAAATTAGTTCTGCTGTGAAAGGTGATTCGTAAGGTTGCATCAAATTAAGACTCAATTAAGACTGAGATTACCAACACTGCAAAAATGCAGAATGGTTCATTCCACCTGGTAGGACTCAGTAATGGCTGCTTTAAGGCTTGCGCTTTCAGCCTAGTCATCCCTCGCCCACTGCACTTCAAAGTTTGTTGCTTCGTGTGTTTTTTAAGAAATGTATGAAATAATAAATCATCTCAGGTTTGCGGGTGACTATGGTGTATTACTAGAAAAAATGCATATTTAAGCAAATGTTTTGCAAATGTATGCCTACATTAAGCATTTTCAAGCGTATATATGGCTAAAGATATAAATGCAAGGCATTGAAAAACTTGATATAGAGTACTTTGGACTGGTCACCAAGTGTCAGTAATATTACTGCAGTGGTTGGTGAGACACAAGCACCAGACTTGATTGCCAAAACAACAAGATTTTATTGCCGGTTAGAATTATCTCACAATAGTCCCTCGTGTAAATCCCTACTGTGTAAATCCTAGGGACTACTGTTGCAGCCATAACTCAGCCCAAGCTCAAACTCAACTCTAAGCCCTTAACGTCACTTTCTGTTCATCCCTAACTCAGCTCCTCTAGCACCGGAATTTACATCGTAAATCGCTAATTTACACGTATTATGTCAGCTGTATTGGGTAATACGAGCTTAAAAGTGATTATAGGAGTGCTATTTCATGTTGATATGGCTCTAATATTGTTAAAAACATACTTAGAAGTTTTTTTCTACAAAAACACTTAATAAATAAGGTGTCCTACTTCCTGAAGAAAATTCACGTATCACGATCATGTAATAAGTGAACCAATTAACAGCGATAAATGAGGGATTACTGCACCGCTAAGCAAATCATTCGTACACAGTGCTCTAAGCAACCCAGCATCATGCCTTCTGCAAAGGAAAAATCAGGCTGCTGAAAGGCAGAAAAGCCAGAACATAGCCACCATATGTTAAACCTTTGCACCAATTGTGATGTTTGCAGACGTGTCAGATGATCCGATGTAACTAACTTGCCGGACACCGATACGAGTATACCCACAAGAACTCACAGTTGGATATGAGCTTGAAATGCTGCACCTGAAATGCACATACTGTATGATGCCACATTTTGTCACTCCAGCTGCTGAATGCCATTTACTGTATGAATGACATGCAGCTTCAAAGCATGCTTGTGGAAACCTGCACTGCACTGCACGGCTTTTCTGTACCCTGCTTGTAAGCGTTGCGTGGGGGTTAACAAGCATGCATCAAGATGAAACTAGTTAAACGTTATTTGAGGTTAACAATGAGCAAGGAGGGACTAAACTGTCTTGCACTTATATCTATTAAAAGCTAACTGGCCAGAAAATTGGACTGTGCAGACCTCATCTATGGGATTGCTGATAAAAGGCCAGTCAGTGGTTATTCAAAAAGCTTGTTAATGTAAGAACCTGCACTAAGGAAAATGTGATCTTCTTCTTGACTTTTCATAATTGCTATTATGAAGAATTTATGGACCTTTATTGTTTATTGAAACCACACAGTGACCTAATGGTTAGCATGTTGGACTCACAATCAGGAGATGTGTTTGAATCTCTGTTGGGCATCTCTGTGTGGAGTTTGCATGTTCTTCCCATGTGTTAGGTTAATCGGCAACTCTAAATTGTCCATAGGTATGAATGCGAGAGTGAATGTTGGTCTGTATGTTTCCTGCGATTTACGGTGGAATAGTAGACCCTAATACACCCTGGACTCGACCATTCCAGGGTGTACCCCGCCCTTGCCTGAAGTTAGCTGGGATAGGCTCCAGCTTATCCCAGCAACCCTAGTGAGGAGCTGCATAGAAGACTGTTTATAGATGCATTATACAGTAGATGTGAAATTTTAACACTGAAACCAGTTTCCAAGTGTTTTGAAAGTACAATCAGACCGACTGATGAGCGGTGAGGTTCATGGCTGGTGAGGCGCTGACTCCTTTGGCAGCCTCTTTGTAGGTTTCTTAGCTGTATTTGGTCACAAAGTGTGCAAGTTCAACAAATTTCACATAAGAAAATGTTAGCAATTGGAATTATACAGAAAATACATTTCCAAGCCCAGAATTTGGCATTAAGCCCTGTGTATTAGTAAGCTAAACGCCATTCATAAATCAGAGAAATATAACATAAACATGTTCAAAAGTGGCATCATTTTATTTAGGTTTAGCAAATTGTGCCACAAAAAACAGACAACCGTACGCACACTGTTTATAAATGATTGTGCATGGCCTTTGAAATGCCTGCATGCCTCATATAACATAGCAAAGGTCGACTTGTGCACGTTGTTAAAATGCTCTGAACTTTCATCATTCATCAAACCATTCCGAGGCCTGCACAAACACTTGACTAGGAAAAAAACTGGATATGTAATGGAGAAAATAACAGAGGGAGGGTTATCATCGAGCCGGAAAGTCATTACTGTTTCCAAACTCTGCTGTAGACTTGCCATCATTAATGACACGCATACTGTTGAGCAGACATTTGATCCATCATCAGCCATGAATCACTATTGCAGATGGGCCATGAATTTTTCAAGGTAGGGCGTAATCCCAGATGAGAAGCTCTGTATTAATAGTACCAGGTGGTCGTCAGGTTACAAACGAGTTCTGTTCCTACGGCGTGTTGTAAGTCAAATTGAAGTATAAGTCAGAACTCATACCTAAATTAACACCTAAGTCACTCACACTGTACAGTAAAATAAACATTAAATGAAAAAGAGGAATCAGATTTTTTTTATATTGCAAACTCAAGAGTCCTGCAGCAACCTGGCAGTTTAGTGTAGTGTTTCGTGATTTCCGACTGTCTGTGAACCATGCACAAGTCCTGACTGGACATTTGAATTTGCCGATGTTGTTTTGACATGGCTGCGGCCGACAGAAACTAGTTTTGATTTTGCAATACAGACAACCTTCTCGTCATCCTTACAACGTCCAGGCGGACGTACTATGATCTTTATCGTTAATGATGGTCGCAACAGTCACGTGTTGAGAGTAGTGTCTCACGGCTTTAGTTTGTTTGTTGCTGGTGCTTGCCACTTTTTGTGTCAGTTGCATCAGTTGCAGCAAACTCATTCTGACTCACTCCATTAGTGTGTCAGAATGTCTCCAGTATGTGATCAAGTCTAGTGATCAAAAGGTCTCAGTGCAAAGACTTCCAGTACAATCTTACCTGAGTTCTATTGTAAAAGGCTGGTCCACTTGTATCGTCCACTCACAGCGGGCATTGTTGGGGTAGCTCTCCAGCACCACGTGGCCCTGACGTTTGTGGATCACCCCACCACATTCTGTAGATCAAAACAGAATGAAATTAAGTAATTCGCCTTTAAAATTTTACAGCCTTTTAATTACATCTTAACTGCTACACTATTATGCTTTATAGTCTGGCTCTTCATGCAACAAACAGTTGTTATATTTAAAAATTCAATTTGTTTTTGTTTCCAATTGTTTAATGGGTAACCAGATTATTGACTGTCTCTGTCAGCTCTTTATAGAAGGCCCCCTAGGCATGGCTTTGGTCCAAGTCGATAGAATTATCCTAGATTTAGATTGATCCACCGGCAAGGAAAGAACAGTGACTTCATCATACAGAAATGTGTGTATAGTAGAAGCATACAGGAAAACGTTGCTTAAAAAAGTGACTTCACTCACTCATGCAATCTCCTCCAGACCATCCAGGACGACACTCAGCACAGTATTGGCCCCTGATGAAGAAGTCATCTCTGGGACCCCATGTTCCATTGTTGCACCGCTTACAGTTCTCAAATATGCTGCAACCTGCAATAAAAACAACTGTAGCATGTATGAATCGTCTTGTTTACCTGGTAATTACACCAGGAAGTGAGAAAAAAAACTCGTAGAAGCTGTGTTACAGATATTCGCCATTGCTTGTTAATGCTTTAAAGGGACTGTTTCCAATTCACTCCCCAATAATGTTTAATAATAAGACGATTAAAGTGTTGTGCTGCTATTAAGAAGATTTGTGTTTTAAAATAAATACATGTTCTGCTAATAAAATACAGTAAAAAGTGGCATATTTTAGACATAGTTGTAAATGCCATTAATCATGATTAATTTATTTGAAAACGTGATTAATCTGATAAAAATGTTAATCTTTTTACAGCCTTATTAAATATTTACATCTACATCTTAGATATGTGTTGACAAATGTAAAATTTTTGTATTAGTATTGTTAGTATTAGTATTAACATTTAAAGTTTTTTTAATGTTGCAGTTTTTTTCTCTTTAATTGGATTTATAAAACCAATAAAAACAATCTGGGGCCACAAATGGCCCCGGGCAGCGTTTTGAACATCCCTTTTGAATAAACCCTGTTAAACTCATTACACTCACCTTCCACTGCAACGTAATGCCAAAACATTTTGCTACTCCTTTGAATAGAAATGTGGTGAACCCCCCTGAAACTGTTTCCTGAGTGGATGGCTTTTCACTCAAGTGGCTGTTTGGTCATTTGAAGGGTTGGAGGTCAAAATATAAATATGTATTGAAACAGCAAACACACGTGGGGATTTCTGATGGTACGCAGCATGTTTGGGAGCTTTACAGCTAAACACGGGGTACTTGTATCCATCTTAATTCTAAACATCTGTTTTCCTCTATAAAAGCGAGTACACTCATGCTATGTAACAAAAGAAAAAATGACATTCTTCTGTAGGAAAATGGGATTTCAAAACATAACATGCATAAAAAAATCCGGTTTCGCTGCAACATGTGTGCAGACGTGACAGGTATTCTAAGTATTGTTATGCCTGTAGACAGGAATGTAATGATCTTTTGTAAAGAGAAACATAAACACCGTGACTCTTATTAAACACTCTAAAGAATCATAAATTAAGCAATGTTGTGATGTAAGGTTGGTTTGGAAACAAATTAAACCAGACATAATGAAGTTGTTTTTCAGGTTTTTTATCACACGTATTTGTCTCTCTACAGTGTAGAGGGCAGACAAGGAGGCAGACAGCGCTTGGTGATGTGCCAAGAACATGGCAGGCAGTACTGAAAGACTCAACTCAAGGAGGAAATTGACTAAAATCATCAGAGTCTCACAGTCTCCTATTTTTGGATATTAAAACATGCCATTCACTCATCAAACAGGCTGGTCAAGATACAGTACATTGACTTTTGAGGTTCCGTTGTCGCCGTCTGACGCCCCTGCACCACCTGAAGCTCCAGTGTTCCACTGAATCAAAAAAAAAACCCCAGATCATGATGGACCCCTCTCCACTGTGCCAGGTAGAAAACATCTCAGGTGGGATCTTCTTGCCATGCCAGTAATGTTGAAAGCCATCTGGACGGCCAAGGTTACATTTTTTCTCATCAGAGAATCAAACTTTTTTCCACCTTTCAATGTCCCATGTTTGATGCTCCCTGGTAAAGTGTAAATGGCGGCTGGTTACGTGCAGATGTTGCAGCGGGCATCCCTCATGACTGAGGGCCCTCGTCTGTCTGGTAACAACTGGGGTTTTCAACAGGACTACGCTGTAGCTCACAATGCTTGCTTGACGAAGGACTTCTTCTGGAAGAATAAGATCACTCTTTTGGACCATCCCGCATGTTCTCCTGATTTAAATCCCAGAGTGAACATTTGGGGATGGATGGCAAGGGAAGTTTATAAAAATGGCCATCAGTTCCAGACAGTTGATGCCCTTGGTGAAGCCATCATCACCGCTTGGAGCAATGTTCCCACTAGCTTCCTGGAAACACTCGCATCAAGCATGTCAAAATCAATTTTTGAAGTGATTAACAAGAACGGTGGAGCTACTCATGACTGAGTCCTACTGAGAACATTTTTTGTTCTGGTTTGGAGAGTTTTTTGTCATTTTTTGAGCGATGGTCTTAAACTTTTGATCAGATGATAAACAGCCTATTTCAGTTGAATTGTTGTTTTCAATAAATTACTTTTTCCAAGTGCTTTTTGTCACACTCCCCCTTCTTGCTTTTGCAGATTGTAGCTCTACTTAAAACCTCATTAAATGCAAAAGTGCAAACAGTCAATTCTAGCATTTCTTTCAACTGCTCTCAACTTAAGATTTTGATCAGGTCTACATGTATTGCCTTAAGTCTACAGAATAGTCCAATTAAAGTGTTTCCAATGATGAATGGTTTCAATGTATATACAGCAAAAATGTTTCTAGCATATTATGTATTTGTAGCCTGAGTTGAACCAAAGAATCTGGGTGCAGTCATCTAAGTACTGCAAGAACAGTAGAAGTATTTGCCATTTACTCAGTGAATGAGTGAGGGGATATGGGAGGACCCCTTACATTCCCTAGAATCTTTATTATTCCTTCTACCAAAACATCATGAAGAATGGCATGCAATCACCTTTGTGAGAGAAGTTTGGGTAAAGCTCCTTTTCACTTCCAGCATGATTCATAAGTGCATGCTTGGATGAATTTGAAGTTCAGTCCTTAACCCCATCAAACACCTTTGAGATGAAGTACAGCAGAAATGATGTGCCAGCGCATCTAGCCTGAGTAGTTCTTCTGTCCCGGTAAGAGTACGTATGGTGGCTTTTTCCAAATAAATTGTATCTGTGCTATTCCTTTTTGGGACATTTGGGAAGGGGTCATCGTTGAAAGAAGAAGAAGAAGAAGAATTGAGGTTGAGTAGCAGATCTTTTGATGGCAGCCTTGTATTGCGAAGGTTAATGCTGCCGGCAGGAGTTTTGCCATGGCCATTTCTTTCCACATAGACAAAGCGTGACCTCACGCATTATTTGAAACAACAGCACCTCTGCCGGCTGCAGCCAAGCAGTGCGCTCAGTTTTGCCTCGACGATTGCGTCAAGACACGAAGACTCAACAAACACTTCCACATGAAGCAATCACTTTATCAACAAATCAATCATACCTGGGTGCAACTTTTTTAAACGACATACCGGGATGGATGATGCAGGGGTCACACTCGTTGATGGCGTTGCGGCAGCAGGGCACGGAATAACCCACTGAAGTCCCCTGAAGGGGGCATTTGCAGCTGATCACGTCGTACTCACAACAACCCATACACATGGAGTTCCACTCTGGACCGGGGCAGTGGTTGTACAGATTCCTGTAATCTAAATAAGATAATACTTTAGTCTGACAGGAGTGGAAAATCTATTTGCATAAGAATTGCACAGAAATAGAGATGAAGATGAGCATGGGTGGAAGGGAGGAAAGATGTGATGTAATATTTGCCTGACTAGACTTGCTTTAATGTCCGTCGAGGGATGCTGTGTGCACTCATCCTGTGTTTATGTGAGCGACCGCCTACTGGTGCTCTGGTTATTTCGACAGCCATATGGCCGCTAGGTCTCTCACAGTGGGTTACCGTTGCATTCTGCTGTACATCAAACACAATTAATCAAGCGACCGGCTGCAGTGGTCGCAAGTCAACGCAACAGACAACCGGATCAAGTGCGTGCGTGACACAGCGCTAATGTTTGAGTTTATTTCTGTTTTATTGGGTCGGAGGGGGAAACTTTGAGCATTTTTGTGTGAGTTTGGGTGCTGAAACCGACAAGTGGAAATTTGGAAAGTGGAAAACAGATGCAGCACTTTCAACTTGGCAGAGGGTTGAGCTCATCATTTCAGCTCTGAAATGACAATTGTTTGTACAATAAAAACACACTTTTCAAATATTTTAGTCATTTTTATAACCGTAAAAAGGGACAATTGCAAGATCTTTTTGGAATAACAGACCACACAGGAACCCTCCTGAGATATGTTTGATTTCAGGGGGAATTGGAAAAAAAAATTCCGTCCACACTGTGCCGGATCAGTAAATAGTTGCATCCAGACGGGAACGAATCACTGAGTGAAAACGATGGCAACAACCGACTTGACACACCACATCATAGAAGAAGAAAGATCGCACGTGCATAAGTCTGTTGTCGATTATGAGAAATTAGATTGATTCATAGTCATTATGGACTATCAGGAGAATGTGTATTGGAAATATTTGGATATTGTGCTGGCTTATCGTCAAAGCTCACTTCTGGTCACGTAACGGCAGTGGGTCGGTTTCGTGGAGACAGACGACAAGCCAGTGTTTTCAGATTTTCCAGCTCTGGAAACCATTTTCAAAAAGTACCGTCTCCAGAACACCGTGTCCGTGTGGATGACAGGCTGAAAAGATAAAATACTTGGTGGTTTTGACCTGAAAACGTTTCAGTATGGATAGCCCATAAATGCAGTGCTTTTCAAATAGCGGGGTGTGCTGCCCTAGAATGGCGGGTGCCGGGGGGGCGTTCACTATCTGTGTTGTTCTGCTCATGCTAACGTTTGTGCTCTACTTGCTGGGTCAGCAGAATATGACGACGTATTAGGGCCACATTAAAAAAAAAAAAAACATAAGATTTTGAGATTAAAAGTCGTAATTTGACCAGAAAAAAGCTCGTAATATTACCTTTGACCCAGGCCAAAGGTCACACAGGTCCCCTGTGTTTATAGCTGTCTTGGCCAATGCCTGGTAAATGGAGCATTAAGATCATCGGATTTCGAGAACTAAGTCGTAAATTTCCGTCAATAACGTGGTATACTTAGGAGAAAAAGATCGTCAGGTTACGAGAGGAAAGTCGTAACTTTACGAGAATAAAAGTTGTAAATTGGGTTTAAAGGCGTTGCCTGACACCGCTATGAGACGGGAAGCCGTATGTGGGCGGGCGGGGTACTAGAGAGTACCGCCGACATGATGCTAGCCCATGCTAACCTGTTTGTGCCCGACTGCTCTGTTTTGCTGTCCCGGTACAAATAAAAGCTTTTCTCAAGCCAGTGGGAAGTTTTCTTCCTTGCCTGAGACAGCTAGGAAACGGGGGTTATACTTTTCCTCTGACACAATAACACGTAAAATTACAACTTTAAATCTCGTAAAATTGCGACTTTTAATCTCATAGTTTTACAACTTTTTTTTTCATAAAATTACGTTTTTCAGTCCAATAAAATTAAGATTATTTTGCTCGTAAAATTGCGATTTTAAATCTTGTAAGATGTAAAACTTTTTTTGTTAAATTTCTACTTTAAATCTCAGAAAATTGCGATTTTTAAATTCGGAATTTTACGACTTTTTTTTCTAAAATTGCGACTAAATCTCGTAACATTGAAAACTTTTTTTTTGTAAAATTACGACTTTAAATCTCATAAAATGATGCTTTTTTCTATTATTATTATTCCATTTTTTATTTTTGTCCTGTATTTTTGCTCATTTTGCTCTGTGACTGTTCTGGTTGTTGCTGAAATTGTGATTATCACGGTTGTTTATAATATGGTTGAAATATGTTTGTGAGGTTCTTCTGCACCCTTTCTTATATCCCCCACGCCACCTCCCCACCCGTTCTTTTTCAGGTCAGGTCCGGCATCAAAATGTGGCGCAACAAAATTCATAATAAACGCAGTCAGATGCCAAGGGAGACTCATTTAGATTATGAAGTCTCCCTTGGCAAAGCAATTTTGCTCAGCACTTAAAAGCAGCTTGACTCCCATTCAGCTGTTATGATGCTGGACAAGACAAAAAAAAAAGTGAATACTTTTTTCTCAGTATTTCTTGTGAAAAAAAGTCAGATAACAGGTTCTCAATAAAGTTGGGTTCAATTTCAGAGACTTTACAGTGAAGCACTATGAAAACGAACATACAGAAACGAGAGCATGTCAATTATGTTTTACATAAGATACATTCATTTCTCTGCGACATTCAACATAAATGAAATGCATTAAAACAAAAACGCTAGCTTGATGCTAATTTAGAAATACTGAAATACTGAAATTAGCGCAGAAATACTGCGCTAATGATTAGCATTAGGGATTTACATGGTGATTTTGAACACCCCCAAACACGACACATTTAAATGCACCTTTCACTGAAAGAGTCCTTGCATGAACACAATATACTTTCAGGCAAACATTTTCCATGGCTCAACAAGGGACAGGCCTGGTATATTGCATATCCTAATGGCAGAATATCCCCTAGGGATGGCAAGGCAGAAAATAATTAGAACCACTGACTTACCATATACCATCAGGTGAGGAGAATTAGAAAAATGTTGATCTATTTTATACTGTTATTTATTTATTTATTTATTTTTATTTTGATTTTTTTATGGTTTATTGCCATTTTTTTTATATGGATTGAAAATGATGAGCTATTTCTCTTTAGTAAATGAAGGCACAAGTCAAACAGAAAATCGAACAGAAATTGGGTGCGATAGTACCAGTGGTACATTTTTGTGTAGGTTTTCAAATAGCATATTTTGTGCACTATGCTGTTTTTATGTTTTTTCACCAGCTGGTGAAGTCATTTGTCTGACAATGAGGGTTTGGTTGAATTTGTCTTTTAACCTTGACAGATCCACCAGTCTTTGACACCATCTGTCTGAGATCTCAGGAATATATGATTAATGCCAACCATCATCCACACCAAGCCCTTCACACTTAGGCTGTCACACAAACCAGTAGTTGCAGCTTCTTGTTGTGGCAACAAAAAATAAACTCAGAACTGCATCATTTTTGTTTCTGTGTACTGGTGTCCTTGTGTTGTCCTGTTAGATTTATCATCTTCTGGCATTCATCTCTCTCCCTTTGACCAAAAAGGCAAACTAATGCTTTCTGTCCAGATGGTCATTCTGGAAGGCTCTCCATTTGAAACCACCAACATGCATCGTCTTGGGCGGGCAGGGAATATACAATACAACTATACAATGCATCCAAAACAAATACTTTTTGACCATTTTAAAACTGATGAACGTTTTCAACCTGGCATGTGACCCTAAACCAGAATAAGTGATGCATTGTATTATCAATTCTGCTCATATGTGCCTTGTATCTGATTTATTTTATGCACGTGTGAACGTGATTGACAGACGGATCGGTGCAGCATCTGCAGTAATGCGGTCGCTGTACCGGACCGTCGTGGTGAAGAGAGAGCTGAGCCGGAAGGCAAAGCTCTCTGTTTACCGATCGATCTACGTTCTCACCCTCATCAATGGTCATGAGTTATGGGTCATGACCGAAAGAATGAGATCGCTGATACAAGCGGCGGAAATGAGTTTCCTTCGTAGGGTGGCTGGACTCACCCTAAGAGATAGGGTGAGGAGCTCGGCCATCCGGGAGGAACTCAGAGTAGAGCCGCTGCTCCTTCACATCGAGAGGAGCCAGTTGAGGTGGCTCGGGCATCTAGTCCGGATGCCTCCCGGGCGCCTCCCTGGTGAGGTGTTTCGGGCATGCCCGGTCGGGAGAAGGCCCCCGGGAAGCCCTAGGACACGCTGGAGGGACTATGTCTCACAGCTGGCCTGGGAACGCCTTGGTGTCCTCCCGATGGAGCTGGAAGAGGTCGCTGGGGACCGGGAAGTCTGGACTTCCCTACTGAAGCTGCTGCCCCCGCGACCCGGACCCGGATAAGCGGTGGAAAATGGATGGATGGATGGACGTGTGAACAGTACAATTTTCCAATTTTTTTCAAACGCGACTCAGGCCTCATTCGTATGTAGATATAAATCCCATGTGTAGGCAATCTACTGCGGTCTGAACAGTCAGGGTGCATATATCCAATCTAGGCATGTGTTGCCTTGGTAGACTTCCATCCATTCATCCATTTTCTATTACGCTTATCCTCATTAGGGTCGCAGGTATGCTGGAGCCTATCCCAGCTGACTTCGGCCGGGAGGCGGGGTACACCCTGGACTGGTCGGCCATTGAATAAAGGTACTCACAGATGTAGGGAGTATAAAAGTCTCTCATCCAAAAATGATATTAACAGTCTGCCGGTGAAGTGTCAATGTCCCACCCAAATCCTCCTTGGAACAGATGTCACAGCAACTTATCCATGAACTGCAACAGCCAAAAGTCTTTCCCTCTTTCGTCTTAATCTCCTATTTGAATCATTTGATTAAGAAAATGTTGACTCCCGTTGCACAAATGCCTTGAAATTGCCACAAACACGCCAAGAAGAGCACAAAATGTCACTTTCCCAATGCACCACCTTCAGTTTTGGTTGCATTTTTTTGGTAATGTGAATGACCACATAAAAGATCGTATTCAAACAATAAATCTGAACCGGGCATCGTACCCTGCAGTGTAAACTTAGCCTAAAACAGTGATCAGCTTTTATTCACAACAATTACAAAATAGCTGCTACCAACTGCACTTCAAACTGATGTTTTGTTTGGAATTGTGCGACTGGCCAGTGTCTCGCTGTCAACTGTGACCTTGAAGCAGCTGCTATAAGCGGCAGAAGGACAACCGTTTAAAAATGCAATGACCGCCACATGAGGATTGTGAAAGTGAAGGCAACACCTCTTACCATGGGATTTGCTTTCTCCCTGCTTGCTATGTGCACATATACATGGAGAACACAGAAGACTTATAAAAGTTAACCTGGTAATGTCATTAAAGGGACGCTGCTGGGTCCTTACAGAGAGATGACCCGCAGCTGCTTTCTCAACCCACATTCGGATGCCCAGTGATAAACTCTTTCATTTTCATTTGATTGTAAGACAAAAATAACTTTCCCACAAAAGTTTGCGGGAGCCACGTGCTACAAGCTAGAACCCAGCACATTTTAGTGCGTATTTGTCAATTAAATGCAGACAAAGGAGCCTTTTCAGTTGAAATGAAACCCCAACCTCAGAATGCAAAAGGCGATTTGTTTAATCCAAAACTCGTATGTACCAATGCCCTATATTTTTGTCCGATATTGGCATAAAAATTAAATATAAGATCATGTTGGTATCAGTTTTCTGCTAGTAACGATATCAGGTGACCTCATCAAAACTGCTCTGTTCTTCGTCAAGTTTGCTTGTTCAGTATAGCCGTGGTCTGGAATTATTTTGCCTTTGAATTGATAATATGGGTTACGTTTTGCTTTTTGTTCTGCCAACATTGAGGCAGCAAACCAAGTATTTAAGTACTTTTCTAAAGTAAACATCTTATGTACAAGTTTACTTCTGTAAAAAATTTTTTTATAACTTTTATATTCAAGTAGAATGGTTTGATATGAATATTTTCTTTTCCTTAAGGCTTATCCCTTCAGGGGTTGCCACAGCGAATCAATTGCCTGCATCTAACTCTGTCTTCTGTATCCTCTTCTCTCACACCTTCTCTCACTACCTTCATGTCCTCTTTCACTACATCCATAAACCTCCTCTTTGGTCTCCTTCTAGGCCTCTTGCCCGGCAGTTCAAACCTCAGCATCCTTCTACCAACATATTTACTCTTTTTCCTCCAGACATGTCCGAACCATCTCAGTCTGGCCTCTCCGACCTTATCTCTAAAACCTCCAACATGTGCTGTCCCTCTGATGTACTCATTCCTGATCCTGTCCATCCTGGTCACACCCAAAGAGAACCTCAGCATCTTCATCTCTGCTACCTCCAGCTTTGTCAATCAATGGGTTAATATGTATATACCAGTTGAAAATAGCCCTGTAAAGTTGTAGTAAAGTTTATACAGTGTTTATATGATTAAACAATTCATTGAGAAGTTCAGACATTTTATCCAAAACAAACTCTGGCTCATTTAAACCAAGCGAACGTTTATCACCCTGCCTTTTAATGGCATTCAAATTGAAACGAGGAATCCGAATTGGAACGTAATTGGAACTGGTATTGTTAAATTCACACGATGCCCTTTTGTTATTATTGTATTATTGTTGTTATTATTGTTATTGTCAGTTAACCAGAACAGAGTTTCGCAATCTACCCGTAGTGCAACTCTAGTTGTCTACTGAAATGGTCAAAGCAAAACAACAACCAAAAAAGGTTTTGTATTGTGTGAGGTTTTTTTTTTTTTTGTACCAATCACCAGTCAGAGTGATTTCTGTTCAATGTACTTAAAGGTAACAAGGTTGGACCCTACAGTAAATAGTGTCACACGCATTCACCTGTCATTAACTATTTGTCTAACTATGGGTGCTACACTGAGCTGACTCATTTAAACAAAACATTCTTTTACCAAATCAAGGTTTAGTCTCACTTCAGCTGACATGAATAAATGTGTATTTATAATAGAAATAGGTCGGAGCTGACCTAATTGTTCTCAGCGTCAATCCTTGGGCTGAAGGAAAACACCGGCAGCAGCGCTGCAGTGATTAGACATGGTGACCAGAGTCAAACTACTGACCTTTGGTCCATAATAAGCTGTTATTCTTGTCTTTGAGGTGTCATTAAAAACATTAGTGTTAGTAATTATTGGACCCAGTCGTGGTCACACAGTGAACTGCATTGTTAGTTTAGCTCTGCGGTGATGGGTCTATTGCGAACAAAATGGCTCTAAGGATGTGAATGTTTCTGGTTCTGTTGAAGCCACGTGCGACTAGTCAAAATGTCTAGTGCCGTGTGTGTTGACATGAAGTAAGAGGGGGATGGAAGGATTACACGCATGCAAGCAAACTAGAAAGGTAAGGAAAATGAGCAGCAGGAAATAAAAGCTGAGCCACTCTGGTTTTGGATGCTGCTTTTTCTGTTAGTTTTGCACATTTTTACTATTGTTTAGTCGTGTAATGTTTTGTTGATGTTGGGTTGTTTCCCTGAAAATAGCTGGAAATGTACAAATACGGTGGAAACAGACAACGGAGCCGAAATGAAACCGTGTCGTTCATTGCTCTGTGTGCTTCAAATCAACCAAGTAAGTTTGATGATTATTTTGTGCATTCAGATTGTTTACTCTTGAATATTTTATTCATATTGGTATTGCAATCTCTACACGACGCAGCAGTGAAAACCCATCCATGTGAGTGAGCATTGTCCTTGGTTGTATGTATTTTTTTTTAACTTCGAACTGCTTTATCGTGATTGTTAACATTCCCCTTCGATTTGGTATTCAATTATTATGCGGACTTAAGCCAGCCATTGTGAGTGGACGAAAAAGTGATGCACAAATTCAAGCCATTTAAAAGAACGGATGCCAACATTGGACTGGAATAAAAGGTATTGTACAGTATGTACAGTATCTTTACCAGTGCTCATGCCAAACTTGATCAAAATATGACCATACAAAATACACATATTAGACCTGGATTTACATAAAATTTAATTAAGCAATCCATCCATCCATTTTCTATACCGCTTATCATCATTAGGGTTGCGGGTATGCTGGAGCCTATCCCAGCTGACTTTGGGCGGGAGGTGGTGTACACCCTGGACTGGTTGCCAATCAATCACAGGTCAGACAAACAACCAGTCACACTCACATTCACACTCTAATGGACAATTTAGAGTTGCCAGTTAACCTAACATGCATGTTTTTGGAATGTGGGAGGAACCAGAGTACCTGGAGAAAACCCACACAACATGCAAACTCCACATAGAGATGCCCAACGGAGATTTCAACCCTGAACCTCCTGACTGTGAGGCCATCATGCTACCCAGTCAACCACCGTGCGGCCCAGCAATTCATCATGTTCAATATTTCAAGTTCATTAAGTTGTCTGTCTGTTATTTGCATGTGGCCCTTAAATAGTGTGTGGAATGTAATAGATGCGCCACGCCCTAGGAATGGCATAAGGCCTGGGCCATGGCGTTATGCATTCATGTCCGGTACGCTACGCCATCGTTTGCTATTGCCAGTTAGGAGACATTCCTTCCTGATCTTCAGCACACAATGACACTGTTTGATATCTAGATGTTGTGCTATGTAAACCCACTTGAGGGAATTCCAGATCAGGATGAAAGATTGCAAAAAGTACAGTCAGTTCGGAATTATGAAGTTCAGATTGCAGAATGTCATTGTCACATTTTAGTGCAAAAAGTACAGTTAGAAGTAGCCCCTCACTGATGCTTTGCGTGTTTATTTACGGTAAATTATTGTTCAACCGTGTCTAGGTTATATTTATTTAATGGTTTGCAGTAAAGCCCAATCTGACTG
The DNA here is from genome assembly GCA_024372805.1 of Oostethus manadensis. Lineage (NCBI taxonomy): Eukaryota > Metazoa > Chordata > Actinopteri > Syngnathiformes > Syngnathidae > Oostethus > Oostethus manadensis. The sequence continues at coordinate 745,757 of QODF01000002.1, read as the reverse complement.
TTTTTGTGTTCTGGTTCTTTTACTTATAGACCCGATAGTAGTCTTTCGCCTGATGTTCTCTTAGCCTCCTTCCTTTGGATGTATGGATGTGTAGTCATTGTCAACTTCTCATTTTTGTGTTTATTTAAAAAGATACCACCAATTTAAAAAAAATGCTTGCAAATAATATATCGTCTGACCTTTCTTGTGTTCCCAAGTCCCAGTTAGATCATCCGGACGTTACTAAAATCAGATACTGTATTTCTTATGGTTGTTTCCACTTCGGCTTGGCTGCAGATTACGTGTGTGCCGCTGCGGCTTTTGTAAGTGGTGTTTGCTTTTCCTCTTCCAGATGTTGGAAACTCCTGACAGGAATGTGAAAATGTCATAGAAATAGCACTCATTGTCACACTCTGCATCGATCCATGTGCCACACGGCACACGGGTCCAATAAAAAGCAGTCAGTAGCTCAGCTGCACACCATTTGATACCGACAATGACATCATAGCTGGACGTGCCAAGAAGCAGTCATGGAAATTGCCTGCTTTGCTCCATGGATCATTGCATTGGGTCAAACAGCCAATGAACCCTGACCTTTTTTGTGGTCAGAAATCTTGTTTCATTGTGTTAAATCTGGTCCAGCTATAAGCCAAATTATGCATGCATTGCAGTGAAATGTCTCTTTGTTCACATTTCCCTGATAAGAAATATTCAATAATAGCTACCGTGTATCCAATAGATGTTGAATGTGTCCTCACAAGCTTGCATGCACTTTAAATCTGACGCTATTTACAAGCTTTCCTCTACTAGGCTAGAAAATTGGCTTTTGCATCAAGATGACATTTATAAAAAAAAAAAAAAACAGCTACCACTAGAGTTACAGACAATTTGCATAAGTGAAATACGTGCTCCCAGCCGTTATCACGTTTGACATTTTCTTTCTGCATGCTAGCAGTAGGCCGACATACTGGTAATCAGTGGCATTACAAATGACGTTATTGGTTTCAAGTAATAGGTAATAAATTAATTACTAACTAACTAATGAACTTATTACTGTTAGACAGTGGAATTTGTCACTTATTATTCAGTGTCATAGTCTGATGCTTTTTTTAAACTTTGTTCCGACCTTAACACGCCAACAGCAGTGCTGGGTTCCAACACCGCGTATCTCTCGTACACCGTGTCTGCGTCCACCCACCACACGTGAGGGACACGTTCCACAATTTTAAGGGAATTTCCCCAGCACTGTTAATATTGCAATATATAACAATTACTCTTTCATGGTGTTGTATCGGTATGCCAACAATCAGATATCAATGCATTTTTGTCATTATTTAATGTCCAAGAATGCGCAGGTATGCATTTGGTGTCAGGTTTTCTTTTTTATTTGCTTTAATTCCTTTATTCTCTGCCAGGTACTGTCAGTGTGACCAGTTACTGTGTTTTCACAAAATACTACAGCAGTGTAGTCATTGTGGTGGTCTGTGTTGGGAGTAGTGGCATTTAAAAAGCTGTTATTGTTCTGTAGTAAAGTGTAGTTAATTACGACTGCAAAGGTTTTTTTTGTTTTTTTTGGGGGGGGTCTGATTGTTTTGACAGTTTTGGAATACCCCAGTTTTCCTATTATTTGTGTTGGGTGAATACTCTTGGCATTTATTCTTAAGTCAACCATCTTGGGTTACACACCAGACACCAAATCTCGCAGACTTTTACACACTTGGCGTACTCAAATGAGAATGGTCCGTTTTCTGCCGTATCATTCTGCACACTCCAGCACCCCAAAAAACAAGGCCACGCCTTGGAGACTCACTCTTGTCATGTTATTAATATACTGCATGGGTCCAGCTGTGTCTGTACGGTGCCTTTACTACAAAACAAGCCTGCTAGCACTTGCTTGTCGCCTTTATGACATCATCATTGACTGACAATGTAGTTATTGGCTAACTAACACAGTTAGACCACAAGACTCTACTTTTTTATTGATCGGGGCTGCAAAGCAAAAGCATTTTGATAAAAAAAGAAAAGAAACACACTTTGTTAACCAGTCTTTATGTTCATTTATCCCTTCCATTTGTCATTTAGGTGCACAACTAGAATTGTTCCATTTCCATGTTTCAGTTTTTGGACATTTTAGTTTTAGATGCACCTTTGAAACAGATTCATCACAAAAACTGAGATTTCACTGGCTAAAGGTTGAGAACAAATTCATGGTAAGTCAGTCAGTGCCAGGTTTCAAGTAGATCAGTGGTTCCCAAATTGTTTTTGCAGCGGCCCCGTTTTGGAGATAAAATGATTTTCACTGCCCCCCGGCCCAAACGATATGGCAATACTGAAAAGTGTTCTTTATTACACCGTCATAACACCGGGACACCTTAGGGAGCGCATCCCCCAGTTTGAAAGCCACTGAACTGGGTGGCCAATACGAACCCGGATTGCCAATTAGAAGCCGACTAGTAATTATTTAATAAGTAATTTGGGCAACGACGGTGGTGGTGCAGTATTCTTAAAAGCTAAAAAAAAAACAAAGCTAGGACTGGTTGTACTGTAGATACTGGCTCGCTTCCTGAACCCCACCAAGGTGCAGTTGGGCAAGGCACCAAACACAGCTACTTGTGGGTGTGACCCTCACCCTGAGGTTTTTCGTCTTGTGCATCTGTCGACTGGTTGATAATTGCTGTAATAGGACATAAATGGGATATCTCTCCCGAGTCAAAATCCAAAGACTGCTCTCGTTCTTTCTGTGTGCTTGCCAAGTCCGTGACATTGCACAGTTACATTATACAGTACATACGCATTGTGAAATGATTTCCGCAATACAAAAAGGTGCTTATTTTAGCCATGATGAATTGTGGAAAAATGGTTTTAATAGGAGCCGTGAGTGTGTAGTGCACCGTTCTTTGTGCACAGTCTCCACAGCAGCTGCCTGGTATTTTGAGGTCAGTGTGATTTAGCCAGCATGGAAAAGGCAAAACTCCCAGGGGACCTCTGTGGGCAAGCGCACATCTGAGTGGAGGCTTATCCCACCGCTCATCCTGCAGATTGCCCTCAGTAAACGTCTCCTTGCTAGGAAGCCACTAATGAAGTGTAATACCAGTTATTCACTTTGATACATGCCATGTACAATATGTAAGATTTACTGTAAGGAATATTCTCCATGGAATAAACATCCTTCTACTGTAAAACACAATATTTATTCTAAAAGAACACACTTGGCCCAACTAGGTAAGGACACAATATGCAGAGACATGAACAAAAACAAAACCATGCAATAATTGCGGTGACAAGTAAAATAAATAAAAACATCTATTTGCGGCAGCTCCATAGAAAGAATCCATCATCAGATAATTATGCAAGATTATGCAACAAGCAGTCTCCAGAGTGAGTCAGCTGACAGAAATGTATTCGAGGGGAACTCTTCTAATCACAGCCAGTCGACTAAGATGCGTTCACTGGCCAGCGTGACTTCAATGTTTATTGGCTGCTTGAGAGTTTAGCGAAGGGGCTAAGAGGGCAGAAACGTCTTTGGCACAAACATCATCGCAGTCAGCATGGTCGATTCAAACTTTGCTCGCCGCTTCCTGTTGACAAGCACGCGGCCGTTTCGGGTAAACAGTCTATACTAGTTTAAGAACTCTTTCACAACACCCTCTGACATCCAAAGTGAACTTGCTGAACAAATGAGGATGAGTGCCAAGTCTGAACAGTCTATTAGGACTCGCGCTACCTGAAGGAATGTGTGGAAACAGCACTTTTGTTTGTTTTTTTTTTATCTAAGAGAGGATAAACAAAGTCACCTTATTTGTTTTCACAACATCGTGAATGTATATTTATATCAAGACAATAATACAGCACCATACCTCACTTTTGATCTCAACAAAACAATATGGGACGGCAACAAAAACAGTTTCTGTTAACAAAAGTGCTTTAGAACCTTCTTGCTTTTATACCCTCAAGGGATTAAAGGACAGGATTAAGAGAGCGGGAAGCGATCTTGGCCTCTTGAGAACAAAAGACCCATGACCGAGAGAAAGGGAAGAGCTGAACTTATCTTACTGTAGGGCCAGGATGTCCCTGGAGGTATGAAGATGGAGATGAGAAGGAGAATGAAGAGGAACCAGCCTTCCCTCCCACTGATAACTGCGCTGGTCCAAGGGATTGCGTGGGAGCCCCCATAGGTTTGCCCCAGCTGTACTCCTGGATCGGCAAACAGCATGCTGCAGTCTGGAACTCTGTTTACTTTCTGAACTCAGCTGACATCACCATCTCAAACTCCTTCACTGCTTCCCTCCCCCTCCCTCCAAATTTCTCTCTCCCTCTTTCTCACTTCTCCCCTCAGTCTCTCTCCCTCTATAACTATCTCTGGCTTCAGGTTACAGTCCAGTCTTCCTGAACTCCAGCTCCAGTACCACAAGCATTGCTCTCGAATGAATGCAGCCTCCAGCCTTTTATGCTAAACTCACCGTGGTTGTCATTCACACACACACACACTTCCACACGTAACTGTATGTTGCACACTGTGCAGCAAATGATGTGGTGGAATTCACGTCTGCTGGACTACTTGAGTGTTCTGCAAAATCTTAGTCAGTGTAATCCAAGTTTGCAGTCTTCTAATACTGATAACAGGTGTTCGAGTGCACCCTGTTTCACATAGCGTCTTTTTTTTCGCCTAACAGAAGTGAAAGCTGTCATTTTCAATGCTGCTGAGGTTGGACGATTCAGAATTATTGACAGAAGTAATGATGATTATCAAATGATCGCGTTTATCTTAACTCCGCTGGGAGATTGAGAGTCCTGACTGCAGGTGAGAAAAAGAATTCAGATGTGCATGCGTGGTGTGTCATGCCCAACCTCAGACCACCGTCATGCATGGTAATGGATCACTCCATCCCATATACCTATCCATCAAATGTCTATATACCACTTATTACGTTTAGGGTTCTGGGCTGGTAGACCATATCCCAGGTGACTTATGCCCTGGACCGACCGCCAGTCAATCACAGGTGACACATTTCACTGCTCTGTCCATCTCTGTCATCAAAATATTTGGACTGTCTCCTCCAAGATTGGTCGTGCGTGCTTTCTTCAGTGTATAGTACGCAGAAATTCCCAGGCAGTACCTTGTTGCCCACCTGAGTACTGAGAACGGCAAATCCCCCATTGATAGAAAACTTTATTGCAGACACCCAGGTCCATATTACTATATTCATTCATTCATTTTCTATACCGCTTATCCTCATTAGGGTCACGGGGATGCTGGAGACTATCCCAGCAGACTTTGGGCGAGAGGCGGGGTACACCCTGGACTGGTCGCCAGTCGATCGCAGGGCACATATAGACAAACAAACATTCACACTCACATTCATACCGATGGACAATTTAGAGTCACCAATTAACCTAACATGCATGTTTTTGGAATGTGGGAGGAAACCGGAGTACCCGGAGAAAACCCACTCACGCACGGGGAGAACATGCAAACTCCACACAGAGATGCCCAACGGAGATTTGAACCCAGGTTTTTCAAGATCTCCTGGCTGTGTGGCCAATGTGCTAACCACTCATCCACCGTGCGGCCCCATATTACTATATATAAATGATTATTATTATTTCATATCCCCTTCCTTCAATTTGATTTCTTATGGGGTAATAAGTGGTATTTAATAAGAACAATTTAAACAATTTAAAATGGATTTTACATGTGTCAGAAAATACAAGTCATATGTAGTATTCTGGTCACAAGGCCTCAGTAATTTTACATTGATGAGACATTACTGTCATGATCTGAGGTGTCTGTGGAATGGTGGACCCCAGGGATGCGGAGACAGAAGAGTAGTGTGCAAAATAAAAAGTCCTCCATGGTGTGCAGGAAGAACAACAAAAGACGTCAGAGAGAAAAATACTCTCCAGAAACCCAAAAGGTAGTCTTGGTAGTAGCAACAAGGAAGTGACAGCACAGGCGAAGTGAACAAGGGAACCGAGATAACTAGGATGACTAAAGGAAAAGAAGCTCACGGAGACTGGGATAAAGCGGCTGCACCTTACCCACATCAGGAAATGCAGCATTTCAAAATAAGAATGCAGGACTGGAAGTGAAAATTCCTGTCCTGCTGACCATGACAATTACCTTACATTGCATTATCCAGCGGTAGGGGTAAAGTCCGCCATGACAAAGTGGAGCAACTGTTCTCCTACCACTCAATGTGGAAGTGGTGCTTTTTTGGCTTCTTTCCCACTGTTTGAAACCCTTTCTTAAATTGAGACTAAACAAATTGAAGGGTAACTAGTTAGCTCAGATTTTGCTATGCTTAAAGCGGCGGCCCTCTCTTGTGTTTCTTCAGAGATACTGTAGCTTCCCGTAGAGTTGATGCGCTCTGGTGTGAATTTTTTTGTTTTTGTTGTTTGTTTACACCACATTGCACAACTCCTGGATGGATGGATGGAAGTCATATGTAGTATTCCGGTCACTATACATCAGTAATGTTACACTGGTCATAAGTAACCTTACACTACATTACTTTCACACTGCATGGAGTCCGCCATGGAATGTCTGACATGACATAGTAAAAGAAAGTTCTCCTCTACAGGCTAACTATTTAGCTTGTTAACCTAAGTTTAAAGGGGCGGCTCTAGTGTTCCTGCAGTGATTCCATACCCTGCACATTGGAGTTGCGCAAGGTGGGTCTACCTGGCTAATCTTTTGGCCTTTTTAAGCTCTACTTTGAACCTCTTTAAAATCCAAAGTGTAAAATGTAAATTCTTGAATTTTTTCAACTGGCCTTAAAATTTTGATTAGGAGTGTAAATCCAAACTAATCCAAACCAGAAGATGATCAGATCAGAATAAGGTGCATGTACTTCATATACAAATAAAAATTAAGAAAACAAGTTATTTTCTGCAGTATGTTATGTGAGCATATTTTAGTAAAACGTAAAACAGGAGGATAAACAAAATCAAGTAGTGGGGGGGGTCAAGCAAATATTGTAACTTCACCATGACATCCACCTTTCACCCCCTCCCTGCTGTTTGTCCAGATGCATCATACCATGGGTTATTACGTAAAACCCAAATCTTTCAGCACCGCAGCTTGTCAGAAGAGTAGATGTTTTTTTTTCAGATATTGATCATCATTGATTTTTCAACTACTCCGCCTACTTAGAACCTAGATATAACCATTTGGTGCAATATTTGTTCAAACAAATACAACTTTTAGTGAATAAAACCTCGAAGAGACAAACGACATCCCCCGAAGTACTTCACATCATTCAGCGATTGTGTCACAGATGCCTGCTGTTCCAACCTGACCACACTGTTGGTTTGGTCACCTTGCCAGGCAAATACACGCTTGCTAATTCATCCATCATGTTACTGTAGCCGTGGAAGGGAAAGGATTTCCCATGACCCACAGATCAGTTTCATCCCCAGCAGCTTGCTGAGCTCTATTGTAGAAACATGTCAGCTGGCACCAAGATGGCTATGGCTGGTCAAAGAGGATAGGGCCTCCGATATTTGAAAAATGTTATTACTCGTAAAAAAGTGAATGAATTATCCAAGATAAATTACACTACAATGCAGGCAAGTTTGTAGAATTCCATTACACAGTCCAACCTCCAACAGTGTTCCAACCAAGTTAGTGTTCCACCACAGTCCAACCAAGTTACCGCCATTCATTTCTTCAGGAAGCGCTGACTCTAACCCAAACGGACACTAACCAAATCAATGTTTCCCATAGGAAATAATGAACAAATGTGCATTTAAGGTAACGTTGGCCCTTATTGTGGAGTCTTAACAATCTTAACCTCGACTGTTGTCAAAGACAAACACCACCTACCTGTTTTGTCATGAGTTATTTCTATAATTCAATAGCGTTTCTCACCTCCATCCATCGTGTACACGTCCAAATTTTCTATGCCGTGTTCTCACTTGAGTATGCTGGAGCCAATCCCAGTTGACTTTGGCTGAGAGGTTGGACTGGTCACCAGTGGCAGGGCCCAACCATTCATACAACCAATGGGCAATTTAGAGTCTCCAATTAACTGACCATGTCACACAGAGATGCCCAAACGGAGATCTGAACCGAGATCTTCCCTATCTCCTGACTGTGTGGCCAACATGTTAACCACTGGGCCACAGTGTCTTGCTCATCTCATGTCAGTTGCAAGTGCCAGCGTTTTGATCAAGAAGGTGAGAAGGACTATTCAATTCAAGAAAAAACTCATAACAATACAGGAAGGTGTGTGTCATTTTGGACTCTAACCAGAAAATGTATGCAAACCAAGGCAATATTTTTGACGTTAACTGAAAAATATGTTAATGAAGGCAGATGCTTGCAGAGGTTGACCGCATACACAATCCAGGAAAATAAATAAAGATAATAACCGGTTTAGATTTTACTGTATCCACATTTCCACATTTGAACCTTGTGTTTTGAAAATGCAATGCAATATTATCGTGCTAAAAATTACAAAACATATTTTAGATATAAAACTACAAATACTGTATGTGAAGATAAAAAGCCACTACATTTCACGGCAGTATTTGTACAAATCATTTTTGTTTTGTGTTGTCGTCATACCGTACTCACATGAGAGATGACTAAACCAACATCTGTTTGGCCAATTTGATTCTCTTTTTTGTTTTTCACAGCAAGGAAGAGTAGAATCCGTTGACGGGAAAGGAAGTATTAATAAATATTTATACTAAATAACATACCCCAAATAAATGAAGTGAATAGTCAGCGAGTTGTCGTCTCACAACAGCATACAACACATTTTCACATAACATCCGCTTAAACACAATTCTGCATTTTTGCTCTACCAGTCATGACCCAGGCCACTGCTCAAAAACGATATCACCGGTCTGGCAAAAAAAAACAAACAAAACCTCCTGCAGGCTTCCGTCTTTCCTGTCACCTGACTGCTGAGTTTCCAACTTAACATCATTTGGAGACAGCAGGTCAAGCTGAGAGACCACCAGGGAAAAGGTCTTTGTTTGGTCTTTGTTCAATGTGTATCCATAGCAATGAAAAGGATATGATGCTGCGATTATTTTTCAAGACATTGGCTTGGTCATAAAAACCGTGGGGTGAGAGAATGCCAGAAGGCAAGCATCTACAGAAAAACAAGCGGCATTACAGACGTTGCTGCCAAAAAGTGGACACCTGAGGATAAGCGGATGTATCATCGCCCTTGAATTTGTCCATGGCCTGTCATGATTTATTGCCTTATTGATTCCACCTTGGATTAGACATTTATGCCAGAGTTTGATTGAATTATCAAGGCTCTACTTATTATCCATCCATCCATTCATTTTCTATACCGCTTATCCTCATTAGGGTTGCGGGGATGCTGGAGCCTATCCCAGCAGACTTCGGGGGGGAGGCGGGGTACACCCTGGACTGGTCGCCAGTCAATCGCAGAGCAGACATATAACCATTCACAGACTAATGGACAATTTAGAGTTGCCAATTAACCTAACATGCATGTTTTTGGAATGTGGGAGGAAACCGGAGTACCCGGAGAAAACCCACGCACGCATGAGGAGAACATGCAAACTCCACACAGAGATGCCCAACGGAGATTCGAACCCTCAACCTCCTGACTGTGAGGCCAACATGCTACGCAGTCAGCCACCGTTCGCCTGGTAGATAAATATGTTTTTAAACAAATAATAAATGTTTGTCATGCTCCCCATCATCATAGACAAAAAATGTATGTTTTCCATTTTTAAGTACTGGTTGCACTTTTGGAACACAGGCCCCACTCAGGCACCGGTATCAGATCGTACGTAAACCAAATCCAACCATGCATGCGGCCCAACTGCCGTGTCTATATTCTACATAAAATCCATTACATGGTTCCAAAGGAAATGTAAGTAGAGGAGAAACAGGTTGCGTTGCTGGCCTCTTCAGTATGGGATGGTTCAGCAAAATGCTCCATGATGTCATTCAAAAACGATCGGCCTTCATGATCGCAGTGGAAAAAATGTAATGAATTTGTAACAGAACAACTGTTTAAGCACACAGGAAGTGTGTATCTTTTGGGCAAAATTGAGTTCATCCCCTGCGGTAAGGTTCCTCCTTAGAAAACAAAACGCATCATGTTTCATCAAGGTCACGTTCTCATCCTCAAACCAAACTATTGATAGTAAATCTTGGATGGGGCGTATTTATAAGATGGCTTTTGGTACCCCGTGCATCAGCGTTTTATAAGCATAAATGCAAAGCCTTGGACTGCTGACTAAGCTCTCCGCTAGACAGACGTCAGCACGCTGGAAGAATAAAAAAAAGATGTCACTCTTATAATGGAGATTTCAGACTGAAGGAGAGGTGAATATCGCCAGGGGGGCGGGGGGAATTTCCAACAGATCCGCCCACAGGTTGCAACACCGAGCCAGGAGGTATCTGATATGAGACACGGGGTTATCCAGACGCTGGCTGTTGTTCATCACACGTTTCCGTCACTGTATCCCTGTTTACGGTGCCTGTTGCTGGGCGATTGGGGCAAAGAATAGCTACGTGGGCAAGGAACCGACAACAAACCCACACAGACAATGTGTTGTTTGTGAGCCATGACAACCAGCAGTCTGTCACGAATATCTATTTTTTATCCTCTTCCTCCCCCCACAACCAGGGCACCCTTCTTATAATTATGTTGGAAAGACGTCACAAAGAGTGTTCCTGCAGTGAGAGAGAAATGTGTTGCAAGTGTGAAATGAGCCAGTTGATATCACTTTGGACCTAAAGGGTGAAAGATGGGGGAAAAAAGCAGCCACCAAATATCCATGAACCAAATTTAATATTTTACTGCACATAAACACCCCGTTCCAGTATTCTTCTCCTGTCCAACGAGGGCAGCAGAGGGCCGTTTCCTCTCCCAGAGCGCCCTTTGTCATCCACATCAGTGGGCTGTAAATCCCGCGGATAGTCCAGACAGGAGTCGGCGATCTCAACAATATCTCTGTAATTTAAGAGTTGTGTGAGCAAGACACGACAGAAAAAACCCCCACTTAAATCAGACACAAGCCACTTAAAGAGGCCTAACATGGAAAACAAACAGGAGTGCTCTATAAAAGGCCTGTCAGCACGCAGGGTGTGGCCCAAAAGCTCTTGTGTATTTATAATGGCATTCGTTTTTGTTTTATGGGAGGGTTTTGTTGTTCTCTGGCCACCACAACAACACTGGAGGTGTCCAATGTAATAAAGTACGGGGGAAACATAAGCCTCTTCATGTGTGAGCTAAGGCCCTGTCCACACTTAGGCGGGTATCTCATAAAATAAAGTTCTTTTTCCATTTTTCATGCCTACTGGTGAACCAGACACAAGCACCAGACATGATGGCCAGAACAGCAGGCTTTTATTGCAGGTTTGAATGATCTCACAACAGGCACACTAATAATAACACAATAATTGTAATCAAAAGATGCAATTATCCATCCATCCATCCATTTTCCTCCGCTTGTCCGGGTCGCGGGGGCAGCAGCTTCAGTAGGGAAGTCCAGACTTCCCGGTCCCCAGCAACCTCTTCCAGCTCCATCGGGAGGACACCAAGGCGTTCCCAGGCCAGCTGTGAGACATAGTCCCTCCAGCGTGTCCTAGGTCTTCCCGGGGGCCTTCTCCCGACTGGGCATGCCCGAAACACCTCACCAGGGAGGCGCCCGGGAGGCATCCGGACTAGATGCCCGAGCCACCTCAACTGGCTCCTCTCGATGTGAAGGAGCAGCGGCTCTACTCTGAGCTCCTCCCGGATGGCCGAGCTCCTCACCCTATCTCTTAGGGTGAGTCCAGCCACCCTACGAAGGAAACTCATTTCCGCCGCTTGTATCCGCGATCTCATTCTTTCGGTCATGACCCATAACTCATGACCATAGGTGAGGGTGGGAACGTAGATCGATCGGTAAACAGAGAGCTTTGCCTTCCGGCTCAGCTCTCTCTTCACCACGACGGTCCGGTACAGCGACCGCATTACTGCAGATGCTGCACCGATCCGTCTGTCGATCTCACGCTCCAACCTTCCCTCACTCGTGAACAAGAACCCGAGATACTTGAACTCCTCCACCTGAGGCAAGACCTCACTCCCAACCCGGAGGGTACAGTCCACCCGTTTCCGACTGAGAACCATGGCCTCGGATTTGGAGGTGCTGAGTCTCATCCCAGAAGCTTCACACTCAGCTGCAAACCGCTCCAGTAAACGCTGAAGGTCACAGCCTGATGAGGCCATAAGGACCACATCGTCTGCAAATAGCAGAGACGAGATCCTAAGGTCACCAAGCTGGACTCCCTCAACACCTTGACTGCGCCTAGAAATTCTGTCCATGAAGATTATGAACAGAATCGGTGACAAAGGGCAGCCTTGGCGGAGGCCAACGTTCACCGGAAACAAGCTCGACTTACTGCTGGCAATGCGAACCAGGCTCCTGCTTCGATTGTACAAGGACCGAATGGCACGTAGAAGCGGACCATCAATCCCGTACTCCCGGAGCACCCCCCACAGGACACCACGAGGGACACGGTCGAATGCCTTTTCCAGGTCCACAAAGCACATGTAGACTGGTTGGGCAAACTCCCACATACCCTCGAGTACCCTTGCAAGGGTGTAGAGCTGGTCCAGTGTTCCGCGACCGGGACGAAAACCACATTGCAGCTCCTCTAACCGAGGTTCGACTAACGGTCGTACCCTTCTCTCCAGCACCCTGGAGTAGACTTTCCCAGGAAGGCTGAGGAGTGTGATCCCCCTATAGTTGGAACACACCCTCCGGTCACCCTTTTTAAAAATGGGGACCACCACCCCGGTCTGCCAGTCCAGAGGTACTGTTCCTGACTTCCATGCAATGTTGTAGAGGCGTGTCAACCAACACAGTCCTCCAACATCCAGAGCCTTGAGGAATTCCGAGCGGAACTCGTCTACCCCCGGAGCCTTGCCACTGGGGAGTGATTTAACTACCCCAATTACCTCAGCCACGGTGATAGAACTGTCCACGTACGTATCCTCAGACTCTGCTTCCTCTACGGAAGGCATGTCAGTGGGATTGAGAAGGGCCTCGAAGTATTCCTTCCACCGACCATTATATCCACAGTCGAGATCAGCAAGCCCCCGTCCGCACTGTAAACACTGGGGGCTGCTTCCCCTTTCTGAGGTGTCGGACGGTTTGCCAGAACCTCTTCGAGGCCGACCGAAAGTCGTGCTCCATAGCCTCACCGAACTCCTCCCACACTTGAGTTTTTGCCTCGACCACCGCTGAAGCCGCGAGCCGCTTGGCCTGCCGGTACCTGTCAGCTGCTTCGGGAGCCTCGCAAGCCAATTATGGAGATGCAATTATTAAGAAGATAATAAAAACTTGTGCTACCGTTGCAGCCGTAACCCATGATAAAACCTAAAAGTCTGAGCCCCCGATGCCCCTTCCTATCCTCTCCACATCCAAAACACATTTAATGCAACAAGATCAACCTTATTGGGTAAAATGAATAACTATAGAGCAGGTGTGTCCAAAGTGTGACCCGGGTGCCATTTGCAGCCCACGGATGTTTTTTATTGGCCCGTGACAAAATAACTAAAAAACACACACAAAAAAAAAAAATAGGCAGTACATTTTACAAGAAAAGAGTGAAAATATTAAGAGGAAGAAATTGCAGTCTAACGAATAAAATAAATAAAACCTAAAGAAAACATGTTTTCTTTTTTTAAATCCTAATATTATGATACATTTTCAAAACAACAAGGTTGTAATTTTTGGAAAATGAGGTTGCGGAAAAAGTTCTGTTATGAAAATGGTCAAAATATGAAGACAAAAATTACAAGGAGAATATTTATAAGAAGAAAGGTTTGATGTTGTTTAAATGTTTAAATGACAATTTTAAAACATCAGAAATGAAAAAAACAGTTGTAATTTTACAAAGTACAAATATTTTGAACATTTTTTTAGAAAAAACTTTTAATATTATGAGGAAAAATTAGGTAATTTATTAAGATGGAGTTGAAATATTTTTTGAATATATATAATTTTATAGTTTTAATATAAGTCTTAATAATATGACAAACACTGGAAAATGAGGTTGGTGCAAAAGTTATATTATGGGAATAAAGTAAATAAATTTTATTAACAAAATTACAAAATGTGATGCAGTTTTTCTTAGCGTATCTACATGTGTTGCTTTACAAAATATCTATATCTATCTTTCAATTTGTGGCCCTCTCTGAGACAAGTTCAGACCCCCCAGCAATAGAGGTATCATTTCATGTTCACAGGGCTCTAATAATGTTAAAATCTGCATTTAGAAGATAGGAAACAGGTTTTCAATGCCATAACTACAAAAATATTCCATTTATAAAGACGGAATACTACTTTGCCATAATTCACTGACACGAACCATTTAACCGCAGTAAACGAGGGATTACTGTAATTTGACTCCGTGCAGGAGCGGAGTTATGTACGTGGATGAAAATGCTTTGCATTGACGATGTTATTTATTCAACAATATGACTATATGAGGCATTTTCTCGTATCATTCTACACTGCTGCAAAAAATGAATGTTAAATGAATACCAGTTACCTGAAAATGTTATTGTTATTGTAGTAGGGCTGACTAAGTGCACCAAGTATACAAACTCATAATCACAGTTATTGTGCTCCATGGGCTACGTATTAGATATTTTCTTTCTTATTGGTCTTACTAACCAGGTCTACGTACACATACAGTACTGCACACATACAAAGAATGAGTATCCATGTTTGCTGCAAGAATCATGTGGCCATCTGAAGCATGTCCAGAGCAGACTCTTGTGGCAGAGCATGGAAATGCTCTTTGGAAAAGCCGGGCAAATGCTTGACAAAATAAATGTGCACAGCTGTGCCGTTTAGAATTGGGTAATTTTTAGTATCCTAAACATCTCCTTGATCTACTCGATACATATTTAAGTGTAATGTCTGTTTTGGAGAGGGGAAAAAACTCCCGCATAACAAATCTTTCAAATAAAAACCATGACATGGAAATGACAGGTCTATGCTCCACAACTTGAATGAGACCTTGACTAACACAACCCCATGCTGGGAAAAAAAATCATCTACAAGCTGATCAAACGGAGATATTTCAAGATGCTGACGATATTTTCCGTAAATAGCTGCGTGCTCTCCTCTCGAGAAACTGATAATTAGCCCCGATAGCTTGTGTCTGTAATAAATGTGTAGTTTCATCATGTTTGGGTCACATATGAATCGTCAGCATGCTGTAAAACGCTGCACATCATCATCCCTGCAGAAATACATTTGTCATAAATGCCGTCTAGGCATTATGAAAAGCAGCAGGCCGCATGAGGTCTTCGCATTCACAGATAATTAAGCAAATTTAAAAGTATGGATTCTTGGATATGTATAGGCATTCTCACAAAAAGCGAAGAAAGTGCCGAAACATCACTTGGCAACTGAGAGTCAAGCTACTCTTAATTAAAGGTCACACTGAATGAGCATCACGCTGCTGTAAGTTTATGCTGTATGGGCAGGGAATCCGATTTTGATGTGGGTTCTCTCCCTCTCCCTCTAGAGGGAGTCAGAGCATATAAATCTATTAACTGTCTTCAGGGGCGCATGAGCTGAATCCTAAATAGAGCTGCACAGTAAGGAATATGGAATAGATGCCTTGACTTCTACAACACCAGGACTAAGACAACACGAATGCGCATGCGGTCGTCACCGGGCATAAGCATATATTATCACTTCGTGTTTATTATTTCTACTTCTATTCCCACGTCTCTGTGAAGGCAGATTGATCAATTCTCTCCTCCTTCCTTTTATCAGCAACGAGCCATGCAATGCCGCTACACACGGCATTAAATTATTCAATTGGGCCTGCTTTGGTCTTAATAGGAGTGATCGCTCTTGCTTAAACAGCATAATCTATGTTCTGACAGCCAACAGTGAAACAAACCTGTCCCTGGGGCCACAAATCTATCACAAGAGAGAGTCTACGCGCTGGTGATGCATGGCAAAGTGGAATACACTCAACGCCTATGGAAAAGGCAGGCTCCACAAGACCAGCTCCATAAACGATCAAGTACAGTCGACCGCGAAATAAAGCGGATTCCGAATGACTGCAGCATGTTTGTGTGTGTGTGTGTGTGTGTGAGGATTTTAAAGCAAGTCTTGTATGGTGTTGTAAGAGTGTGTCAGATTTACAGATACAGCAAAGGAAGAGGAATGTTAATCATGCGGCTTAGTTCCGAGGAATAAAGCTGAAAAGATAACACAGGGCTGCACAGATTTATTTGGGTGCTCAAAGGATTTTTCCATATGGCTCGTTTGTTTATGCACCCCTCACCCTACCTGGGTCGTGTCAACACAGAACACCTTTTGGGTCAAAATTGCCAATGGTGGCTCCTTAAATGTGTCCCCTTTCTTTCCTTAACACAGTGGTTCTCACCTAGTGGGGCGGACCCCCCTGGGGGTGGGCAGTGAACTGTCAGGGGGAGCATGACAACATCTCTGGCCCCTGGGGGGGGGGCAGAAAATTACAGAGAACCAGTGGCTTAACACCGTCGTCACTACAGCAGTGGTTTTCAAACTGGGGGCCACCGTCCCCCGGGGGGGGCAGGGGTTAACAGGGCTTTTAGTTGTTTTTTCCTTAGTATCTTTTCTTCTGTTTGTGCAATTTGTGGAAGTGTACATTGTTTTACTTACTACTGTACATATAATTAGAATACACTTTCTCCATCTCTGCTTCTGATGTCAAAACCAAACACAAATCGCTCATAAGTCCAAGTTCCTACAAGGGTGATGACATCAGCTAAAGAGTGTGGTGCAACATATGAAATACTTGTGGGACATTGCTTTTAACACAGCGGGGTGGCAGAAGGGATTGATAAGGGGGAAACTTGCCTCTGCATTACTGGCTCTGACACAACCTCTGAAGGTAGAATACTGGGAGGAACAACTTGGCCCTCATACCACACACAGAAATGCAAACGTTCATGAAAGTCAACAGATAATTTCCCAATAACATGCCATACACAAACACAATTAATCATTCCATCTTGCTCCATATATGTACATAAAAGCAAGTGTATTTACCAGTAGTGTACTGTCAGGGCCAGCAAAGCCTTCTCTGCTTGCCTAACCATTACCAGAAGCACTGACCTACATTTCAAACTGAAATTGTTGTATCTGTTCCAATAAATGATATTTATTTATTCCCAACAGTCTATTATCATAATTTTGGAGTGTGTTTCTTGGCTGTGATGCTTCCAATAGTGCGGTGCTTCTCAAATAGTGGGGAGGCCACCCTGGGGGGCAAGGTGAAATGTCAATGGGGCGTGAGAGGCTGGGAGGACTTTCAGTGTTAGTCCAGACCTACCAACTGTTGTGGTACTTATTTACTCTCAGTATTGTTGTGTTTTTTGATTGACGTTATAAAATCAAAGTGAAACTTTCCAACATCTAAGAAAGATTTAAAACTTCCAAAGGCGCCACACATCAAGCTTTTTGCTCACACAAATAAATCGCAACTTATAATTCACAAACAAATGAATACTTATTGATAAATCAATACTTATTCTTCTCCCTACTTTCCAGTGTAATGTTGACATTTTTAAGAATCTTGGGATATAATACTCTGAATGCAGACTTCCGTTCAATGGACAAGGGGGACACATTTGGAGGAGCTTTCCTGGACTTTCCAATTGGGACAGCCTTTGTGCGCTGCAATGATGTCATGCCGCCCACAAATGCGGGCTACTGAGCTGCAGACCCCAAATTCAGACACAATTTTCACAAGATATCATGAGTCAAAACTTGACAATTTTCTTATGAAAGCTGTTTTGCGGTAACAGGTAATCCAGAGTCATCTATCAGACTGTGGGCGATGGCATCGCTACTGTGAATAATAATACATGTATTATGGAAGTGGCAGCGCAAAAGGCAGGATTGGAACGGCACATTAAGAGCTTTGCACACGCTATACACCTTGCAAACTAAGCTACCTCTGTGTTCCCAGTGTAACTAGTCACTTGTGCTATTTTCCATCTGAGTTCAACAGCTGGAGCCATGTTAATGTCCAAGCTGAAGCTGTGGTGACTTATGATCAACCTTACTTAAGATTTATCAGATCGAAAGAGGATCGCAGCAAAAGATGTGATACTAGCATCTGTTTTGGACTACTTTGGGGTAATTCAGTCATTTTCTCTTAAGTGATGTGAAAATATCGTCCCTTCTCATTCTTGTGACTCCATCATCGTGCATCGTCTTGCGAGCTGAGTGTATCGTAAGACTCCTAGTACTCAGTATCAAAGTTACTTTTAAAGTAAATCTTTTCTCTGTCAAATCCTGCCCTTTCTTTGAACCATCTGACTAAATGCCTGACAAAGTCATCCAAATGTGTTTTTTTATTTTTTTGCAGTGTTCAACATCACCACATTATAAAAAAAACATGTAAAAAGATAACTGTACAGTGTTAAGTTCATGCAAAATAGTGGCAAATAAAACTTGCACTCACCAAAAATATGCCATTGATAACAATTGTGATGATTTTTAAATCTCATACTATACTTACGAGTAATTTGGCCCCATAACTATCCTAGAATCTTGCTTTGCATCTGGTGTTTGTTCAAATCAAATGAAAGGCCTTCCCACGCCGATTAACAAGCATGACGGTCAATGTTCCCTCTAAAATGCACGTGTCTGCGATGTGTGCACCACTCCCATGTTGTCGGCACACAGCAAATCCATGCAGCGCACAAAATCCAATCCAACCTAAACACGTAACTTATTCTGTACCATTTTCCAATGCAACTCAGTGAGTGACAGGCAACAACAAGCGGTAACAGCATCTAACAAAATGACTGTTTGCACATATTTATTCACCCAGACAAACGGTTCATTAACAACCTGCAACACAGTGCATGCCACTGTGTTGCAGGTTAGCATATAGCTAATGGTGCAGCACAGTTAAAAGACGTAAATGCTGCTTGATAACTTGTATTATGCCGAAACAAACATCCACTCGCCAAGCCAAGCAAATAAAGCAGTTCTTCTAAGGTGGACTGGCTGTTGGAGTATGTGTGAGCAGAAGAACAAGTGCTGAAACTGGGTGAGATTTTTTTTTTTTTTAAGAGAAGAGGCTGTTCTAAATAACATGCGGCAAAAAGGTGGAATTAAGTACATTTTCAGGATGAAACAGGCTGCTGCCAAACAAAAAGTGAAATTCAAACAAGGAAATTAAAATACACATAATTCAAATAAATGGAAAACCAAAGAAGAAATGAAAAATTAAATGATAGCCCAGGTGTTTTCTACAAGATTCAGATGGTTAATTGTATGAAATTAGGATGAAATTAAAGAAAGCTACATTGTGAAACATTCTATGCTGTCTGCTTGAAACCAAACATATACAAAATATGGCACAACAGAAGTTGGACTTCCTCAGTTCTCAGGTTTTGAACTTGTGCGATACTAGTGTGTGCACGTCTGATGGCGCTCGCAGAGGTCCAAGGAATGATCAAACACTTGGAAAAATAGAGGGGACCCTGATGAGAATGCTGGACTTGACAGGTACAGTAACTAATTTGATCGGATTTCCGAAGTTCCTGTACTTAGTCGATATTATCTGTGCAGCAGAAATTGTGTGCATATTTTGAAAACAGCTCATTGCTAATAACTTCCACTGGTAATCATTTTTCAGGAGGCAATTACAGTTAATATAAAAGCCACTGAATAAAACCATGTCAGGTTTTGGCCTTTTCTCCTTTTCCCCCCCAATATCCAGGATTTAAAAAGACCAGAAGAACAAAAAGAACAAACGTTATCCAAGATTCATTTTATCATCACTGTACGTCAATAATGTAACAATGATAACCATGGAATTTTCATTTCACGACTAACAATTTCAAAATATGCATAGAATCTAAGATCCATTTAACAATATCTTTAGGTAGGGAGATCATATCATAATGCAAGCAAAATCAGGTTTGCCTTTTATCACGTTCATCAAACTTTAAAAAGTGGTTTTAATGCAATAATTATTGTTTATCTAAGTCGACATAAACATTCATTCATTCATTCATTTTCTGTACCGCTTATCCTCATTAGGGTCACGGGGATGCTGGAGCCTATCCCAGCTGGCTTTGGGCGAGAGGCGGGGTACACCCTGGACTGGTCGCCAGTCAATCGCAGGGCACATATAGACAAACAAACATTCACACTCACATTCATACCTGTGGACAATTTAGAGTCGCCAATTAACCTAACATGCATGTTTTTGGAATGTGGGAGGAAACCGGAGTACCCGGAGAAAACCCACTCACGCACGGGGAGAACATGCAAACTCCACACAGAGATGCCCAACGGAGATTTGAACCCAGGTTTTCCAGATCTCCTGACTGTGTGGCCAATGTGCTAACCACTCAGCCACCGTGCGGCCCCGACATAAACATACTTAAGGTAATCTATAAATGTGGCTGCACTGGTTCAATTCTGCAGAAGGAGTAATAAAAGAACAAGCATAGCACTTCACTGACACATACCAAAAATTCATTCCAGTGTGATACGGTGAAAGAAAATCCTTCACGCTGCTCGCCCATTAGGCTCCAAGCTGCAAAATTATTGCTGAGATGTTAGGAGGACATGAAACTACCATCTCTAATCCTTACTGACCGACTGACCCTCGGGGAGCTGTTGCTGTAGCATTAAGCATGACATGTGAAATATAGTGTAAAGAATATATAATTAACACAAGTACAATTAAATGTCCTTGAACTCTCCCTGCAGTTATTTCAAGAAAAACATTCTCATTACCACAATGGAAAAATATTTAACAGAGGCGTCGGCTTGCAGGTCAGAAGGTGAAATCCAGAAGATTGGACGCTGATGCTTTAAGCAAGTGACTGCACTTCAACCCCTTCCTCTACTGCTGACGTGTCACCCATAACAGACCCCTCCCCCATGCATCAGAATGTCAATGGACCACTCTTCAACTGGTTACCCCGCCAGCCCTTTTTACTGCCACCGCACGAATACCAAATGGAATGAGTACAGTAGATCAATGCCCCGGGCCTTCAGTGCTTCCTCCATGACTGGACGAGTAATGCAGCATTCAGTGACATCTCTGTTTTCATTAGCGACCATTCATTGATTGGTCATTGCGTATGGGAAAATTGGCAGTGACAAAACACAGAAATCGCAGCGACTAGTGGCAAAAAAAAGCTTGCTTAATGGCTGCATGCCAAGCAAAAGTCCCTGCGGAGCAACAGCTCGCTCATGCAGCACCACAGTTTGATTCTTTATGTTGGGTGACTGCCTGATTCTCCTCAGTGCCTCAAAGACTTCAGCTTCTATCTTGACATAATCAGGCAGGAGACTGCTTATAAAATGACGTCGCCCTGGAAATACTGGAATGTAAAACCGACTGGCTGGGAGAATTTGTGCAATTATTGCCTTTCTATTATGTCTATTTAAGCAATCTATGCACTGATTAACAGAGATATAGGATGTAAAGAAATAGAAAAATAAACTTGGTTTAAACACCAGCAAAGCTTTACAGTCAACAGAGACTGTGATCTAAGAACATCCCTGGACTTTGAACTCTTACATGCCTATCAAAACCATTCTAATATCTTGGGAAGAGGTTAGTCTGGGAGAGTGTATGCTGTGACAGCTACAATTCCGTTTCAATTTGTGTAGGCATTGTTTTCTTCCATTTTGTTATTTAGGACAGGAAGCAATACTTCCTGAACTCGAACTCGCTTCCTGAAAACTTTCTGTGGAAGGTGGCATTTTCTTCTTGTAAGCTGCAGTCACTTTACACCAAGGGAATTGGGCACAGCTGGGCCCAATCCCAATTAGTTGGGTTTAGTTGGGCACTGAAAATCATTTTATCTCCAAAGGGGTGGGGGGCTGCAAAAAAAGTTCAGGAACCAGTGACTTAGATCTTCCCAGTACCTTGGGCTTCCTCGTTTCCTGAGCAGTCCTCCGTTGTGTTCTTTTGCTCTTGGTGTGTAGTTCTTCTCGTCACCATCTTAGCTGGGTTTTGTAAGTAACTTATCCCGGCAGTGGCTGTTTTGGTTTGTTACTTTGGTGTAGTTCTACTCTCTGCTTGGTTTTCTAGCAACTCCCTCAGTTTTCTTATTAGCATTTTTTCCCTGCCAGGCCTTTTTCCTGCCAACATTTTGTATTTCCCTTTTCCTGTGGCATTGCCTGCTTTTGGTGTTAGACTGCTGTTTACCCTTTTGTTGCACCGTGCTCTTTTCCTCTTCGAGGACACTTTTAGTATTAAAATATTTTCCACTCATCTCTGCATCCCGGCAGTCAGCTATTTGACAGGCACCTCAGAAACGTCATAGTTTTGGTGTAAATTGGAACTTTAATTATTATAACTTGAATTAACTCCTAAGTCACTCACTCACAAACACCAATGAAAGACATATAAAATACAGTGACAAAATATGAAATAAGTACAACTTAAAACAGTAATTATCTTTGGGGTTGCCTTGCAGTATTGCCCCAGGCTAGTCTGGAAGGATAGCCTCCTTCTCTCAGCCTCAAAGACCAAATGTTTATGTTCTGTGTTATGACGTTTGGTGGTTACAAATGTGCTAAAAGTAACTTTTGGTCTGTAAACAAGACACTCACTCAAGACATAGTTACCACCCATGGCAGAACAATATGCAGGATAAAGATTATTGAATGCTAATGAATGACAGAGGGGTCATGGATTCTGTGCACTATTACACGGAGATCTGGGAGGAGAAGAGTATGGAATCACAGAAATACTATACTTAACTGGAAATACATGTGGAAATATCAAGAAAATCAGTAAAAAAAATGTATACAAATGTAGTCATTCTTTGTTTTCTTTGCTTTTTCTGTATTGTTTTAGTTTAGACAAAAATATAATATATATATATATATATATATATGTGTGTGTGTGTGTGTGTCTGTGTGTATAATTTTTTTATTTCGTTATATTCCCACAGAAATTTCCTTTTAATTTTGTCACTTTGTGATTCCATACTCTTCTCCTCCCAGATATCCATGTAACAGCGCATAGAATCCATGACCCCTATGACATTCATGAGCATTCAATAATCTTTATCCTGCGTGGTGCGTATTGTCCCGCCATGCGCGGTAACTACTTCTTCAGCAAGTGTCATGTTTATAGACCAAAATTAACTTTTTAATTATTTCACTGTAACGTGTTTGTGACCACGAAAAACGTCATGACACGAACCATAAAGTAAGGAACACTCCTCTATATCTATAATGGACACTTACTGCTATGATTACGATCACTACTCAATCACAGCCTGATCTGCCGGCCCGTCTTTCAGATTTTAGAATCAGCATTGGCATACAGTCAAGCCTAAAAGAGATTTTTTGTCAAAATGCCCCTGCTCACATTTAATAACCTCAAGACAATGACTTCCTCCCAAAAGAAGTCCCCCACCCTGTCCTGAATCCCAACGCATGAGTAATTGTCAGTCCCTGTGAAATAATTGTAGCTTTCAACACTAATGGAAAACGTGCACATTCATTATTCAGTCCAGAAGACAGAGTGCTGCAAAGTGTCAGGGGAACTATGAGTTATTGCTCAGTGTGAACTAACCTTAGACTATGAAGGAGGCAACAAAGGCCCAGTGCACTCTCCCTTGCTCTGTCCTAATCCCCAATATGTCTCCTTGACCATCTGCACAGGCAGAGCGGCACGACGCAGAGAACCAGAGACCGTATCGCAGCTGTGGCGAGCTCAGACGGCGGCTGACGGGTGCGTTGCGTCTTTATGGACGGAATGACAGACGGTCTGGGCTCTCTTGTGTCACTGCTGCTCATGACCACAGGCAGCCATGACGGGTGAAGAAAAGCCAGCTGCCATTGCGGCCCTCTGGGGAGCGCTGTGGGTTTTTACGAGGAAGGAAGGGAGGAGGAATGTGGCAGGAGGGGCGCTTGCCCCAAGGTTTCGCTGACCTGCAAGATAACCCATGGCAAGAAACAGATAGGTTTGATATGTGAACGTGCCCATACTTGTGCTGAGGGAAAGAGTGACTAGAAAGTGTTGTTGCTGCCAAACCCTGCACCAGTCCATCCATTTATACTCCACTTCAGCACAACACATCCGACAGAATTCCAGCAATGCACTTAAGCCTTATTTGCTTCCCGCGTCTGGACCCCTGGAGACTGTTGCTGTTATTGAGTCCCACGGTGCAAGTGAAGCAACTCAACCGGCGCAAAGTTGGATTAAATGAGCAGACGCAAAAGAAAACATGCATTGCAGGCCAAACACATTCCAAGTATTACAGCGACCTTGTCCTGGTCGCTTTTTCAGAACATCTTGCTACCTACTTTACCTACGACACTGACACTTGGCAGGTTCTATTCGTAATTTGATTCAGCGGCTCTTAACATTAGATTAGGAAAAGCTACATCTTGAGGACTTACTTTATTGTGAGCTCTGCTTGCAAAATACGGCCCCCCCAAAGGGAAATGGAGTAAAAAATAATGGGTAAAAAAATAGATGAACACATGGAGGGAAATAAACTGGGTAACACTTTATATTAAGGTGCTTAATTAACTTTAATAAGAAGTAATTCAAGTTAATAAAGGTTAAGTGTTAGGCACTGTTGCCACTGTAGATCCAGTAGCAGCATTGTTTATGGTTATTGAGTTTGTAATAATGACTTTATTAATCCTATTTAGGAAGTGTTGCCACTTTGGATCCAGTAGCTGCAGAGCAGCATTATTAACTGTTAATAGGTACATAATACCAGGATTTGTAAGCCTTAATAAACTGATGAAGTGGTCGTACAGTGGTCGAGTGGTTAGCAGGTTGGCCACCCAGTCAGGAGACTTGGAAGACCTGGGCATCTCTGTGTGGAGTTTGCATGTTTTCCCCGTGTGTGGGTTTTCTCCGGGTACTCCGGTTTCCACATTCCAAAAACTTGCATGTTAGGTTAATTGGCCACTCTAAATTGTCCATTAGAGTGTTAGTGTTTGTTTGTCTGCCCTGGGATTGACTGGCGACCAGTCCAGGGTGTACCCCGCCTGTCGCCCAAAGTCAGCTGGGATAGGCTCCAGCATACCTCCACGATCCAAATGAGGATTTGCGGCATAGAAAATGGATGCACAGGAAATTAATGTTTTTTTAGTTAGATGTATATAGCCTTGTTAATGGAAATAAGCATTCGATATATATAATTGTAATATAATAAGGGGTTTATTACCTTTAATTGTTGCTTATTATCTTTAGTTGCTGCTTATTAAAGCTTATTACAAGCACCTTAATATGAAGTGTTGCCAAAAATGGACGATTGAAAACGGACAAACTGCGAAAGAGAAAAAAAATTCCCTTGCAAAAATGTTTTGCGAGGGAACACAAAACTGCATGAAGAGCATTGCACTATTGTGTTCACGTCCGTGTTCAGAGCAGATGTTTGCGGTATTAAAAGAATCAGCGGTATGGCTAATCAAAGTTTTTCCTTTTGATCTCAGTACTGAAAACAGTACCCAAAGAGTGCTGCTCCTAACTTGCAGTCTTACCGTAAACGCTAAGTGAATACGGTGGCACAACGCATACGTTTCCCTCGCAAAACGGTTTTGTGCCTCGGAAAAGTTTGTCATTTCTCCATTTTCCCTTGGGGGTTCGAGAAAAAAGCAGCAGTCTGGCAAAATACAAAATATTTCCTGGTGGAGTTTTGACGCTTTTCACGCCAGAGAGTTTAGGCACCGCCTGAGTATTTAGTCAAATTCAGAGAACTGTCCTACGGGCGCTACTTGCCGTGCATCCTTAGAGGGTGAGGGCGTGCTTGTCACTGCCGTCTAAGACGAGTGAAAGGAAAAATCCACCAAAACAAAGTAAACTGAGCAAAGGATAAAGGTGATGACTTTTACTTCCAGCTCCAACAACGATCTAGATGTTGCTTCAGTCGGCATTGTTCACTACTACTACTGCACAGGAAGTGAAATATTTAGTCAACAAGAGATGTGGTTGCTCGCAAACACTACCCCTAGCCCCCATGCCCTCAACCCTTGCCGAAAAAGCTACAACAGGATCAATAAGCCATCAGGAGGTAGTGACTACGCTGTGGCATACGGTCATGCTTTGTATTTTAGGGCTTCAATCCATCACAGTTTTTCAAAAATATGTGAAATGATGAATCGTGCTGTGTTGTGGTTAAATACAGCCTATTATTATTTTAAAAATACCCAAAGCTAAGTGGATTTTACGTATGTTTAAGCATTTTCAAGCATAGAAAATGGCCAAATGAACTAGAGTACAAAATTAAGGCATTCGGAAGACACATTCAAAGACACTGTGTAGTATTCTACACCGGTCAGTAGGTGTCAGCAATGTTTTGTGGGCACCACGAGCGCTTGACTTGAACTTTGGAACAACAGCTTTTATTGCAGGTTTGAAATATCTCACGAAAGGCACAACAATCCCACTGTTGCTGCAGAAAGCCACGCCAAGCTAAATCTCACCTCTGAATCCCCAACGTCACTTCCTGTCCTCGGCTCTCCTAGCACCTAAACGCATTTATTAAATGGCTTATTTTCTGTTACTATGTCCACAACTTTGGGTAATCTGAGTGTAAAGGTGACTATAGGGGTGTTATTTTGTGGCTAGAGGGCTCTAATCATTTTCAAACGTGGATTTAGAAAGGCAAAAACAGGTTTACCGAGTTGAACTTGATTTAGCCAAACTCAAACTGCTTTAGAGTGGCGATAATTTCTAAGTCGTGGTGTTTTTTTTTTTTTTTTTGGTTTAGTTTTTGTGCAGGGAGGAAACGTCAGCTCATTTGGGCAATGCCCGATCTGTCGCCAGAGTGTAGAAATATTTTGATGAAAAATATATAAGGGCATATATTTTAAGCAGGGGCATTATTTGAACTTATTATAAGAACTGCTTCTGCCAATTCCACGCTGCCCTCCTTCAGAACACACACAAGCACCGTGCACTTGCTCCGCTCCTCCCGACGACCCGCCCACCAACCCGGGACTGGGGTCACGTGTCCCACCGCCCAGCTTCGCAAATCAAACTCACCCAACACCACGGAGCAGTTGTGTGGAAAGAAAGAGAGAGAGAGAGAGAGAGAGACGGCGAGGGCGATGGGAAGCGGAGATGCGTTCAGGGACGCAGAGCCACTCCATCACCAGCACAGAGTGACGATGAAGAGGGTTCAGTAGAGGACGAATCCAAAATGTCTCCCCAAAGAGGACGCCGGCGATAAGCATCTGAACCGGAGCCATGAGGGTTCTGACATCCAACTTGGTCGCGCTGCTCTTCCTGGGCGCCTTCGCGGGGGTTTTCTACGTGTGGAGCGCACTGGAGGACCGCTTGGCGCGACACAAACGGGGCTTCGGGGCTTTCTACCCCCAATTGCTGGTGGACCTCACAGCTAAAACTTCCCGGGCTCTGCTGACGGTCCCGCTGGCACAGAGAACCGGATCCGAACTCAAGGCGGACAATCTGAGTGCGACCTCGGGGGGAAGGAATACGACGGCTCCGCAGCTGGTGTCGGTCAAGTTGGACCCTCCCGTGGAGGATGGGATATTTTGGAGCGGCTGGCTGGAGGGTCTACTCCCGGTGGGCTTCACGGAGGAATACGCCCGGAGCTGGCGAGGCAGGGCGCGGACCGCGCGGGTGGTGAAGCTGGAGGCGGGATGCGGCAGGGTGTCCAATCAACTCGCCACGTTCGCGGATGGCTCCAGAGCGTGCGTGCGCTACGGCATCAACGCGGATCAGGTGCAAGGTGAAACTCTGACGTACTACCTGGCGTGTTTGCTGGGCATCACGAACCTGCCGCCTCTGGTGCTGTCCCAGCTCAGCGCCCACGGCGAGCAGTGGGCGGCCGTGAGGGCGCGCGTAGCGGGGTTACCATGGAGCGAGCTCGCCGTGGTTTCTCTCACCGAGTGGGTCTCCGACCTGAGCGGGGTGGTCACACCTGCGCCGCTCCGGCAGCAGAGCAGCGGGCTGCACCCGGAGCTGCGGAACAAAACGACAGCGGAGCTCTTGGATCTCATGCAGTGGAGCGACCTGGTCATATTTGACTATCTGACGGCCAACTTTGACCGGCTGGTGAGCAATCTCTTCAGCCTCCAGTGGGACCCCCGCATCATGGAGCGGGACACCAACAATCTCCTAAAAACGCCCCGCGGGGACCTGGTCTTCATCGACAACGAGGCCGGCCTGGTGCACGGTTTCCGGGTGTTGAGCATGTGGGAGAAGTACCACCAGACGGTGCTGAGCTCTGTGTGCGTGTTCAGGAAGCGGACGGCGCAGCGTGTGGCGGAGCTGCACTGGCGCAGGGACGCCAGGAGAAGGCTGCTGGAGCTCTACAGAGACCGCGAGCCTTTGTCCACCAAGTTGGGGTTCCTCTCGGACGAGCACGCCGCCGTGCTGCAGGACAGGATAGGCAGAGTGTACGCACACATTCTGCACTGCAAGGAGAAGTACGGCAAGCTGTAAATACGAGGCGGATTGTGCGGTCCAAACATGAGCATCCCGCCAGCGGGACGGAATTTTTGTCTTGATTATCCAACTGAACTACCTCTTAGGGATCAAATGCAATGCCTACTTTTACGCAACTATTTGTACATGTCTGATTCCCCGCAGGCCGCACGGTGGATGAGTGGTTAGCACATTGGCCACACAGTCAGGCGATCCGGAAAACCTGGGTTCAAATCTCCGTTGGGCATCTCTGTGTGGAGTTTGCATGTTCTCCCCGTGCGTGTGTGGGTTTTCTCCGGGTACTCCGGTTTCCTCCCACATTCCAAAAACATGCATGTTAGGTTAATTGGCGACTCTAAATTGTCCATTGGTATGAATGTGAGTGTGAATGTTTGTTTGTCTAAATGTGCCCTGCGATTGACTGGCGACCAGTCCAGGGTGTACCCCGCCTCTCGCCCAAAAGCCAGCTGGGATAGGCTCCAGCATCCCCGTGACCCTAATGAGGATAAGCGGTACAGAAAATGAATGAATGAATGAATGATTCCCCGCAGAGTTCTGTCACGTCCACTTTGTACAGCGTTGCTAATTCACTTTAATGATTGTTTGACTTAAAACGACACTAGTGACTTCTTGTAGTCCCTCGTGCTGTACAGTATGGGCGTGTAGATTGATGCCTTGCGGTAGAGAATCCTCAAGACCTGGTCGCTTTTATGGAAAATCCCAGTCATTTTGCACAGCAAGTTGCCCTATACAGCACGTGCGCTCACCCCCCCTCCCCGTTTAAAGAAAATTTCAGCCTTAAAAGTGTAGCATATTCCTCGTGAATGCTGTGCTGTTGTTCTTGTTGTACAGCAACTCGGTCCACCGATTGAATGTGTCCGATCGCAACATTCCGTAGGATTTCTCCAAACTATACGCTCATTTACGTGAACGCCGCGCGCTGTTTGACTGTCACGACGCCGCATCAGACTTTTATCTGCACAAGCCGCTGTGCTCGACGGTGACAGTGTTCCCGTTGTGTTGTGCAAACGCACGGTACTGGCATGAATGTTCCCTCTGAGCCATTCTGTCAGCCAGAGACGCGCTACAATGGCAAAACGCTAATCCTTTCTAATCTTACCAGGAATTATGAAGGAGGAGATCAGTGACAACGTTTGATACATTTTCAAAAAGGATTTGCTGCTTCCCAACTAAATTAAAACAATTTCCCCCTTCTACCTGCATCAAGGTTGTTGTTTTTTTAAAAAAAAACGAGACAAGAGGCCAATTATTGACGCCTTCCTCTCAGAGGAGGGCCTTGTTTACAGTTTTTCAAAGGTTACACTTGCACGGTGACATCTCTTCACATGAGTGCCTGAAGGTCAGGTTTATTATGAGTTTTTAGTTTAGACCTTTCACAAAGGCCTCTTTCCTATTAGTTCCATCACAGATTGGACGTCTCTGAGTTGCACAGGAAAGTAAACACATATAGGGGAAGTCAGTATCTTGCAAATGGGCTTTATTTTGGCTACTTTTTCTGATCCGCCAATTTTGGGGAACATCACTGCGTGCACAGCTTTGTATTTGAATGAAAGGATAAAGGATTGGAGCAGGGTTGGGAAAACTTTAAAATGCTGAAAATACTTGGTGGAAGGGGCACTCTGTGTACAGTATACATATACGTGCTAATGCATCACTACTGCTCCTACGAGAGCGGATAAACAACAACTAAGCGCTAAATGACACATGTAACTTTTGCTGTAAGACATGCTGGGTAGTCCAGCAACAATATGAACTGTGAGCAATAAAACATTGGTTATCAGTGTATGAGTATGTTAACGTCCCTCCTTGTTTACTTCCCTGATGACCTCCACAACCTATTTTGCAAAATTCAAGCCAAAAATGCGACAAATGCTAGGAGAAGGAGTACCAGAAGCTACCCAGCATGCCTTGCGGTGGGAATATATGGTTGTTTTTTTTGGTACGAGCACTGCGTGCAAATATTTATTTTTATGCCCATATGGTGCGGTAGGTAGGTTACTTTGTCGTGTTCAGGATAACTTTGAATGTCCTGCCACGAAAGCACTGCAAGTCACGCTACAGGCTACAGTTTTGATGTGAAAAGTTTTTTTAAAATTGTTTGAAAATGCCTCGTGGGCCGGATAAGGTCGCTTGGCGGGGCTGATGTGGCTCGTGAGCAACAGTTTACCCACCCCTGAATTTGTGCCCTATCCTTCATTTCACTGCTCGGGGCACGTGCCAGTGAGTTGTGGTTTTACCTCATGGGTCACAACAGTTAGTTGTCCCCGTGCGTGCGTGGGTTTTCTCCTGGTACTCCGGTTTCCTCCCACATTACAAAAACATGCATGTTAGGTTAATCTGCGACTTTAAATTGTTCACAGGTATGAATGTGAGTGTGAATGGTTGTCTATATGTGTCCTGCGATTGGCTGGTGACCAGTCCAGGGTGTTCCCCGCCTCTCACCCAAAGCCTGCTGGGATAGGTTCCAGCATACCCGCACCACACTAATGAGGATTAGCAGCATAAAAATGGATTGATGGGTCAAAGCAGAGATGGCGTATGCGGGGTTAAGCAGGTATAACCAGACTGCCCCCTACCCCAGTCCAACCACCTGCTTCAGCTGCTGGGAGATCACTATGTGCACTGGCTGTTGGGGGAAAGGAGGTCATGGTAATGGGATGGGTGCTGGTTCTACAGTGAGTATGCTGACTTGAATTTCAGTGAGGGGGTTTATGTGGATTCTGTGTGCAGCTGGGCACCGTCTAAGCATGCCTGTTCATGCTGAACCCTGCAGGAGATTTACGACAGGCTGCAGACACCAGGGATTAAACACAATGTTTAACTGAGGTCTGCATGTGTAAACCAGACTCACAAGCTTCCTTTTAAGAACGCCCTCAAAACTCGCCCTTTGTGCGTCATCTAGTTCCACCTAAATGAATGTTTTATTGTCCTAAATGTATTTGGATTTATTTTTTTTATCCACGACCACACCAGCTGGAATTTAGTTAATGTTCACTTTAGAAGTCACACCGTTAACTTTTTACCAAATTACTCACACTTGTTTTGTTCAAAGCTTTTCAAGTCTTTCCAAGGCAACAGAATCTCCTGTAAGGCAGTCAAATGAATTAAACTTTTCCTATAGCTCATTGGCACTGGAGCAGTACGCGGTATTTAATTACACCCTTCCAAATGCCAGCAAGCCGTGGTTCCCTTTACATGTGGTACTCGTGTGTGTTGGTACAATGAGCCGCCAGCTCAGATGGTGATGCAGCCTGGGGCCCGCAGCAGGCCCGAGCGCAGATCTGCAGGTACTTGAACGGATCTTCCTCTTATTTGTGCACATTGCAAACATTCCAGAGGAGCAGAGGGAGGATCATCACCATGGGCGCACACACACACACACACACACACACACACACACACACACGCACGCACAGAGATTTCTCCAACAGGAGAATGAAACAGGAACCAGCTGTGTACACAGGCCGTCTTTTATGTTGAAAATTTAACCCGTGATCCCTTTTTTCCCTCATGCTTTACAGACGCGACTCCCATCGGAATACACTCATACAATCATTAGTAATATTTGCATTTAAACATTAATAATACCTAGGCTTGAACAAGATTATATATATACATTATAAAACTAAACGGCGTATATAATGTTATACTGGGGTGTTTTGTTCAGCAACAGGTAAGTGAATCCGTGGTGTCTCCGCCCCGGTGGGCTCAACATGTTTGAGTGGATGGACATAACTGGCATTCTTTCAAGGCTACATAGTGCAGGGGACTTCCTGTGCATGGCTGAATGATTTCATTACAAAACACAGCACATAGGGGGAGAGTCACTTAGTCACAGCTGAGTGAATACCAACCATAAAGGGTCAATCGGGGGTTGTGGGGCAACAACTAGAGGGGCTTTCACGTTGTGGGCTGGACATCCAGGCGCTGCTGTGCCGGGAGAGCTGGCACAAAGCCTGACTGTTCAAACCAGGGGCGCGGGCGTAAGGTCAGGGCCTTCGGGTTTTGTTCCTCAAGAAAGAAAAGGTTGTAATCAGGAACGTGAGTGACACGTTCCTTTGCTGAAATGTGAGGAGGAACATTTTCTTGGTGACTGACAAAAGATTTTACTGAACCATTTTCTGGTGTGGGGGCGTAAAGTGTCTATTGCAAGTGTCGTTAGCGTGCACGTTTCATGTGAGGAGGTTGTGGAGGAAAATAAAAATGATAAAAGAATGCAGTGTGTCAAGTCAAGTGGGTAGTGTAACACCCGCACACAGCCCTGCTTGCAGATTAAGGGGAAAATTACAACCTTTTATTCTTTATCATGGACATTATTTCCTGTTTTGAATCGGTTAGTTTCATGATGAGGGGGAAATTGGCAAATAAGACAAAAAGTCATGGATTTCATGATTGCATATTCACAAATGCAAGGTAGCTTGCATAATGCCCACACGGATACCATAATCCATTACAGCGTAATCAAAATAAGACGTGTTATAACCTCATTTCAGCTTTCCTCTATTTTCCCTTAATACGATTTGCTTCATGGTAGTCTATGCACACATAAAATAAATCCAGATTAATTTCAACACTTAATTCCATCCTATTTGTTATGCGGCGCCCTTCAAAGTCTGTCTCAAAGTGTCACATCTTGCAGAAAGCTGTGGGCCTAATATAAATGAGTGTAATGTAAACATTTCGTGACAACGGAAGAATAAGGGCAAAGTGCTATTTGTTATTTTTGATGTAAAATACCTTTGTGTAAGTTACATGCTCTGATGATAAGATCCACATACTATAAGTCAAACGCAATTTGAGCACATAAGCTCTGAGTATGCAAAAAATCTTTGCAGTTCTCCCAAAACACCACCGCCCCAATGGGTCGGACTAAAATTCAATCGCATGAAAACTGAAACTATTTTCCCATAGGAATCCATGCTAAGTCAAGCAATCTGTTCCAGAAACAAAAAACATAACACAAAACACTTGTAATTATAGGCAGGAACAAAGCAAAATACATATAAAAAACAAATGAAAGTGATAAATGAACATGTAACATCACCAATCCATCTTCTATGCTCATTGTCCTCACTAGGGTCGCTGGAGCCTATCCCACATGACTACAGGCGACACCCTGGACCAGCTGCCAGTCTATAATTGCATTTATTATCACTTTTATTCTGTATTCTCTGTCTGGAATCTGCCTATAGTGTCCCAATTCTAAAAGAACCACTATCCATTCTTTACAATGCTTTGTTTGGGCACTCGATTCCTGGTTGGGATTTGGACAAGTTTGTTAGGCACAATGTTTCACCATACGATGGTGGAGACAGTGTACGAAAACTGAGACATTTTTGGAAATACTTTTGGTCAAAAATTAAATAGCACACAAACCAGAGCTTACAAAGATCTGGGATTCACTGTTTCACATTCACACTTATATATGGCAGCTGTAGCATTGATAATACTCTTACTTTGCTGCAAAAAACAGGTATTATTTTAAACATGCATTACAATTAATTGCTTTTTGCACAAACATCTCTTAAGTATATTTTTGTTTATGCTATATGAGACATTTACAGACAAGTATTTGTTTTGACTGGCCAAGTTGTCGGTTTTCTTATTTCAACTAATATGTTACATGGCATTTGATTGGCATGCCCATTGGGGATTGATATTTCTCTTTCGATGCCTTGCCGCAGCTTGGGTGCTACTTTCGAGAGCATGCTCATTTGCATCGGGCTCATCTCTATGTAAATGAGAATTAGTGTGCTTATGGAACTGGCTCTTGAGTTTTCTTGTTTTAGTCAAGTTTAAAAGACTTGTTGGCCACATACACAGTTCACTGCAGAATGTGTCTGAAGACATTCAGATATTTCTAAATGCAAGCGTTAACAGCTCGAATGGTGAAAAGTGTGGGTTAGTTGGCTGGGACTAGGATATCATAATAAATTTTATATTTCTGAAAAGGGGTTCAACTACTGTAGGCCTTCATGGGACGAGGGAGCAAAATGGATGTAGATGTGATTTCTCAGCAAAGAAAGATCAACACCACACCGATTCCCTTATAATACTGGATAATGACAGAAAAGTTGTGTACTTTGAGATTATACACTGTATAGATATATGTACTTAAATGATTGAAAGTGAGAGTGGATAATAAACATTAAAAATGAATACCTTACGTACACAAACACACCGTCGACCAAACTGGCAAACAAACGGCGGATAGTGCTTGCTTGACAGAGCAGTATGAAGTTTTGTGATTTGCTTTGCTTGCTGTGACAAAGTCGTGCAGGCTGTGCGCCAGCCAGACACGCCTGAAGCGCAGAGAGAATCAATACGCAGAAGGGCAAGAGGACGTGTGATGACAAAATTCTTCGACCCTGCTGAAAAAGCACAATCCTCCGGGGGAGCTTGATCCCTTGCTCTCTCCCTTGCTCTGCTGGCTTCAGAGTCTACCCTATCCAAGGTGGCCATTCATAGTCGTCTTTCTGAATTATAGCATCCATTGACAGTCCCAGAGCTCTGTAATTTGGTCATTTATATGTAAATTGTGCTTTGTGCCACTATAATAGCGGTCTGTTGTACCACACAAATACCGTCTTACCTTGCTTCATAATGCTGTACTTTCACACGGGAACGATTGCAGCAGTGGGAGGATGTCGGAAGAGTCAATCAGTTCAGCAGATAGGTGACAAAGCGTAGCGAGAGAAGCAGAGGGAACCTCAAGAGTCCAGGGCTGAGGTGAGACATAAAAAGTAGGATAGTTATTTTGGTTTGGATCCTGCAGTCAGTTGGATGTGGCAACAGCTCGCCAGAGGCAAACATTAGGGAGCCTTACATATTACGACGCATTGTCATTCCAACAAGATTTGACGTGCCTTGCTGATGGTGAGATTAGACCACACAGTATAGGGCGCAGGAAACTGGGGGCAATCTGCCCTAAATTGTCACATGACGCTTAATGAAACTGATGTGAGTGGATGAATAGTCTGCTTTGGCATGGGTGTAAAAACAGGCCATAAACCGGAGTGGATGTCGCCTTCTAGTCTGCAGGGGAAAACAACAGAGGCGCTTTGTTTCTAAAGGTCAGCACACTGGTGAGAAAAATCACCCTAGGTCCGATGTGATTCATTACCTTAGTAAATATCAAGGTTAAAACGTCCCTCTTAAAACGATGGTCCCATTTTGAGTCGCAGACAAAATAAAACACTGGGTGTGGTCTGTCACTGTCCTAGAACTGTGAACAACAAGTTCTTTTTTAAGTTTGCATCGTGTCCTTGGGTTTGCCAGCAGATCCAACTCTCACTCCTCTCCACCACTTCTGGCACAAAATAAAACAAAGCGCTGACAGCCAAAATACCAACGTCAAGACTTCAAAGCGAGTACACAATCCAATGAATAACAGTCCCCGAAATCTTTTATACCGTCTAAGGGGCTGTTGTTCATTGCCGTGGGTGCATAATTGAACAAATAAGCCGGTTTGATGATTATTTTATAATAAACGAAAATGCAGATTTAAACCGTAAATCGCCACCGTGAGTGGACAAAGAAGAGATGTTCAAACTCAACCCATTCAAACAGAAGAATGCCACCATCGGACTGGAATAAAAGATAGATAGCACGATTACTTATTTATTTATCAGTGCTCATGTCAAACTTTATCAAAATGGAAACATGCAAATTATGATATTTTGACTCACTCGCACGGTGTTCGAGTGGGTAGCACATTGGCTTCACAGTCAGGAGGTTCAGGGTTCGAATCTCCGTTGGGCATCTCTGTGTGGAGTTTGCATGTTCTCCCCGTTCGTGTGTGGGGTTTTCTCCGGGTACTCCGGATTCTTCCCACATTCCCTAAACATGCATGTTAGGTTAATTGGCGACTCTAAATTGTCCATCGGTATGAATGTGAGTGTGAATGTTTGTTTGTCTATATGTGCCCTGCGATTGACTGGCGACCAGTCCAGGATGTACCCCACCTCTTGCCCAAAATCAGCTGGGATAGACTCCAGCATACCCGCGACCCTGAGGATAAGTGTCATAGAAAATAAATGAATGAATGAATGAATCACAATGACATTAATTATGTCCAGTACCTCCCACAGCCACCACCCATTTGAAATACAATTGAGAAATTGATAGTATGTATTTATTTATTTGTATTCTGCAAACTGAAGGCCAAACTAAGAAAATGCAGCAAAATGGAGAGCTGGGAAGCTGAGTATGATAAATGGCGACCAATCCAGGGTGTACCCCGCCACCCGCCCAAAGTCAGCTGGGATAGGTTCCAGCCTACCCTCGACCCTAATGAGGATAAGCGGTATAGAAAATGGATGGATGGTATGATAAATGTGTACAGATTCTCACGTCTGAACTAACAATGAAAGTCCTCCCTGCCTCTCACGCCCCTGCCACTCACCACACACACACACACACACACACACACAAACCAGCACAAAACCAATTTCCCCTGAACTGTTGCCACCTTTTCGAATTTGGGAATGTAATGGAGTGGTTCATTTTACTGTTAAAACTAAAAGTGCAAAAGTCTTGCAGCAGCCGCGCCCCTGAACACACCGCCGGCAGCCTGGTGCACTGCTGCACTCATTTAACTCATTAGCTTGCTTTAAAGGTGTGGGAGTTCGTTTTTCTCTCTCTGGTGTGGTATGGCGTGTCACTGGCATTGGAGGTGAGCAGATCACCTTTGCTGCCCCATGACGGAATTCAATGAAGGTAACTTTGGTGGATTTTCGGCATATTGCCTTTATTTCACACTGACAGTGGGCTAACTGTTGACATTTTGTTTTTCAGCGAGCCTCTGCTGTCTTGTTACGCCCCGTTATGCCTTGTTATGTCTTATGTCTCGCTCTGCCTGGTTCGGCCTCATGCTCTCTCTTGTAGGTTGCCCGTTTTTGTTTGTCAGTCTTATTGTTACACACTGAACGCTCAATTTATCATTCATTCATGCATTTTCTATACCGCTTATCCTCATTAGGGTCGCGGGTATGCTGGAGCCTATCCCAGCTGACTTTGGGCGATAGGCGGGGTACACCCCAGGGTTTACATGCAAATAACCCTATCATAACCGGACTATTACCAATAAGTCGGTTGCGCACGACTGTGTAAACACCAATAACCCTCATATTTCACTTTTTAAAACCCTAAATGGTACCCTTAGATTACTTCTTTTGTAACCCGAATACTGGGTCATGTATACGCCTATCGGGATACCCTTATCGAAACCCAAAACGCCACCTTTGAACATTATTTCTGTACCGACTGCAGAAGCTAATTGTAGATTAACACTGGAAGGCCCCCAGGTAACAAATCAGTATCTTAAATCCATCTGCTCGCCCTTCTCGCTCGCTCGCTCTCTCAATCTCATAAACTACTGGGGAGTGGGAAACCTATTTCATCCCGTTCTCACCTTCCATTAATGAAGAAAGGGAGAGAGAGTGTCAAGTACTGGTGGTGGTGGGTCAGCACCAGCACCAAAGAGCAAACAAGGTGACTACCCCCCCCGGCCTGTTCATGATCCGCTGTGCTGTTTTTTGAATACAGGAAGAAGAGGAAGTGATGCGCTGCGGTTTTGATCGGGATATCCTGATTGATTACGCTTGCCATCTATACAGGAACAACCCGTTTGCGTTCACGCATGTAAACGGGTTGTTCCGAACGTTTCAGCAACTGGAATACTGACATTAACCTGAATATTGTCTGCATGTAAACATAGTCACAGATGCACTTTGGCCTGATCTAATTGGAAGTTTTAGTTTCAGTTTTTTTTTGCCGTGCCTTGGTTGCTTCTGAAAACCCCTAAATTAGAGCCAAGCTGTTTTCTGTTTTTTTTTAAAACAAGATTCGTGTAATAAAGTCTATTTAAAAAAAAAAAAAAAAAAAAAAAGTTTTTTTTTTTTTTACCACCTGGTCTTTTCTATACATTTGCCAGACTTTCCTGTGTTTAATATGTAATAGGACACCCTCTGTTTACAGACCAGTGGGCCTTACTGCCACATTGGGTTTGCTCCGTTCCGCCTCACATAACACCGCCCCGTTACAGTAAGAGTCTGTATAAAAGTGCACATACAGGAAAATAGTTTAAAGGACTGCTTGCAACTGGCTCATTTTTTTGACCAAAAAAAATAAAAACCCTACCACTGGCTAGCATATGCTACTAATTGTAGTTTAAGAAAACAGACTGAACAAACAATATCTATTTTTCACCACTACAAATGAAACTGCATTAAAAATTCAGGCATGTGATCATCTATTATGAGCCTCTTCTTCTTCATTTGATCTTCTAGTTATTCAATTCTATTAAGGTATTCTTCTTGTCCAGCAGCATGAAAACAGTCATGTGATGTGTGACACTTGTCCCCCTGTGAGGCCTGTTTCCAAACATAAGGGTGGCTTGTGATTTCTTCCATTCTGCAGTAATGGCACAGAGACTATGGATCCTCTTCTTGGTGCCGACCGCAGTGGGAGAAAGAGGAAATGTCATGAATAACATATTATTGTATATAAAAGATCTGCCCAACACGTTATAGCACCAAGTCGTGTCAAACAGGAAGTAATTCAAACCGCAGTATTATTACACGGCTTTGAGTTAAGAACTTTTACAATGACCTCAAATTACCGGAAAGCAGTGGGTCTCAATTATTTTCAGTTTAACTTTCTGTCATGCACCCCTAAGGGACAAATGTTTTTTCATTCAATTTATTATACAGTTGAACTTCTATGAAGTTTTTCGGTCAAAGTAAAAATGTACACGATTTGCATACAAATTGTTAGCGTACAATATGGCTCACATCTCGTGTTAATACAATGTGTGATGTTTTTTTAATCGGAAAACATCCTTGCAAGCATACATTCATTCATTTTCTATGCCGCTTATCCTCATTAGGGTCGCGGGTATGCTGGAGTCTATTCCAGCTGGCTTTGGGTGAGAGGCGGGGTACACCCTGGACTGGTCGCCAGTCAATCGCAGGGCACATATAGACAAACAAACACTCACACTGATGGACAATTTAGACTCGGCAATTAAGCTAACATGCATGGTTTTGGAATGTGGGAGGAAACCGACGCACACAAAGGGAAAACATGCAAACTCCACACAGAGATGCCCAACGGAGATTCAAACTCTGAACCTCCTGAATGTGAGGCCAATGTGCTACCCACTCGACCACGTGCGGCCCCTTGCAAGCATCCACAATATGGAAACAGAAGTCCGCTCCGTCGCCTGTTTGGTATCACTGATGTTCATGACAAATCACCGTTTGTATAACAATAGTTTATAGTTTACATACATATAAATGAACATTTAACAGTTAGTTGTACTATCACTGAAGACAAGCTGTTTCCAAAGTCGTAATGCTGACCAAGACCATGTACCTTTTTTTTTTTTTTTTTTTTTTTTTAGTTATGGCAACAGAAAGGCTGCGTCTGTGTTGTTTTACAGTTACATCAAGAATCACGTCTTGTATGTATGTATATATACATATATATATATATATATGTGTGTGTGTGTATATATGTATGTATGTATATATACATATATATATATATATGTGTGTGTGTGTATATATATATGTATGTGTGTGTGTATGTATATATGTGTATATGTATATGTATGTTTGTACATGTATATTAGTATTATCATTATTATTAATATATTTTTTTTTCTTTCCCCTGTATTTTTGCTCATTTTGCTCTGTGACTGTTCTGGTTGTTGCTGAAATTGTGATTATCACGGTTGTTTATAATATGGTTGAAATATGTTTGTGAGGTTCTTCTGCACCCTTTCTTATATCGTCCACCCCCCACCCGTCCCCTTTTCAGGTCAGGTCCAGCATCGAAATGTGGCGCAACAAAATTCATAATAAACGCAGTCAAATGTCAAGGGAGACTCATTTGGATTATGAAATCTCCCTTGGCAAAGAAATTTTGCTCAGCATTTAAATGGCAGCTTGACTCCCATTCAGCTGTTATGATGCTGGACAAGACAAAAAAAACAAAAAAAAAGAATCACTTCTTGAATGAAGGTATAAGTAACCTTAGATATTCATTTATCCCTTTCATTCCTTCATATGTATTCATATGACGCTACCCTGGGTTCCATTTCCTCAGATCTGTCACGCCTGAATACATATTTACATTGTGTAAACATGTACTGGCTGTATTTCAGGCTTATTGTTTGCGTTCCAAGTTCCAAATATGATTCCCAAAGTTTTGTTAGAAGGCAAATTTGATTTTACAATTCCCCAATGTGCTCTTGTAATTCAGCACTTTCTTCCACAGAGGCGCTCATTTTGTCTGCCGTCATTTGTTTCATTCTTTCAAATTGAAGCACCTCGTCTAGCACCATTTATCTTTTTAAAACGGATAAGAGAGTTTTATTGAACACCCAGGGTTTGAAATATATCTTATGCTTAACAGCAAAATTCATGGCTACCTTGTGGGAAATGAAAAAACACACATACTGACTGAGGGGTGGGAAGCAAAGTGCAGTGTTGACTTGAAGGATTCTGATGAACACTTCACTTTTCATTTAATAACAAGGAGCTTGTCATCTGCATGGCTTCATTCCAGACATATTTAATAAATGTTGTTAGTATTGAATGCCTTTTAGCATATGAATGGTTGAATGCAGCTCTCCGCCAGTCTATTAATTAAACAATCAGTAGTTGGCATAGAGCGGCCCAGTCAAGAGTGCACCCCGCCTCTTGCCCAATGATAGCTGGGATAGGCTCCACCATACCAGTGAGCTTAGTGAGGCTTTATAGAAAATGGATGGATGGATGGATAGTTGGCATAACCTTGAGTATTAATTCTGAATTGTTAATTCAGTGCATGGGGGAGACACTACTTTGTTCCTGCAGGACTGTAGAACATAAACAGAAGGTTGGATGAGTTAGTTGAGGAAGAAGTCAAACTCCATCACAGAGCAATTCAAAATTCTTTCAATTTTAAGTTTCAGCTGTTTTTTTTGGACAGGTGTCCTTATACAATAAAGGGATCCAACTATTTATCTTATGAGAAAGCACTGTGGCAGTAGTGGCAAGGAAAAAGTCTAACAGGAAAAACTCTTGCAAATGAGAATCTCACTCATTTGTTGCATGCTGTGCACGACAGGCACTATTTATTGATTATTAATTCTAATTATTTTTTGTATTGTTCTTTCTTCACCTTCTTCACATTATTTTATCCAAATAATGCTAAGCAACATGCATTGTATTCACCATCCAAGCTCAATTATTGGTCATGTAACTATCCTAATCGCAGCCATGTTTTTCCTCCTTTTGTACTTGCTTGTAGGACGCCAGTACAGCGATTAAGCAACTGCAGCTTTTCTGCACATTTATATTCTAAGATTAAAGAAATAGTGAAAATAGCATTCGAAAATTTCCACAACTGAGACAGAAGTTATGACTAAAAAGGTCATACAGATTATTTTGGATATTTACTTGATGGCTTTTCCAAGCTGTATAAAGTAAAAATATACAATACTAAATATTTTTACATGATAGATCCCCGTAGTTCGCAGTTGTTGTGTTATGTTTATTATTAATAATTATTTGTTATTTCATTGTTACTATTGTGGACACTATGGTTGTCATAGACATTTGCTTATGTATGTTTATTGCTGTTGTTGTCGTCTCTTTCATTGTCATGTCTCCTTTTCCTCTCTTCTTCATCCCCTCTTGCTCCGGATCAGCCGCTCCAAATATCATTCATTTATTCATTCATTTTCTATGCCGCTTATCGTCATTAGGGTCGCGGGTATGCTGGAGCCTATCCCAGCTGACTTTGGGCGGGAGGCGGGGTACACCCTGGACTGGTCGCCAGTCAATCACAGGGCGCTCCAAATATCACTCTTAATAAAACATCAAATGAAGTCAAATACAAACTATGTAACAGAAGAGGAGAAGACTGTCATACTTTTCCGTGGGAGAGCAAATTTGTTTAGCATCTAAGTGAATTTGGATCAACCATACTATTTGTACTAATGACTGTAAAGGACATGATTAAAAAAAAGAAAAATGTCCTCCTCCCCCAAGCCCTCCTTGCTATCTTGATCTAGACCCCTGATGTAGACGTTCTCCTCCCCAGATTTGCAATAACAGTGACTGTTGCGATTATTAGATTACAGTACATTAGGCTGCAGAACCCTCCTCTTCTGTCTTCAATTAGGAGGCTAACAAGCTAAATGCATGGAAACACATTCCAGCTTTAAGATCTAAATATCCCTCACACACTTGTTAAACACATCTTAAAATATTTAATGCAAAAGGTACTCACCTCGAACAAATCATCTATTGAAAAAGACCACAACCAAGTCTTTAGCAAAGGTGGAGGTTAATACTTCAAGATTGCTGATTCGCTCATTTCACTGTCAAACAAAAAGGCATTCCGCCTCAAACAGATCAATCACCCTGCAGAAGCCGAGTGTCCGGGCCATCCCACTGTCCCATACACCCCCAGAAATACTGAGCTTTCAATGGGCGGGAAAAAGCCCAGCATTTATCCAAAGACCGTCCAGTTTCACACAGGTATTTTTTGACATTTTAGAGGAAGCTGAGCATTTGCAGTCTTAAAGCAACCACCACTGATGTTATTGTACAGTATGTGAAGGTAAAAGGGTGTGGTCCATAATCTGCTCCATATGAAAAGATGTTGTACTTACAGTACAGTACAGTGCAAAAGTAATAGGCACCATTATGCAGCATATGTTTTGGCAATGCTATGGTGACTGTATAGTATATAAACTACAATGTCATTCAGTTGATCACAGCACTCTTCCAAAGTTGAGCTATTAACTTTTGACTTTTTTGGAGTCTTGGTACACTTTGTTAGTTGGCAGGCTACTTTCTGGTTCATGGAAGACAAAGTATTTTTGTACAGTAAGTATGTTTTTAGTGGAATTCCGCTATCTGTATCGGTCTTTGTCTTTATCATACAGTCTCACTGTGAGTATTTATTATTCAAATCTATCATTAAACCTACACAGACTATGGAAATGTACATAAGAATGTTTTGTAGTACTTTCTTTTTAAAACAAATATTTTTCTTTAGGGCCGCACGGTGGCTGAGTGGTTAGCACATTGGCCACACAGTCAGGAGATCTGGAAGACATGGGTTAAAATCTCCGTTGGGCATCTCTGTGTGGAGTTTGCATGTTCTCCCCGTGCGTGTGTGGGTTTTCTCCGGGTACTCCGGTTTCCTCCCACATTCCCAAAACATGCATGTTAGGTTAATTGGCAACTCTAAATTGTCCATTAGAGTATGAATGTGAGTGTGAATGTTTGTGTGTCTATATGTGCCCTGCTATTGACTGGCGACCAGTCCAGGGTGTACCCCGCCTCTCGCCCAAAGTCTGCTGGGATAGGCTCCAGCATCCCCGTGACCCTAATGAGGATAAGCTGTTTAGAAATGAATGAATTTTTCTTCAGAACCAATCTTAATACGACATGCACGGCAAGTCACAGATATTTGGTGCACGCCATCTTTGATTACGGCATGCATTTGCTGTAGCAATGTCACAAAATTAATTTCTATCCAGTATTACTTTTATTTTCCCCCACGATCTTGTATTAATGGAAGTACATTCAGACCACCGCGCAGAGTTTCCACTTCTAAATTATGTTTTGGGCAATTCTTGACCTGATTTAAGACGTTTCAGCTATGGCCTAAGATGTTTTTTTAATGCTTGATGCATGCCAATAATTTGACCTCTCTGAAACCGATTAACCTTGTTTCCACAACCACAGGATGTGCCTATCAACAGGGTTGTTTAACAAATGAGAAGCTC
This sequence comes from Oostethus manadensis, assembly GCA_024372805.1. NCBI lineage: Eukaryota > Metazoa > Chordata > Actinopteri > Syngnathiformes > Syngnathidae > Oostethus > Oostethus manadensis. Next base: position 701,550 of record QODF01000002.1, on the reverse strand, counting down.
CTCACTGCATCAGTTGGGGTTAAATAACTTGTTGCCAGCGGAAACCTAATCACCCATGCAGTTTATTATCCAATCGGAGGCCATTACCTATTTGCTTGGTTAAATCCATGCGGTGACCTTTTTTTTCTTTGGTCAGACAGTGCAATTAGAGCAACAACTTGCTCACTTGAAAAACTATAAAGGATGTTAATGACTTGTTTAAATTTGTAGCCAGTGTTTCTTAAATCAATTCAACATGGCATCACAGAATACAATGGGTCAATCCAATCAACTGTAAGGTCATTTCCTTCCTTTTGTGACTATACATAAGTATAGTATATCTACATACAAACAATTAGACACTCTGCATGCAATATACATCTTCAAAACCGTTACTGTTGTGCTCAAAAAACATGTGCAAAACACAGTAGAACAATAACCAAGGGCATGTGGTGCACAGACTTTTGGCCTTCATGCAATGTAATGCAACAGTTCTACACAGACAGGCATGAGTTTGCGCATGCAGGCTTGATCTTGCTGTGCAGCATTGAAAGAGTGAGGTCAGTCACTGACCCCAGTCATGTTGTGTTTTTATAACCCCTAGGCTTTAAAAACAAACTCCCTCTCCACTGGGCACCAATTCTCTGCTCTTTTTCATTCCTCCATGTGATGCTCCTACTTGGCAAGCAACTGTGTATCACAGGATCTGGCTTGTAACGGTTTTTCCATAATTAAAATTGTAATGAGGAGTCCCAACCACACACTAATCCGTCAGGATAGCAACCACACAGCATGTTGCTGTTCATAGGTTTTTAGGATGCCCCTCCCTTTTCTGCAACTCCGCTCCCCTTCATGCGTTCCAGGTGTTCCCATAATTCACTTGGCCCCAAATACCACGAGGGCATTCCTGAACTTCAGAGGCGCACCAGCAGATGAGAGCGTGGATTTATGGTGAACAGTGGATGGGGGTGGAGGGGTGTTGTATGGGTGAGAAAGAAGCAGGGGCCACTTCAAAGAGCAGGAAGCGTTTGTTGTTGTTCTCTCCAATGCTCGCGTCGAAATATCCACTGTTATCTCCCGTTCTGTGCTTTTGACATATGCGGCGTTCAATCGCTGCTTCGTACTTATTCAATATAGCTTTCATTTCATTTTTATCCACCATGACAAGACCCGCTGGCAGCATGCATGGTGCCACGTTAAAGGCTCGTCTGTCTTACTCCAACGCACATAATTATTTAAGACAAGGTTTAGACTTTCATTTTTCATGATTTCAAAGGTGACCCATTGTGGATTGCCTCCTATCTTTTCTTCATTGCACCTGCATAAAATATTTATCTTGCTTGAAGATATCACCTTCTTAAGCTGCCTTGTGACTTTGGATATAAAATCCAAGGTTACAGAGAAATGCCCGTCAGGCTGTATTTGTGCATATGTTAAAGGGGACCTATTATGCTTTACTTATTCTCCGACCTATAAATGTTGTTACTATGTTGTATTTTTTTGATGTAAACATTTCCAACGTGTCAGATAATGAGGTTTGCACATTTGGAAGTGAGCCCTAAAAGTAGTTTTTGATTATTTTTTTTTTTAATGATGCAAACCGGACTTCCTTATGTGGGCAACGTACAGTAGAGCAATGGCTCCCAGGAAATGTTTGTTCGGGTGTGAGGGAAAGCTAATTCATTAATTACACCTTTCCAGTGTTACTTGGTTGTGTTGAAGCGCCTTGTGTTTAATTTGTGTAAGTAATGGGGCGTAAGCGGTTGTCTGTGTAGCATTATAGAGTGTGCATCCAGGGAGCGGAGGAATTGTTACCTGCATGCATGCATGCAAATTGCAAGCTCACTTATGTTGAAAGCTGCTAAAAAGCAGACACTTTAAAAAGATAACTCGCCGTTTTCTATCAACTCCTGTACATCCAGAATTAGAAAGCGGGGTTTGGCAGCTGTCCGAAAGTCCTCGAGAGCACTTGAGTGCATGACCAATGGGGCAGGGGCAGGTCCCGGGATGGAGTAAATTACAGACCTTTTGGGCGGGAGGCAGGAAACTTAGGGAAACACTGCTGGAAAAAACACAGTCTGGAAAATCTAGAACGCTTTCTGTGCGGGTTAGTTTGTGTAGCTGCTTTATAGGAGTCCAGAACTCAATACAATGGCCCGGAAATAAGTATAATTGAATTGAGTTGCATTTGCACATGTACAGCATGTTACTTGCCTATGTTATACTGCAGTGGCCCATAATCTACGAGGGTCTTTTTGCCACTGCCTTACTTTGCATGGATTGTACAAAGAATTATTTATGTTACATTCCTCAGTTCTACATGTCCGAAAAGGAGTAGGAAGAAGCAGAGCTTATTTAACCCTACCCCCTTCCCTTCCCATGATTTTCTAATACATACTCATACATACTGAGTATATACATGCATACACACATACATTCATATGTATACATACATACACATATACCGTATACATATTACACATGCATAGAACATATTTTCATTTCATTTTCATCAATTTCATTCAACATTTAGTTAGGGGGGCCGCACGGTGGCTGAGTGGTTAGCACATTGGCCACACAGTCAGGAGATCTGGAAGACCTGGGTTCAAATCTCTGTTGGGCATCTCTGTGTGGAGTTTACATGTTCTCCCCGTGCGTGCGTGGGTTTTCTCCGGGTACTCCGGTTTCCTCCCACATTCCAAAAACATGCATGTTAGGTTAATTGGTGACTCTAAATTGTCCATCGGTATGAATGTGAGTGTGTTTGTTTGTCTATATGTGCCCTGCGGTTGACTGGCGACCAGTCCAGGGTGTACCCCGCCTCACGCCCAAAGTCAGCTGGGATAGGCTCCAGCATCCCTGCGACCCTAATGAGGATAAGCGGCATAGAAAATGAATGAATGAATGAATTTAGTTAGGGTGAGGAGCTCGGCAATCCGGAAGGAGCTCAGAGTAGAGCCGCTGCTCCTTCACATCGAGAGGAGCCAGTTGAGGTGGCTCGGGAATCTAGTCCGGACGCCTCCCTGGTGAGGTGTTCTGGGCATCCCCCCGGGAAGACCTAGGACACGCTGGAGGGACTATGTCTCACAGCTGGCCTGGGAACGCCTTGGTGTCTTCCCGGTGGAGGTGGAGCTGGAAGAGGTCGCCGGAGACCGGGAAGTCTGGACTTCCCTACTGAAAACTAGCTCACCTAAACAAACACCTGAAGCTGCTGAACCCGCAACCCGGACCCGGATAAGCGGAGGAATATGGATGGATGGATGGATAGAACATATTTTCCTTAAAAAAAAAAATCCCCTTTTTTTCCCTCCTTTTTTCTTCCCTTTTTCCTTGTTGATTTCCGGATCAACATCTTGCTGTCTCGGTGTTGTACTGTGAGTGTCATTCAATGTAAGTACACGAGTTCCTGATTTCAGTACTTTGTTGAACGTGCTCTTTCAACGTTATTATCAGTGTTTGTATGATTTAATGTTTGTTGCAGTACTGCAAATACACACATTCTTTGTTTTTATATACATACCAGCATTATGTTATTGTGTGATGTATTTTAGTAAGATTGTAAGTTGAATCTGTGCTGGAAAAAGTCTTAGAAATCTTCAGTCCAGGCTGATTGGTTTGGCACTACAAGAACTCAATTTGTCATGCATTGTGCTGGCTGTGCAGATCACAGATACCGCTAATTGCTATGGATGGGGAACACCTTGCTATATTTTTAGAAGTTACAATCACATCAAGAGTTAATACATATAAGCGTGTTTTACATGAGAAAGCCCACCTTTTTAAAAATCACTCACCAATGCAAATTTACACTCAAATTTATCCTCTGTTTGCGTACATTTGGCGCGTCATGTCGTGTTATTAACATACTGTGTGAGTAACTATGTTCGTGATTGATTTTTTATCACACAACATCCTGTTAGTATTCATAGCTTGCTAACAAAATAGCAACTGGAACCAGAAGTGCGCTATGTCCCCTGTTGATGATGTCATCAGGGGCTGAGTCTCAAATGTTAAAACAAAACCCGTTTTTATAGTTTTCACTACATGAACAATTCGTAATGCATATGACAAAAAAATGGGATAAATGATCATTTAAGATTAATTTTTCCTTTTCAATAGTTTTCCTTTTCTTTACTTTTTATTTTTTCATTTTATCAAAATGCGTTCTTTGGCTCCATTTTGGGTTACTGACACAAAGAACACTTTTGAATCCAAGAAATAACTTAAGGTCAACCAGGAAAGTGTGCTCAAGAATAGTCTCATCCACATTTTCATTTAATTTAGAAAAAAACTTCAATATTCATGGATATGCATTTTAAATTGTTTTCTGCATGTACAACTATAATTCTAAAAATATTTTTTTTTAAGTGTTTCGCTTTCTGGAATGGATGAATTTGGATTATTTCCATTCCATTCCATTTTCTTCCGCTTATCCGGGTTGCGGGTGCAGCAGTCTCAGTAGGGAAGTCCAGACTTCCCGGTCCCCGGCGACCTCTTCCAGCTCCACCGGGAGGACACCAAGGCCTTCCCAGGGCAGCTGTGAGACATAGTCCTTCCAGCGTGTCCTAGGTCTTCCCGGGGGCCTTCTCCCGACTGGGCATGCCCGAAGCACCTCACCAGGGAGGCGCCCGGGAGGCATCCGGACTAGATGCCCGAGCCTCCTCAACTGGGTCCTCTCGATGTGAAGGAGCAGCGGCTCTACTCTGAGCTCCTCCCGGATGGCCGAGCTCCTCGCCCTATCTCTTAGGGTGAGTGGATTATTTGAGTGGATTTCCTATGGGGAGAAATGGATTCGGTTAGCATACATTTCGGTTAGAGTCTGACCTTCAGGAACAAAATGGCGCTAACCAAAGTTCCATTTTTAGGCTTTACTTTCCCAATGGGAATTACTGAAGGGTAGCGTTCATACCTGCTTTAGATGTCATTTCCAGCATCTAGGGTGATTCTAGAGGCACCGTTTGATATCATTTTCACTTCTCCCAGTATTTTAAAGGCCAATTTATGTTACGATATACATGTTATGTAATATTACACAATATATACAGTATGTAGTAAATGGGCTTTCACTTGCATCACGCTTTTCTAACTTCAAGGTACTCAAAAGCCTTTGACACTGTTACCTCATTCACCTACTGATGATGCAATATCAGGAAGGAGCAACTGGGGCAGAATACTAATCCAAGAATACGTCAAGATGGTTGAGGGCAGGGAAATGAGGATAGAACCAGAACCAGTAACATGAACCATGCCGCATCATTTATCACCTAAAAATATCATTTGCAATGTTTACATTGGAGTTGGTCTGAAGCCTTTGAAGAAATATTTTCTCTTGATTTTCCTGTCAGGGTTCCGTATTGAGACAGACATTGTTGAAGGGCTGCAAAAGCGTGTGCTTTCCCTGAAGTGACACAGTGAGGGTATAAATAGACCCGGCCCACATATCACTGTACCAGACAGAATGCTGGCATCTGCTGTGCAAAGTATTTAAGAACCTTAAAACTACCCTCCTTTTCTCTTTTCATTTCCCCCCTTCTACTCTGTGATTCCACTCCCCTATCTCCTCTCCTCTTCCATTTACCGCAGATTTCTAAATATTTCCGTTTCTCTCACTTTTCTTTTTTTTCCCTTTCGCCGGCCTCTCTTTCTCTGGCTAATTTCCCCTTTGCCCCCCACCTTTGTACTTACTCTCACACATCTGTTGCCATGTGTTGAGTGGAAGGAACCCAATATCCATCGAGGCAAAGGATCCTATTTCAATCTTACAATGGGAAGGGGAGATGGTAGCTAAAACTATGATATTGATTGAAATGCTGATTTCATATTTACATTTGTCAACAAATGCCTCCTCGGGAAGCATGCAAATTAATCCCATGGGATTACGTGATGTATTTGCAAGGCAATTGTGAAAAGGATTACAACTCCCTAAGAGATAAAAGCAAAGTCATTGTGGTTCTCTGCAGGTGATTCCCCAACCAAAGCCATTGCTAATCATTTAGCGATCCAATTCTCTGCTCTCACTCAACCTGTACAAAGGCAGTTCAACCTCTGTGTTTGTACAGTATTTTGTCGTGTAATACTGTAGACATATGCATAATGTATACACAGCAGCAATGCATGCACATGTCATAGGATTGTTCTGTTTTTTGGCTTCAGTAACTACAGTAACAGCTTTTGTTTTTCCCAGAAACACACGGTTTAATCTGATAATCTGCTTTCACTGTGACTAGTGTTGAATTCATTCCGGGGCGGGGACAAACAGTGGCCGACTGCAAAGGCATCTGCACGCGGAGACTGAGTCACGTTGCCAGCCAAACTAATAAGAGGCTCATTAGATTAGATTTTTTTAACGATTCATCCTTCTTGTATCCTCCTTCCCACTTTCATTTTCATCCGATATGCTTTTCATGCCTGGCGCCGGCCTCTTTGACAGGTAGTCTTCCATTACAGTTTGCCGACGCAGCACCCTTGTTGCCCTCTGGCAGACCAGTCAATGCTTAAAGAGTTGACAGCGGAGAATCGCAGTAGAATGGCGAGCTGGAAGGAGGGGGGCACTATCAGGAAGATGGCATCCTGTCCTACTGTCAATCGAAGAAAAGCTCCAGGTCATCGTTTCAGTCTTTGTTCGCTCACAGGCAACGTTCCCGCCTGTGAAGACAAAATTAAATCTCCATACTTTCACTCAGTGTCTTCCGATCCCCCACACCCAACCCTTTTGATACATCTATTCTCTCCTCCTTCTGCCTGAAACCTGCTCTGAAACTGGCTACTGCAGCACACGCACTGAAGATTCTAATTTTTTTGTTAGCCTTGGGAAAGGTTGTTCGAGCGGAGATTGAATAAACGTCTCTCACCTTTAAATCTGTAATTACGTCAGTGATTGTGCCAAATGCATTTGCAGTCACTCATCTTCCTCCAGCTCCCAAGTCCGCCAAGAAGAGAAACAAGGCATGCGTTGCCAACTTCTGACTGGCAGGTAAAGCGCTACCCTTAGATCAGTGCTAGACTCGAGGCCATGGAAGCAGTTACTTTATCTTCAATGGTAAAATAAAGCGGCTTGTGATTTCAAAGCTTTTGGCATTAAGACAAGTGTGGTTTCTTTGGAATGTGTTTTCTTATTTCTTGTGAAAGCCCTCAAGGTAATCATCTTTACGGCTTTTCTGGGTTGTGTAAGTAGAAACAGGCAAATATACACAAATTCTTTATCGCTCTTTCATGCCTTGCCATTTTCATAGCAGTGGTTAAATAGACTTTTCCTTTTTTTTTAGCATTAGTGACAATCAAAGTCCCAGGATTGATCCATTCAAAATTTAGCTATTTGGCATCAGCCTGATTTAACGTGGTTGGAAGCAGAGAAATGTTGAACATGACCCATAGAACACCATTTTTGCTGTCAAACGTAGAGCGGGACATTCTGCTTTAGGGCTGTTTTTCTGCTAAGGTTAGAGGAAGACTTCACTGCACCCAAGTGTTATACTGTACAAACTTGAATGAGAAGCTCATAGGATCAGCCAGCACACTGAATATGTCTTGTTGATGGGTTTTCCAACACACAACAACCCAAAACATAAAGCCAAGGCAACATAAGAGTAGCTCATGAATGGTAATGCTTCATTTATTTTGAACATGCATACAACTTGCATTGGAAATCACATATTACAATTTAAAATTGCACATGTCCAAAAAGGAGTAGGAAGAAGCAAAACTTATTTAATCTTACCATCTTTCCGTGTCACATCAATTACTAATACATTTGTTCACTTCCTGCATTCCAAATCCATCTTCTTTTGTTGCAGCAGCAGCCTCTGAAGAGGGAAACCCAGAGTTCCTACTTTGGCTACTTCATCCAGCTCCCCCTGGCGGATCCAGAGTCGTTCCCAGGCCAGTCGCAAGACTCAGTCTCTCCAATGTGTCTTGTGTCTTCCCCGAGGCCTCCTAGCAGTTGGATGTGCCCCACCCCAGGGAGGCGTCAAGGAGGCATCCTGACCTGATGCCCGAACCACCTCATCTGGCTTCTCTCAGTGCGGAGGAGCAGTGGTACTCCCGGATGACAGTACTTCTCACCTTTATGTCTAAGGTAAAACCCAGCCACCCTATGGAGAAAACTAATTTCATACCCACAATTGTGTCCTTTCGTTCACTACCCAAAGTTCATGACGATAAGTGAGGGAAGGAAGGATTTACCAGTATATCGACTGGTAAATCCCTCTTCACCACAATAGACCTATGCTGAATCCGCATCACTGCAGATGCCACACCAACCTGTCAATCTTGCATTCCATCCTTCCCTCACTTGTGAATAAGACCCCGAGGCACTTAAACTCATCCACTTGGGGCAGGAGTTCATCCCTGACACAGATGGCACTCCACCCTTTTCCAAGCAAGAACCATAGACTCGGGCTTGGAGGTGCTACTTCTCATTGCACCCGCTTTTCACTCAGCTGCGAACCAATCCAGAGAAAGATGTAGGTAACGACTTGATGAAGCCAGCAGGACCACACCATCTGCAAAAAGCAGAGACCCAATCCTGCAGCAACCAAACAGGAACTCGTCAACTCACTGGCTGTGCATAGAAATTCTGTCCATAAATGTAATGAACAAAATCGGTGACAAAGGGCCACCCTAGCGGAGTCCAACCCTCACTGGAAACGGGTCTGACTTATTGCTGGCAATGCGAACTAAACTCACCGGTCATACAGGGAATGAACAGCCTGAATTATGTGGTTTGGTGCTCCATATCGCCGGAATACCAGACCACAGAAGTTCTTGAGGAACACAGACCAATCCCTTCACAAATCCCTTCAAATGAAGTCCACAAAAGCCATGCACCCTCATGTGTATGTATGTAAAATATATACATATATGTATCTATGTATGTATACATATGAATGTATGTGTGTATGCATGTAAATACACAGTATGTATGAGTATGTATTAGAAAATTGTGTGAGAAAGGGGTAGGATTAAATAAGCTCTGCTTCTTCCTACTCCTTTTCGGACATGTAGAACTGAGAAATGTAACATGAATGATTCTTTTACAATCTATGCATTTTCAAAACAAATTAAACCAAACCAAGAACCGCCTTGACAATAGAGTAGTGGGAAATGGTCTACTCAAACACAATGTTCCCCACCTCCGTCCAGGTGGAAGCTCTCACGGAGGTAGGATTGAAACTCTTACTGGCAGGGGACTCTGCCAGATGTTCCCAGCAGACCCTTACAATACGTTTGAGCCTGCCAGGTCTGACTGGGATCCTTTCTCAACATTGGATTTAGCTCACCACCAGGTGGTAATTAGTGGACGGCTTCGGCCCTCTCTTCACCTGGGTGTCCAAAATACCGTATGTAGTCGCCAGTCTGACAAAACGACCACCAGGTCAATCATTGAACTGTGGCCCAGGGTGTCCTGGTGAAAAGTGCACATCTGGACAATCTGTGACGAGCATAGAAGTCGAATAACAAAACAAAGCTCGTGGTCACATCAGTGGCCCGTTCCACCCCCCTTTCCAGGTCTCACTGCCACTGCCAATATGAGCGTTGTAGTCCCCCAGTAGAACAAGGGAATCCCCAAAGGGAGCGCTCTTTAGTACTCCCACAAAGTACTTTAAAAAGGGTGCTTATTCTGAACATATGTTGAACTCCAACCTAAAGGTCCTGAGCAGGGGAGGCACCTCACTGCTGGTAACACCAGAGTGAAAAAGTCCATCCCCTCTCGAGGACTGATTCCAGAGTTTTTACTGTGCATTCAGAACTTTCCAAGTTATTTTGAACACAAACAAACAGACAAAAAATATAATATAATATAAATGCTGGCGGCCACACGGTGGCTGAGTGGTTAGCACATTGGCCACACAGTCAGGAGATCTGGAAGACCTGGGTTCAAATCTCCGTTCAGCATCTCTGTGTGGAGTTTGCATGTTCTCCCCGTGCGTGTGTGGGTTTTCTCCGGGTACTCCGGTTTCCTCCCACATTCCAAAAACATGCATGTTAGGTTAATTGGTGACTCTAAATTGTCCATNGCATGTTCTCCCCGTGCGTGTGTGGGTTTTCTCCGGGTACTCCGGTTTCCTCCCACATTCCAAAAACATCCATGTTAGGTAAATTGGCCGCTCTAAATTGTCCATTAGAGTGTGAGTGTTTGTCTATATGTGCCCTGCGATTGACTGGCAACCAGTCCAGGGTGTACCCCGCCTCTCGCCCAAAGCCAGCTGGGATAGGCTCCAGCATCCCCGTGACCCTAATGAGGATAAGCGGTACAGAAAATGAAGGAATGAATGAATGAATAAATGCTGGCTTTAACATAACCTTTGCACTTACTGTACGCTTGGCATAGGTAATAAAACTGATGAAAAGGTTAATAGTTGACAGAAACATAATTTGATAAGTGAGTACAGAAAATGTCCATCCATTTTCTATACCGCTTATTAGGGTCGCGTGGGTGCTGGAGCCTATCCCAGCTGGATTGGTCACCGGTCACTCGCAGGGCACATATAAACAAACAAACATTCACACTCATATTCATACCTATAGACAATTTAGAGCCGCCAATAACATAACAAGCATGTTTTTGGAATGTGGGAGGAAACCAGAGTACCCAGAGAAAACCCACGCACACACGGGGAGAACATGCAAACTCCACACAGAGACGCCCAACGGAGATTCAAATCCAGAACCTCCTGACTGTGAGGCCAACATGCTACCCATTCAGCCACCGTGTGGCTTACAGAAAATGTACTACTTTAAAAAGTTGTAAGAAATGAAGCATTAGTAGTATGTGCAAGAGTGGTTAGACATAGCGTGGTATGTGCACAGTGTACTTTATTGTACTTCCTTCCTTCTTCCACATACTTCATAAACAACTCAACTGCTGCTTCAACTGTAAGTTGAACTGTTTGTTGAAATCACTCATTTCAGTGCATTGTTTGCCTTCTTTACTGAATCTGTTCCATGATTTCATTCCATATACTGAAATGATGAAGGTTTTTTGCGTTGTTTGATATAAGTGTTTACGTTTAAGTTTCCCCTAAAGTCATATTTCTCATCTTTTGTTGAGAAGAATTGTATTATGATTTTGGGTAGCAGGTGTTTGCTTTATGCATAATTTTAGCTCTTTGAAGATTTACCAGCTCATTTAATTTTAATTTTAAGAAGTGTTTGTATGTTCTCTCTAGCTGGCATCATGGATTATCCAAACTGACTTTTTTTGTATTACTGTTAATGAGTGAAGTGTACTTTTGTAGGCATTTCCCTATACCGCCACACAATAACTTGTGTTATTGTCTAGTTCTGTTCTGTCTAGAAACGACAGAACAATATAGCATAGTAGTATGTACAATGTAGTATTGGAGTGATTTTTGGTCAAATTTTGCTCCGTTCATTATTAAGGTCTTTTTTTGCCACTTTATGTTCTATATTTTATATTTTTTATTTCCAGCTCATATTATCATTTATTATGACGCCTAAAAATTCTATTTCTTTTCCCCTCGTCAATGTCCACACCATCAATTTGTATTTGCTCATAAGTATCCTTTCTGCTACTCACAAATAACATCATATTAATTTTAGGTAGTTTTATGAATAGTCCGTTTTTATCAAACAGTTTTTTAGTACAGTGTAATCAATGCATCGGTGAATTTATTAATTTATGTATTAATTCCTCCAGAACAAAATGCAGTCGTATCATTTGCAAATAATACTACCTTTAGGTCTTTCATGAATTTATTTATGTCCTGTTATATAAAGATTGAACAGTTTGGGTCCCAGTATTGACCCCTGTAGTAAACCACACAAATTCCCAATTTTTGTCACACTTAAATGTTTCAGTACAGAATATTAGTCAATGACGACACAACTAAACACAAAATGCAATTTTTAAATACTGTATATCATTATGGGAAAAAAAATTCCAACCCTACATGGTCTGGATTTTTCGAAAATATTTCTTAATAATAATTCTCAAGACCTTTTGGGAAAATATCTCATCTGACGTGACAAATAAAAATATCCTAGAGTTCCAAGCAACAGCCTCAAATCCCTCAGGATTTGGACAATAAAGAGGAGTGGACCAAAGTCCCTTCTGAGATGTCTGCAAACTTGGTAACCTACTACACGGAACATCTGACCTTGATGTTTGCCAACAAGGTTTGCTTGAAGTTCCAATTACCAATGACCTGTGGTCATTAAATTTGGCTAGTGATCAAAAAACAAGATCACAGGTAGGGTGTCTGGGCTCTTCCGTCATCCAGGAGGAACTCAAAGTAGAGCCATTACTCCTCCTCATTGAAAGGATCCAGGTGAGGTGGCTACGGCAACTCGTTGGGATACCTCCTACTGGCAGGAGGCTGCGGGGAAGACTAGGACATTTTGGAGAGACTGGTCTCTCATTTGCCTGGGAACAGCTTAGGATCTCCTGGGATCCTGGACTGGACAAAGTAGCCAGGGAGAAGTTAGTCCTAGTTTCTCTGCCGTTTCCCCAGTGACTCGACCTTGAATAAGCGGATGAAGATGGATGGATGGATGAATGAATAAACGGTTCAAATACCTAATCAAATACAAATGACTTAATAACCTTTATTTAATGTTTTTTGTCAATAATCTGTTTCTTTTTGTTCAAATATACCTGCACGGAGTGATATTAAACAAATAGTTTAGCAATGGTCTGTGGAACACAACTCCAACTTCAAACTGTTGGTTTTAAAACCTGGCCTGCAAATTACCCAGATTTCTGCAAACTACGCAATCCAGCTCAAGTCTGCTGCATGTCAACCCTATCAATTTACTTACTTGTCTTGGTGCCAAATACCACAACACCCCATCTGGAGTCAATGCCTCAATGATCTAGAACTATTTTGGCACCATAAGGTTGAGCTACACAAATACAGTAAACACGTGGATCTGATGTCTCTGATATGGACATGGTGTGTATCTCGCAAAGTCTACTTGAATTAGATTTGATTTTATTTGAAAACCCACTGCAGCACAGACAACTCTCCCACTCCCATCTTTAATCACTTCCACTAATCATGTACAGTCATCCCTCGACACTCCATTTCTGCCTCTCTTTCTCTCTTCCTCAACCATGGATGCTGCGGAAAACCGCCGGTTGTATATGTCTGCCCTACAATTAGTGGTGTAAGAGAGCTACCCTGATCACAGAGTGTGTGCAAGTGGCTGATAGCAAGTTAGGATCAAAGAAGATAGACAAGGATGGTGTAACCAACGCCAAGCCATACAAAACATAAAACGGTTCCAGGCTAAAAATCCTCCTTTTGTTACCTGACCCATTCAGTCCAATAGTACTGTGTCACTAATACAAAATTTTGTTTGATTGGACACAAACATAAAATTGAAATTGATGCCTGATTTAGAGTAATACAAATACATGAGATATTATTTGTTCAATAATATTTTTAGTTCATTGCAACCATTAACAAAATTAACAAAATATTTTTGTTATCTGTCCTGTACACACAACTAACGGTTTCTAGACACACCATGATAAGCAGAGCAAGGGCTGCCCTTTGTCACCGATTGGACAATTTATGGATAGAATTTGTAGGCGCAGCCAGGGCGTTCCGGTTTGGTGGCCGCATGATTGGATCTCTGCTTTTTGCGAATGATGTGGTCCTGTTGGCTTCATCAAGCCGTTACCTTCAACTCTGGAATGCTGGATCGGTTCGCAGCTGAGTGTGAAGCGCCTGGGACGAGAATCAGCACCTCCAAGTACGAGTCCTTGGTCCTCGCCCGGAAAAGGCTAGAGTGCAATCTCCGGGTCGGGGATGAGATCCTGCCCCAAGTGGAGGGGTCTTGTTCACGAGTGTGGGAAGAATGGAATGCGAGATGGACAGATGGAGTGGTGCAGCTTCTGCAGTGATGCGGACTCTGAGGTAACTGAGCCGTAAGGCAAAGCTCTCAATTTACCGGTCGATCTACGTTCCTACCCTCACCTTTGGTCATGAGCTTTGGGCAGTGATTGAAAGGACGCTCAAAGACTCGGAGTAGAACCGGTGCTCCTCCGCATTGAGAGGAGCCAGATGAGGTGGCTCGAGCATCTGGTTAGGATGCCTCCTGGACACCTCCCTGTGATCGGTAGGAGACCTCGGGGAAGACCTGGGACACGTCGGAGAGACTATTGCTCTTTCAGCTGACCTGGGAACACCTCGGGATCCACTGGGAGGAGCTGGATGAAGTGGCCAGGTAGAGGGAGTCTGGGCTTCCCTGCATAGGTTGCTGCCCCTGCGACCCGACCTCGGATAAGCGGAAGAAAATGGATGTATAGATGGATGGAAACCCTGATTATATGTATCCGTGAAGAGAGGAAGGCGGGCTTAAGAGATTAGTTTAGAGATCCCTTTGGCAGCAGACAGTAATGAGTTGGTGATTTGCATGATGCATATAAAAACACCCTCGGTTGTGTTGACTCAGTGTGACAAATTGTACAATAGAGCATGTAGGATACCAAACGGAATGTTTTTCAGACAGACAAGGTTTTACCGAAGTTAGAAAATAACGTAGTCTGCTCAAAAAGACTGAATAATGTACAATATCTGAGAACACCATAAGCAAAACTGACAGAAAACATGTTTCATTATTTTTTTGAAAACCCCAATATCTTCATCCTATTTGGCATCTTTGTAAAAAGTTGGAGCTATGTATTTTTCAAACTGCTAAACAGTATATGGATGACTACAAAATGAGGTGGAGACGTCTGAATGTGACCCTTTGAGTGACATTCCTTCATACATCCGTTTCCCCAGGACAGAGCCTGGCGTCAGTACTAGGGTTGTCTTAAAATTGTCGACTATTCAACGATTCATTACGAAGAAGTCTAGTTTGACTATCATTCTTGCCAATAAATCATATGAATATGTCATGCGATCAAGATTGTTTCATTCTGACTACACGGACGTAGTGACAGACATTGATATTGACGGAGTTATTGGCTCATAATGGCCACCAACAATCATCCTAAGTGGAAGTATTTTGAAAAGGTTAAAGATGAAAGCGAAAAGCAACTCGTGTCAGCAGCTTCTTACATGACATAACAACCAACGGCGTGTCATTGAATACCGGTAAAACTGTTACACCAAATTCATTTGAACTCCCGACAGTGAATTTTAATGCAAGAACTCAGACTACCAGAGTTTTAGCTATGTTGTTCCCCTTCCATGTGCACTTTTCTGATGTGTGCCGACAGCCGCTTTGTTTCGGTTTCGTTCGTCTTGCTTCCCGTGTCACTTAAATAAATTAACTTACTGTTGCTGCACACCTGCCATGCTTATTTGTTTATCTGAGTGTTTCTTTGAGATGGAATATTGCCGTCAGTGCTGCTCTTAAAAAACAAAACAGTCGACTAGTAACTGGTTATGGACTAAATGTCCACTATGAAAATCCATAGTCGGAGACAACCCTGGTCAATAGATATTTAGATACTTGCCGCATATATCTACCATAGGGGGTGGCATGGCTCAGGTGGCAGGAGTGGTAGGCTCCCGTCCCAAATGTTGCATGTTCGATCCTCTGGTTCTTTGAGAAGAACCAAATAGATCTTCCTGTATTCATACCAGTACAGCAATATGAAGATAGCTTAATAAATTAGCATAATACAAATTGGGAAATGGGAAATAATGGGAAATAATGGGAAAAAACTGCAGCTAAAATGTAATCAGAAGGGAAAATGATTATATGATAGATGATTAAGACTGGGGAGTAAAAAAAGATCTGACTCCAAGGTGCCAGGAAGGACACGTAAGCACCTAAATTCTTTTTTTTTGTCCACAAATGTTTACAAATTTATATCTGTCTGAGAAGAACATTACTACTGATTTATCAAAATGTAATGTGAAGTAAGAAGCCTTCAGCCAGTCAGCGAGCTTATACATTGCAATAGTTAATCATTGGCACCTATGCTATGCCTTCTGTGTGTAAAGTAAATAGCACTGTATCATCAGCTTACATGACCATATTAATGTCACACACCAATAGGAGGCTTTGATATGCTGTAGATACAGAAGAGCAGTGACCTTGAGATAGAGCCCTGTAGCCCTCCCGTGGTGTATGCTTTCAGAGTCGTTTTTGTGCTTCCATCCTGTTTTCTCCCACTCAGGGTAATGTGTAATTTTCCAATTTGTTAAATAGCACATCATGACTATTAATTTTAAAAGCCTCGCACAAGTCAAGGAAAACAACCCCAAATTCTCCTCCATTGAGGTTTGATTGTATTTAGAACAGATCCAGTCTAGATATTAAGTCAGTTGTGCTACACCTTATCAAGGACTGTGAGGATTGCGGGGGGGAGTGCTTATTAGTCCAAAGTATTTTTTTTATTTTGCTGAAAACAAAATATTTAAGAATAGCAGCACAAAACAACATTAACGTCACAATCCATCACAAAGAACAAATTACTGAATCTATTTGTTATCTATCTATAATCTATCCATTATCTATATTGGTTTAATTTGGAGGTTTCTTTGGGGCTGAAATTTACCTATGAACAAACCAAATGTTACCTAAATAAACACACTGTACGCATAACCCATGATGGACATTCATCCATCCTTTTTCTATACCGCTTATCCTCATTAGGGTCACGGGTATGCTAGAGCCTATCCGAGCTGACTTTGGGCGAGAGGCGGGGTACACCCTGGACTGGTCGCCTGCCAATCACTGGGCAGACATACAACCATTCACACTCGCATTCGCACTCTAATGGACAATTTAGAGTCGCCAATTAACCTAACATGCATGTTTTTGGAATGTGGAAGGAAACCGAAGTACCTGGAGAAAACCCACACACTCACGCAGGGGGAGAACACGCAAACTCCACACAGAGATGCCCAACGGAGATTCGAACCCTGAACCTCCTGACTGTGAGGCCAATGTGCTACCCCACATGATGGACATGTAAAATACATTTCAGGGTAGATCAGACATTAGGGAGAGTGGGATATTATTACACTGAGACAATGTAAATAAACAGCCACTATTAGGTCAGGCTATATTTTTCAATGAGTGTCTATAGCAAAATTTTAAGTAAATAAATAAGAATGTAAATAAGAATGCATAAAGAATAAATATCAGTATTGAGCTCAGAAAAACACATCTGTACCTTTGGTAACTTTTTAGCACTAGTATTTTGGATTCACTCGACTTTTGTAGCTAAACAAATGGGGTGTAACTAACTAGAGTTAAAGCATAGAAAAAACTAAATAGTGATCATTTGATAGGATTTGCCTCGATTTCGTTTGTTGACCGCTTCCCCCGTTTCTTTCCACACATCCACAAACAACCAGCTCATACTTTTGTAGCAGCAGTGAGCCCAGTTTGTGTTGTATGCCTTGTTGGTACAGTAATACAGGGTTGGACCCACTGGGACTGCTCTTCATCTACTTATGTTATTAACAATCTGTTTGCGTGTGTGGTCTACAGTTAGATCCACCAGCTTGTTGGCTAGTCTTCCACAGACTCGGTTGTCTCAAAGTCTCGTTGAGTGTACTATATTTCTATGGAAATACATTCAAAAGTGTCTGTCCACTTTTCCTAACTAGAAGTGTGTTCAACCAACCAGCGTTTGTCAGCACAGCTTGGGCCTCAATAGTTTCAGGAACTTCTGAGAAAGTACCTCGTGGCTAAAAGGAACTTTTTCTGCATTTTTAGTCATGTAGGCTTTAGTGGAATCATAGGAGATATTTCAAATTACCAGGATAAATAGAATAGTTCCTCATAAATTCCTGTGGTGGAAAAGAGGCAATAAGACCACTGTGCCGCTTGGTTATTACTTTCACTTTCTTAGGAGTCGATCATTTAACATGCTCAATGACACAAGTGATGTTATCCACACCTCGTAGTTGCAAATGAGGCACGCACTTTATTCATCACATTGCATCCTTGTTGTGCGCAGCAGATGAATACGTGCTGCACGTGTCGTAAGTAGTTCTCAAGCGACTGAAGTGTAAATGGACCAAAATTACGTTTCTAATGAATTTATGGGAGCGTGTTTGTAACCATGAAATGTTGTAGCCCAGGGGTCTGCAACCTGTGGCTCTTTTATCCTTCTGCTTTGGCTACAGCTGATTTATGTTTGTGTGTAGTCACTACCCCGTCCCATCTGACGCTGTCATGAGCCTTGTAAAGTTCTGCATTAAAGATGAGCTCGTACTGTGCAATTTTCCACCAAAGTGATAGGGGTAGTGTTTTCTGGTTTGTCAACTAGGTTAGAAACCATGACGCAACTATTTTGCCATTGTTCATTAGGTAACTTTGTCGGCAATGAACAATGACAACACAGAGAGGGGTACTAGAACTGGAATTGTGTAACAACGCTTTTATTGCAAAAGTTCAGAATCAGCTTTATTGGCCAAGTATGCTTACACAAACACAAATTAGTCGTGAGGGCTTGAGAGCAGGAACAGGAAGACAGAAAAGGAAAGTGACAATAATTTTAAGGGCACTAACTTCAATTTGGTGGCTAAAAATGGCACTTTTGATGCTAAAGGTTGCCGACCCCAAGGGCTACCTATGTACTGACTCCAAGGCTTCTGCCTACCATAGCAGGACTGGTTAGTGGAGTTGAATGTTTACATGCGGTATCTCAGCTTTTTAACATTTTGTGTGCCAGTGATAGCCAATATGTACTGAGCCACGGTCAATACACATAGTAAAACTTGGTGCTTGTGTGTCTTTTTTTAGCATCAGTGGCAAGAAATTGACTCCCAAATGTTGTCATCTTAAATGCTATAGAAAACTATATTGTGTGTTTGAGTCTGATCCAGTACTTTTATTATGGGGGTGCACATTTTTAGAATCACACAACCTGAGCAGTCCTGTTTCAAAGTTACAGTTTACAAACTTAACTTGGAAATTGTTATTCTATTATATATTGTTATAATATTAAGTTATTATCTCCGCTTCTTCTAATTTATTTTGATAATCATGTGATTATACACAGAATGCTGGTGTCAGCAACTCATACAATGTTGTGCACACATGAATACATAATTAAAGAATATGAGGTTCCCTTGGGGAGGCATGACAGAAAATAAATGAGAACCACTGACTGACTGCGGTTAAAGTTAGTTAATGAACCCGCAAATTGTAGTTCTAATTGTTTTATAGTGCGTTTACAATAATTACTGTGAATTACTTTTGCAGTCAATGCATTGTGGAATTTCTAAATTAAATCAAGTTGACATCAACCATGTGCTTTGGTATATTAAGATAAGATCTCATGGAGTTGCATAAGAAATGTGTGCTGTCAAGTCAAACTTCCATTCTGATACCTATCTTATCCTAGCAATGATTAAATGTCCTCTGGAGCATTTCAATTTGCGCGTTTGTGTGTTGTTAGTCCGTGTCTCATAGCCCTGAAGGAGTGCTTTTGCAGCACAATATTCAGGGTTATTGTTGAATCACCATTCATTCATTCAGTCATTCATTCATTTTCTATACAGCTTATCCTCATTAGGGTTGCAAGTATGCTGGAGTCTATCCCAGCTGACTTTGGGCGGGAGGCGGGGTACACCCTGGACTGGTCGCCAGTCAATTGCAGGGCACATATAGACAAACAAAGACACACAAGCATTCACGTTCACATTCATACCAATGGACAATTTAGAGTCACCAATTAACCTAACATGCATGTTTTTGGAATTTGGGAGGAAACCGGAGAACTTGGAGAAAACCCACACACGCACGGGGAGAACATGCAAACTTCACACAGAGATGCCCAACGGAGATTCAAACCCAAAACCTCCTGACTGTGAGGCCAACATGCGACCTGAATCACCATAATAAATAAAATTATATCAATCTTTTATGGGGAGAAATCCTCTGAAAACTGCATTCTCAAATTCAAGTAGTGGTTCTGAGCTTCTCTGGAACATTATTGGGGGATATTTGTGGCAAGGTATTTAAACGAGAGCAACCAGCAATAATTATTTCCCAAATACCGCCTGTGTGTACACCAACTCTGCAGACTCTTTGGAAAACTACACTCAGGACTGCTAGACTCTCTTCTCTATGTCAGTCCAACCCTCTAATCCTTTTCCATTGTATCGCTGAGTGCTGGTTTATGAAGAGAAGGGAACAGAAGGCAGAAGCAGATATCATAATGAGAAGCTTCCCATAATGCCGTGTTTGTTATTCCCATTGTGTTTACACATACACCCAAAATATTCCCTGCCTCCCTTGTAGACTCTCATTGCTTCCCCATTGCTTCCCACAAATAAAATGTGTGTGTATATAGAGGAGTGTGAAAAAATGTTTGCCCCCTTCCTGATTTCTTGTTTTTCTGCATGTTTGTCGCACTTAAATGTTTCAGATCATCAAACAAATTTAGTGACAACACAAATGAACACAAAAGGCAGTTTTACATAGCCCTATGTAAAAAAGGGATTGCCCCCTAAACCTAATACGTGGTTGGGCCACCTCTAGCATGAAAAACTGCAAAAAAACATTTATTAACTTACAATGAGTCTCTTACAGCGCTGTGGAGGAATTTTGGCCACTCATATTTGCAGAATTGTTGCAATTTAGCCACATTGCGGAGTTTTTGAGCATGAAGCACCTTTTTAAAGACATGCCACAGCATCTCAAGAGTATTCAGATCAAGCTCCAAAGTCTTCATTTTATTTCTCTTCAGCCTTTCAGAGGTGGACTTGCTAGTCTGTTTTGGATCATTGTCCTGTTGCAGAACCCTAGTTCGTTTCAGCACGAGGTCACGAACAGATGGCCGGACATTCTCCTTCAGGATTTTTTGGTAGACTGTATAATTCATGGTTCCTTTGTTACAGCAAGTATTTGAGGGTACTAAAACAGCAAAACAGCCCCAGACCATTACACTACCACCACCAGATTTTACTGTTGTTTTGATGGTCTTCTTCTGAAATGCAGCGTTACTAACACACTCCAAAGAGTTCAACGTTTGTCTCTTCACCTTTGTATGTATGTATGTATGTCCCTAAAGGTCTTGGAGATCCTCAAGGTGTCTGGCAAAATTTAGACATGCCTTAATGTTGACTGCTAGAAAACAGTCAAAGACTAAGGCCAGACCAGGCTTCATGATAACAGATCAAATAAGAAGGAACTTACATAAAAGGAGCAGAAAAATAAAAGAATAAATAAAAATCACTCAATAAACTAAAAAAAAAAAAGTGGCATACAGTGCTTTTCAAGCTCTTGATTGTGTGACGGTAAGTCCATTGCTTTTTTTTTGGTCTACGATTTTTACTTTTAAACATTTATGTATTTTGTTCTTTGTCTAGCATTCCAAAATTGATATCCTTTACAGAGAATTCAGACAGGTTTGGGATTTTGGAAGAAATTCAGAAATGAACATCTTCCCAGAGGGCTTTACAATACATACAATCATAACACATGTTCGGTTGATTCAAAATCCCCGTCACAGAAGCAACAAACATTATCCTCAAAATAAAACCTGCGTCTAAGAAATTCTTTGGAAGGGTAGATTCCCGAGATAACTTTGTAATGAATTTCCTTAGTTTTAGGAGGGATGGGAAGTTTTAGGTAAAATGTTCAGATTTTTTGCTTTTTATCCTTGGAAAATAATTGGGAAATTGAGTTTGGGTTTAAAATATAAGGAAATGAAGGATCGGTAAGGAGTTTTTGAATTTTAGAATTGGCTAGTCTGCAGGCAATAATATCTAACCCATTGATTAACAGGCTGGGAAGTTCAGGAGTTCTGTTGGTAGGATTCTGAAAAAGAATAAGTACTGTGGATGAAATATTTTCAAAAATTTTTGGAACTCTTTTTTGCTTACATGTAAATTATATTTTATATTGAAGTCATCACACTTCTATCATTCAACAATTGTGTCACTGAGCAATCGGGGGCATTTGGGGGCAAATGGGGAGGAATAAGGTGCAGAAATAAAAGCTTGTCTGAAGCCAGAGGGAAGTTCCTCTCGCCACTGAAGAACTGTGCTGCAGTTTCCCTCGAACACGTATGACGCAATGACACGTAAAATTACCACTTTTAATCTCGAAATCTTAAATTTTAATCCTAAATTTATGGCCACACGGTGCATGAGTGGGTAGCACATTGGCCTCACAGTCAGGATGTTCAGGGTTCGAATCTCTGTTGGGCATCTCTGTGTGCAGTTTGCATGTTCTCCTCGTGCGTGTGTGGGTTTTCTCCGGGTTCTCCGGTTTCCTCCCACATTCCAAAAACATTCATGTTAGGTTCATTGGCGACTCTAAATTGTCCATCGTTGTGAATGTTTGTTTGTCTATATGTGCCCTGCAATCGACTGGCGACCAGTCCAGGGTGTACCCCGCCTCTCGCCCAAAGTCTGCTGGGATAGGCTCCAGCATCCCCGTGACCCTAATGAGGATAAGTGGTGCAGAAAATGAATGAATGAATGAGTTTGGGTTGAAAATATAAGGAAATGAAGGATCGGTAAGGAGTTTTTGAATTCCCCGTTCAGGGTGTACCCCGCCTGTCGCTATAAGTCATCTGGGATAGGCTCCAGCATAGAAAATTAATAAAATGAATAAATGCACTTTTTATAAAATGTCCAACCTAAAATATTCTGTTCATGGCCCGTTAAAAAAAAAAAAAAATACCACTCCTGCATACACCAACAACCTGATTTTAAAAAATTACCCTAATTTTTTGTCTGGAAATGCAAGTCACACAGATGACGAAAAATTATTTTATCAGCTAAATGTTGGTGGGAAACTGAATTGTCAAAAGTATGATTTCATGCCCAAATTGATTCACCACGCCCATTCATGAATTCACACTTTCGTGGCTGTTATATTTGTCAACGATGTTGCCAAGCGGACGCCATAGAAGTGGCTTTGCAGCGTTCTACGCAGCCGCGCCTGTGACGTCATACCGGAAGCTAGCAAAAACAAGGAAGTAAACGCCACTTTGCGCTTAGTGTCGCCAAACCTAAAAGGATAATTGGTCGTTAAACAACCCAGTAATAAAATATTAAGCAAGACGAAGTTAGACGTGAAGCTACCTCAACCGGTTCATCTCACACACACACACGCCCTTGTCAGAAAAAGCCGGGGTTGGGTCGCACCGACTAGTGAGTATATGGTCACCCTCTGTTGGGAATAACTAACTTTAAATGCTAGATTGTGGAAGAAAATATGCCTCAGGGACGCCCCGCGCTTACAACACGTACATGTAAATTGTATGATGTTTATGTATGTTGTTTTAGCGATGCAACACTTTCACACAGGTGTGTGTGTGTGTGTGTGTGTCGCCAGTGGAACCAGTACTCTTGAAATACAGTAAAAAATGATGACGCAGCTGCGATGCCAATCCATTACCTTCCTGTTCAAGTAACATTTTCTCATCCAATCTCTGCTAATTTGTAATTTCTTGCTCAACAGCACATCAGTGTGGCGTTAGTATGCAGAGAACTACAATATAGTACATATTGAGAAAAGCCGGATTGTGTTTTAATACTTGCATACTTTTATATAACTAAATAAAAGGCGACAGTAGATTAGTACCTTCAACATTCGCATTATAATCTATTTCACATGTTTTACCCAGCAACCAGTGTGAAGGCTCGGACCCGCTGCCGAGCAAAGGACGTGCAGGGTGGCACAGGAGGTGAGCGCGGGTACAGGCATCAGCCTACAAAGCCAGCACTTATTTTGAGTCAGTAAACAAAGTGAGTGTGTTTGCACACAAATAGTGTGCTGCAGATTATGGCGTCCTGTTTTTCCTGCCCTTGTAAAGTGATGTGCTCTTGTAAAGCTTCTTTCTGTGTCTATGGGCTCCCTACCGCTATATAGCTTCTGTTTAGGGGATATTAGATCTGAGGCAATTAGTTCTGGGTGTGTTGAATTTTCCATTGTGCAAATATGAGAACCACTCACAAAGGGCACCATTATTATTACCCTGTCCTCTGTATAAGATGTTCTTTTTTTTGCCACCCAGATATATTATAAGCCTTCATGGACCACAACGGAAAACCTTGGGAAGGAGCCATGAGAATGGAGGAGCTGCCACAAATGGATGGAACGTGTGATGAATGTGAGCCTGATGAGGCTCAACTGGCCACGCAAGTATGCAACATCTGCAGCTTTGCCTTCTGCTGTGTGCATGCTGACAGACACACCTCCAGCAGACATCACCCACTAACACCATATAACCATGAGGGGATGCAAGCCACTGGACGGCTGGATGCAATCCCCAAAAGAGACATGAAGGAGGTTTTGCCGGATGTACAGGATGCGGATCTGAGTCAAGCAGCACTTGTAGATGCTGAGAATAGCCATGGATCCAAGAGTGGCCTGTTGCTGGACACTGAGATTAGAGCTGAGGGTTCAGGAGAAGGGCAGGAGAACATAGCTGCTGGAGAGGCAGTGAAGCGGGACACTGTGACAGTAGAGAGGCTACGCTGCACGGAGCATGGACAGGAAGGCTCCCTCTACTGTAAAGCAGATGAAAAGATTATCTGTGTTGTGTGTGCTGTGCAGGGTGAGCACCAGGACCACGAGATTATCACTCTGCATGAGGCTTACATCTGGCAGAAGGTGAGTCATGCAGAGTATTTTTCTTGCACAGTACATATATCGGGACACAAATGGATGACCTTGTACGTAACATTATCTGCAACATTGTTAAATGTCGCACGCTGGTCATGTTGTTTCCTAGTGTAAATTTTTAAATCACATATTGCAGTCTTAAAGTCAACAGTCATTTAAGGGCTATTTAAATACAGTTAATCCCGCTGAGGTTTGAACACTAGTTGCTGGTCATCTTCTGATTTGTTCTTTTTTGTTTTTTTCTTCTGAGGATATAGAAGAAATAATAAATATCATACTTAATCTATTGCCATCATAACACGTCAGCTTTATTTGATATACAGGCAATTTACAAATAATATTGCAACTAGGGATGTCCTAATCCGAGTATCAGGATCAGGATCAGATGCCGATCCGCTGTGTTTTGAAGATAGGATAAATTCGGCCAGTTAATGTTCGCAACTCTGGGCCACACTCCAACATAGGTAATGCGCCTCAAAATCGGTTGCCACTGGACTCCTCCATCCCGGAAGAAGAAGAAAATGAAACACCACCATGCAGACATGTCTGCAGTCTACCGTGGTGAAGTTAGTTTCACGTGGAAACTGTTTCACAAAACAGAACATAGTCCAAATAAACACACAGACAGAAATCATTTGGCTCGAAAAGGAGTGGGAAGAAGAGGAGCTTATTTATACCCACCCCCTATTCCTAACACCAGAACCTGTTAGATTTACACAATATGCAGCATATTATACACTATAGTACATAAACAAGATATTACACGTACACACACATACAATATGCATTATTATTAATCTATTATACATCTTATCAATACTAATGTGACATTGCTCATTATTATACCATCATCATATATCAACTAATCAACACACACACATGCATACATATACATATACATACATATATTTTAATACATACAAGAGAATTTTGATTAATAAATGTAATGGGTATTAGTGTTGATGGTTCTAATAATTAGTTTCAATAGACTTAGAGACTGAAGAGAGGCCAAGAGCTTTGCGGGCCTGTGTGCCTGCGTGCCAGGCATGGGCTGCGCTCTAGCAACACCACCACTGTTGGCCAAGTGTCCTATGCTATGCATTAAAAGAGACACGATTTTGGACGCCTGCCGGAGAAGATAGATGATCTCCTGCAACCGCGCCTCCTGCTTGTCTGCCTTAATCTGATTATTTTATTATATGAGTGTTGTATACGCTGCATTAAAAGAGACAAGATTTTGGAGGTCTTCTGTGAGGAGGTGGATGATCTCCTGCAGTAGAAACGCTACTTGTCGGCCCCGATCAGCTGGTTTTATTGTATGAGAAACAATCCAAAAGAAGAGAAAAAACATATTTATGTCAGTACGGATATCTGTCTATGTATTAAATTATTACCAACATTTCTTTTACATCTGTTTAAGATGAATCTAGTCTATCATCCTGAAATCAAGATTTAGGTTTTTATACAGTATATGACATTGTTGTTTATGCATACAACAATGACAATAATAATGAGAATGGTCAACATCAAGCAAGTAAATGATTCTTCCAATTGAAGATGAGCACGTTTAAGCAAAATAGGTACTATACCTGGGTGCTCTGAGGTGTATCATTAATCCCAATGGTAAGATATTCTTATTCTATTATTAATAAAGTAATACAAATGATCATATTTCATAATCTATAAACTATCATGAGTCAATGTTACATAAATAATCGTACAATTAGTACATACTACAAGGACATTAACAGATAACCTGTTATCTCGGACTTACATAGCTATGGGTAATGACACTTCTATTGTAATAATATGTAATTGTACCTGAAAAGCAGGTAACATTCATGTACTTCTTTCATCATTCATGGACTGGGACAGAACCATTTCTTTGAATCTTGATTTAAATAGATGGATATTTGCTTGAGCTGTAGCCCCAATCTGTTCCAAAGTTTGACGCCACATACAGACACACAAAGTTTTCCTGGTGGTTCTCACTGCTTGGTTTTTAAAGTCAGCACGTCCCCTCAATTTATAACACCCTTCTCTTTGTGTGAAGAGCTTTTGAATGTTAGTAGGAAGTATATATATATTTTTAGCTTTATATAGAAGCTGTGCAGTATAAATATGAACTAGATCAAATAATTTTCAAAAATAAAATATTGGTATGATCACAAAAAACAACCCTGTGTATAGTTCTAAGTGCACAATTTTGAAGCACAAGGAGGGGATGTAGTGAATTTTTGTAATTATTACCCCAAACCTCTATACAGTAAGTCAAATATGGCAAGACTAGAGCAGTACAATAAATACCGTGCATTATATTCTAGCCAATTTTTGGCTTTATTGATGATGGACACACTTTTAAACATTTTACTTTGTATGTGTCTGATGTGCGCTTTCAGCTTAGTTTACTATCAATAGTTACGCCTACAAATTTATTTTCTGTCACTTTATTTATTTCGACACCATCTATCTTTATTACCAAGTCAGAATTTCCTTTAAAATTCCCCCAAAACATAACTTTTGTTTTACTCAAATTTAGGGATCATTTATTATAAAAATGTTAAAATTAATTTTAAAATTGTTAATTATAAATAAAAGTATCAAAATAAGAATACCAGTGTAAATACAATAGAAGACTTTTTCAATGACATGAAACACTCTGAAGATTCATGCAACTTTTATGGACATATTTTT
This sequence comes from Oostethus manadensis, assembly GCA_024372805.1. Classification (NCBI taxonomy): domain Eukaryota; kingdom Metazoa; phylum Chordata; class Actinopteri; order Syngnathiformes; family Syngnathidae; genus Oostethus; species Oostethus manadensis. The sequence continues at coordinate 674,349 of QODF01000002.1, read as the reverse complement.
CCAAAATGTTGGTTTGTTTGGATTGGTATAACTTCAGAGGCATTTGATTTATATGCATATTATAAAAATGTCTTGTACTCACACCATAGCATTAGTAGATTGACTTGAAATATACAGCTACAAAATAGCTTTTTATGAAAGTTGTAAAATGTGAATTTTAATGTCATGAATATAGTCCTCTTTCTATTTGGCTTGGGCCCAATTATCACTTCACCCTTTGTCCTGTCTCCAGATGGCTTTTAGCAACGCATTACTGCTGGTACTGTACGGCAAGGCAATTTGGTGCCATATTTCGGTATCAACTGCATTATTTAAAACTCTAAGGGCTTGCACACACTAAGTGCACACTCTTGGGGAAAAAACATTGCATTTTAACAGTGTTCTTCATTGTGATTTATATCATTCTCATTATATCATATGTGATATCTTGAATCAATAATGTATACCCAACAGTGATGGTGTTTTAAGGCCCTTCTGTATTTCAAGGATGCAGCATCGTCAAATTCCCGGGCAGGACAGTTCAATATCCAAAATTCAGCAATGTTTTATGGTTTATTGTACCAGAGAGGAACAGAATTTAAAGCAGGAAAAATGACATTAAATAAAGATGATACATTGTGGAAAGCCAGAAACTGGACTTTACTATAAACTACACAAAAATAGATTCACTCATAAAATATACAAGAGAAAAGCAGTGACCATTATGGAGTGTGCCGTCCGTCCTCTGCCCTGCGGCTAAGCCTCTGAAAAACAGAAGTAGAGCACATTGGCTGCAGTGCTTTCTCTTCCATCAGGGCCACATATAGATTGGCATGAGACAAAGAGGGTCACACTTACCCCAAGGCTGTATTTTTTATGTTAAAACTGATCAAGCTTTTGTCCTGCCTGATGCTTTTTTGTGCTTCTGTGAAAGAATCACGTATTATTGCCAGTCGTGTTGGGAAGGGTCTTTCATTTTACAGTCTTTGACCCCAAGCATGTATACTTTTGACCTTCCGCATCTCATTATGCTGCTAAAACTATTCTAAAAGCCAATGAATAAAAACAATACTAATTGTAATTGAGGTTGACGGGATTAATCCTGGTGTACATGCAATAATACGTTGTATGTGCTGTTTGTGTGTATGTTGTAGAATAGACAGGGTTATGATCTGTTGGGCTGTACACGACAAATGGGAGAAAAGATCACAAACAAGTGGACAAACCCTAAGGTGAGTCCAAAATTCTGCATAAACAGTTCCACACACTCAAATGAAAGTTTTCTCTTCAGCCTTGGTGTAATTATGTAATCCAAATGCACAATTATTAATATAGTCAATAGGAAACAAATTTGACTGTGCTAATAAAAAAAAGACACTTATTTGCTATGTTCACGCTGCAGGTCAATTCGGAATTTTTATTTTTTTTGCTCATTTGTAACATGTATTTGATCTTTAATTGTCAGTGTGAACAGTACAATTTTTTTCCACATGTGACCCAGGCTTTGTTTATGTGTAGATGTAAAGCCAATGTATATCTGATCATCGAAATGCGTGCATATAAAGGTACAAACGAATGTAGGCAAAAGTTCCTCTTTTTCTTTAAAAGTTATTTTTAGCAAGTGTCAGTGAAGCGGCTCTCACCACTCCTGCCACCTTTTTTTTGGTAATGTGAATGGCCAGTGCGAAAATAGCCGTTATTGGCCATTGGAGGCTCCTTTTGCTGTACAAAAATGATCTAACTGAGCTAATCCAATACATTGCTTTGGTTGGCTATGTTATGCCAATATAAACAATACAAACATATATGGTTTTGTAGTGTTTATTACTATTCATGGTCTTTAGACTAAAACAAAACACAATGCACAGGTAAATTGGCGTTCCCAGCTATAAGGTGTGCGGTTTCTTTTTCTTTTACAAGAAAACATGTATTTGCTTTTTTTTTTTTAATCAACTCTACGGTTACGTTTGTAGTATTTTTGTTCGCCCTAATGGAGAATCATTAGCGAGCCATTTTTCATTGGTGATATATTGGCCACAAAGTTGGGCACTACAGGAGTGGAGATTAGACACTGCAACAGCGGCGAGAACAGTGGGAGGAAGTAATCAGGAACCGATTATGTCATGAAGCTGCGGAGTGCCATCTTTTATCCCCGATTTATATATTACAGTATATATATCATGCAATGCCTGACCTGGGCTCCTGCAGACGTAATAAAAGTAAATGTATTTGAAACTCTGGAATGATGATATTATTGTGTGATGACTGATTTGGGTCATAATCAACCTCCACTTTGTCATTCTTTTGACTTTTCAGCATGTCTATGGTGAGTCATTTTGACATTGTCTTATATGAAAAAAAATACTCCAACCCAATTTTCTTTAGCTGTGGCTTAATCCCTTGTGGACCAGAATCAGTTAATTGAATCAAGGACTTAGAGGGTGTGTTAAATGTATTTTAAATTGCGTTTAAAATGTATAACACATTCTAATGACTAATTCGTGGGGCCAAACTTTTCACAGAATGCAGTTTCATGCAACACAAGTAACATTCTGAGTAACAGGGACGATATTGCTCTTACTTGTCAGAAAGTGGGTGCATGTTATCGTACTCTTTTGTATGTTCTGTTACTCTTATCAGACTTACAGGCACTTCCTATTGATGATGCTTAAACTGTGAGTGTCACATTTTTGCAAATGTAAACATAATGAAACTGTGAGCGGAGAGACGGCTGCAGGACAGCAACTCATTGCTGCTTTTTAAGATTATTTTATGTCCGTTAATATTTTTATTGATCATCTGTACGTTCTGGGTTTCTAAACACGGTGATGAAAACAGCATGATACGACAAGAATGGATAAACTACAAGTAGAAATGAACAGAAAGCAGTGTTGTTTGATAATGCAGTGTGGTTGGGGTTATCGATTTCTATTCCTTCTATACCGATACCTATCATTTTTGTTCTGCAATAAGTGAAGGTAAACCAAGACTGGGGTACTGGGACGGTATAAAGGGCTTGTATCAAAGAAGTTGGCTGTATTGTGCAGCTATCCCAATGTGTTTCTCTGCAACCGCAGCAGCAGTGGTGTGGTGAAACGGTCAGTGTAATATGCTAATCACAGCTTTATTTTGGAAAAAACAAACAATGCTGTTGCTGAATTTTTAACATTGCAATCAACAAGTCAACATTCCAATCCATCGAAAAGTTTCCTTAGTGCAGTGGTTATCTGTTGTTTTTTGTCATGCCCCCACAGGGGACCAACATTTTTTTCATGCCCCCCAATTTTAAATACTTTTTAGAAACTGATGATATCTACTTGGGGTGTAACGGTTCACATGGATGTATTGAACCGTTTCGGTTTTGCATGTTCGCTTCAGTCCACTTCGTACTGTTTCAGTTATATTTTATGCTGTTTTTCTCATAAAATTTATTACTAGAATGATATAAGTGCTCCGTGCGGATCAAATGTCCCGGCCGTGTTTCCGCATGGACACCTCTAAGTGTCGGACACTACTGACTCAATCATAGCAAATGCTAGTGAGAAGGCTTAGCTGGAAGACCCTGCCATCTTACTATGGTCTCCTGTTTGAGAACACTTTGGCTTCCCTGTTAAAACTACGGCTGGACAAAGGCAAGTGGATAAATCCAATGTTGTGTGTCGACATTGTTCCACAGAGATCAAGTTTGCTGCAGGATCATCTGGCAGTGAATGTTACAAGAAAGAAAAGCAGCTTAGTGAAAACACCAATAGCTTGAGCTCACGACCTCTGTTGCTAGCTTCACTGCTGGAGATATATTGTCACTGCAACCACTGTACACTGTGCTTTCTGCACAAAAGTTATTTTTTTTTTTAGCCAAAAAGTTGAATAGTTACATTTCTCATATTCAGGCTGTTGCTGCTAAGTGTTCCAATTTTACACTTTTAACTTAATTTATAATTTGTACATATTTTAAATTTTTTAAATGTAACAGTTTATTTTATTATTTTTCTATAATAAAAAATATTACTGAAATTAGTTGCTTTTATTCATTTAAAAATATATATTGTTTGCATTTTTAAAATAAAAGGATTTGAGTCATTTTCCTGCCTCTTTGTACCGAAAATGAACCGAACTGAACACTTCAAGAAACTGAACCAAACCGAAATACATTTTAGTGTACTGTTACACCCCTAATATCTACTTAACTACGCTGCGCTGACTGAACTCGAAACTGAAATCAGCAAAATGGAACCAAATGGAAATCAGTGAAGCATAAAAGTGTATTCAAAGGTAACCCCAACCCCAGCCCAAACCCACTAACCCCAACCGTAACCCTAACCCACTAACCGTAATCCTAACCCTAACCCTAACCTAGGGTTAGTAGGACAAACCCTATGAAAAATGCATACATATTGGCAGGTCTTCACTAATATTGAAGGTCCTCCTTGCCTCTCGCGTTTCCCTGACAGTTCACCACATCCCCCAAGGGGGGCCTGCCCCACTATTCGAAAGGCACTGCCTTAAATAAATAAATTTTTTATTTATTTCCATTTTATTTCGAGCCACACAAAATACACAGGACAGAACATAATGAACATACACCTATAAACAGGAACAATTTGTCTCAAAAAGGAGTGGGAAGAAGACAAGCTTATTTACTCCCACCCCCTTATTCGTAGTACTAAAGCCTGTTATATTAATGCAATATGCAGTAATACATGAACAAGATATCACACCTACAAACACATGTACAATATACACTATTATTAATGTGTTATACCTTGTATAGTTTGTGACATTACTCATTATTATACCATCATCACATATCAACATAACATGTATTAAAGATAATTCCTGGGTTTACTATACAGTATGTGTAATTGTGTAATATATACACATACCCATGCATACATATATATACACACACACACACACACACATACCATTTTTTTGCATACAAGAGAAACTTCTTTTAAAGATATAATAGCAATCAGTGTTGATGAGAATAATAATTAGTTTGGATAGCATGTGTCCCGCATGAAAAGAAGCCAAGGACTTTGTGGAACTGTTGCCAGAGGGGGACTGCGCTCTAGCAACACCAACACTCCTGGCCAAGTGTCCTATACTGTGCATTAAAAAGACAAGATTTCCGAGGTCAGTTGCTAGGAGATGGACAATTTCCTTTAACGGAGTCTCCACTTGTCTGCCCTAATCTGGGGATGTTATTGCATGTGTTCTATACTGTGCATTAAAAGAGACAAGATTTTGGAGGTCTGCTGCCGAGCCTCCAGTTGTCTGCCCTACTCTGATGAATTTTGCTCTGTGAGTGTCCTAGCCTGTGCATTAAAAGAGACAGGATTTTGGTGGTCTGCTGCAAGAAGGTGGAAAATCTCCTGCAAAAGAACCTCCACTTGTCTGCCCTGATCTGCTGAGTTTATTGTATGAGAAAAAATCCAGAAAGACAACATAGTAATGACAATGTGTATATTTTTTACATAATACATTTTACCATCATCACCTTTACCCTCTGTTTAAGATCAATTTAGTCTATAAACCTGAAATCAGGATTTGGGTTGTTATGTATGAATATAATAGTGATAATAATAATGGTAATGGCCACTATAAAGCAAGGAAATGATACTTCTAATAGGACATCATATATAAGCAAAATATGTACTATACATGTGTGATATGAGGTAAGATATTCCTATTCTATTCTTAATATAATGCCATGTGATGCAATGACCATATTACATAATTGTGTGAATTTTCATGGCGATGTTAAATAAATAATCATAGAGTTAGAGTACATACTTCAAGGCAATTAAAAAACACCCTGTTATCTTGGCCTTACTGCATACCCTTCTAATGCTTACCCTTCTAATGTAATAATATCTAATAGTACCCAAAACACAAGGTAACGTTCAAGTACCTCTTTCCTCATTCATGTATTGAGACAGAACCATTTCTTTGTATTTTGAAGTGTGGCCTTAGTGGGACATGTTCTGTCACTGACTCAAACGCTTCTCAAAATCAAAGCAAGCGTCAAAGATACGGATATACAGCTATTGTAGTCGATATCCATCATTAAAAACACCTTTCGCTCACCCAGCTATACTGTAACTGGGTCGGAACCTAGTGGGGAGAGGACAAAACACATGAGCATTGTCAAGAGACCTATGTGGGTTGGCATTTTAATGCCAAGGTTAATTTGAGTAACTGGCAGCTGCCACTGTGTCTGACATTGTGTCTTATCATGCTGATATATCAGTGCTACACCAAGGACTGCTTGGACATATTCAGTCATCTGTCATTTCCCTGTAAGGTTCCAGGGCGCTGGCTAAAACCCTCTTACCTGCATTCTCACGGGCACCGGTAGAGATATGTGGATTTGTCAGCGTGTCCTCTCTGCACTACCAAATGTCAGCTCCCGAATTATTATGCATGGCGGGTGAGCATCTGAGCGATGGCTCTTGGTAAGGAAAAGTCTGTGTGCACTAGAGATAGTGAAAGAGCGAGACAGAAGTTGCAGAAGTTCGAACTCTGTTGTATTGATGGCATTAATGGATTGAGACTAGGAGAGAGTTGTTTGAGTTGGGTTAAAACCTTGTCTGATTAAAGAACTTGGCACGTGTTTGTACTGACCAGAAAAATGAGCCTTGCCACAAACCCGTATGTGTGCATTGACCACATCCTTTTTCTCTACCTCATAAAACCTTCAAGATCAGCAGATACATAAAAAAAACTATCTTTTGGAAGAGAGGATAAGGAATAAACAGGAAAGGTATAGCATACATTTGACTGGTGGTGGTGTTTTTTTACTTTTTCTTCTCCTCCTCTGCTCCGTCCTGTCCCTGATGCTCCCCCTACTTTTCCTCTCTCTAACCCTTTTCTCCCTTTGCAACGTAGGCCGGTAGCCCTGCCTCTGCTCACAGAATTTTAATTGGGTATCATTCTTACAGAAGGTGGCTTGGCTTGGTTTCTGGTGAAACGAATCAAAAGGTGTTATATAACCAAAACCATTTTGTCCAGTTCCGCCTCTCTGTTTGAATGTGTCCCCTTTGTAACACCATAAGACTTTTAAAGAACTGGTGTTGTTGCCCAACTTTGACATATATTTGATAGGATTTTATACATAAGCCATGTACTGCAACTAAATATTGACTTATCTCGGGTTTCATGACTTGAAAAAAACAAGAGTCCAGTTGCCTTAATTCAACCTGACCTGGATGACAGCGAAGACTACACGGACATATAAAAAAGAGCAAAAGTAATCCCTACACGCAAGATGGCTTGTGATTATGTAAAAGAAAGGAAAATACGGCATTTACGACGGTTACACTGTCCTTTTTTTTGTGTTTTTTTCCTTAATTAACTTTAACCATGTAGAGCAGGACCTCCTCTGCCAATGAAAAGAGCAACGTAATTTTTTCACTCTGTTCAGTGCATGTTTGTATTGAACGAATTCCCAATAATTGTTTCATTTGAAAATTTTTAAATTAGATTTATTCATTTATGTATGATGGCGAAGAAAGCCTCAGGCAACCTCAGGTTTTTTTCACTTTTTTTCACCCATTCCCCTGGTGTTGCATTTTTCATTACCACTAAAGAGTGGCACAGCCTTTTATGCAGTCATTCACAAAGCACGCCTGGGTGTGAAGTTAATTCTGTTGCAGTCTATTGCTTTATCTTTATCATGTCTGTCTTGTGAATTGTTAACAGGTCGTCTGAGGCACTTTTCTTTTACAGAAAGTGCTTCTTCTTTCTGTAGAAACATTCTAAGTATGAGTCTTTTTTTCGTCTTTGAACCGCAACTCTCAATCTTTCTGGTGGTCTGCAAATCCTCATCGTAAGTGGCAAAGGCCGATATTCGTCTTTGATTTTAAGTCATTACCACCTCTCCCGTGTTTGTCATGTTAACCCCCCCCAGTGTTATGTCTTACCTCTGCCGGTAATTTCCCTCTCATCCCACATTTCATATTTCCCATCTAACTCTTGTTTCATGAGCAGACTCTACAGAGGCCTCATTTTATGGCAACAGCTCACAGCCATGCAAATGAAGATTTGCAAGCTTGGTTGCATTTTCCCTGCTAGCCTTCCACGTTCTCAGGGAAACTCTGTCTCTAAATAAAACAAAAAAACAAAAACAAAGAGCCCACTAATCTGGCGTCAAGGCTCCCATCTGACCTTCAGGTCATAGGGATTTGATGAGGGGTCAGCCAGATCAATGTGTGTGCTGGAGGTCTTGGAGATTGGTAGTGGTAGTGAAAGAATGTGTCAGATCACGGCGGATAAGATAAAAAGGGTCATCAGATTTATGTTACGATTCCTATTGTGACTTAGCTATGGACAAAGCGGTGTTCTAAGATTCATGCTCACTGCTTTCTCTCCACTTAAATTCCAAGGAAGTGTTAAGGGAGAACGTGAGCGGTTGTAATTGCTGATAATTACCATTTTTTTATTTGCTAATTGCAATACTCGAGAGACTGCATTTATTGAGGTGGTATTTTATAAATTTGGCAGTATAGACAAATGGATTCGCTGTGGTGACCCCTGAAAGAATAAGCAGGGATAAACCAAAAGGAAAAGAAGAAGAAGCAAATACACATTAACAATTAGGAATATGCTGTAATTCAACATTGTACTTTAATGTGAAGTTCAGAATTGTTTTGCTTAGTATACAAATAGTCTAAATCTTTAGTGGATAGTGAGGACACAAAGTTAGACAAACATGGTATTAAATGCAAATGAAGTTTCTTCTGCCGCTCTTTTTTGTGTTTTTGTCATAAGCAAAACTGCTTGAGTGCTTTTTGATGGGTGGCTCTTACTGCAGCCCCGAATGATTCGTGCTTCCACGCCTGTCTCCATTTAGACAGGAAAATGTTGCTTTATTGCTATTCGCTTTTTTGAAAACAATAATCTGAAGGGGTCTGAAAACTTGCCAAATTTATTAACAATGACCCCATCCATTATTGATTTTGGATATTGGGTAAATATCAGCAAAACACAAATGTTGCATTATGTCACCCTGTATCTAAAATATCTGATATTGGAACTCCAAACAAGCAGTCAATTACAGAATAGCCAGAATTTACTCATGGCTGTCGGTGGACCACCACAAGACACCACAAATAAATGAATGTATGGTAAACACCAAGGGTGGACTTGGACTGGCCCACTACAGTCCACTCGCATATACTGTGCCAACTCGCCCCATTGATGTACATACAAACACACGAGCCCTTAATAACACCACTATACTAAACAGCTTCCCTCTATATTCTGGAGCATTAATTAAAAAAAAATGAGAGTGAAATCATTTATTGGTGGGCTCACTAGTCTGCCAGAGTCTCTGGTGAAATTATGTCCACAAGAGATCACAATTCTGGGCATGAAAGGCACAGGGATAGTGTGGAATGGTTCTGAACAAGATTACATACCTTAAAAAAACCTGAAAAAACTTATAAAGCATAAATATTATTCAAATTGTTACATCAATGTACTTCATTATGTTAATATGGGCGTCCATCGGTTTTGGTCAGCCGATCAGAAAAACTCCCGGGACTCCCAATGTACATGTATTCAGGGTATTTTTTAAATCCAAAGTGAATTAGTTTCTTCTTTTTTATTTTGGCTATCCTCTTAATGAGCAACCTGTATTAACTAGTGTTGTCAATTGATTTTTGAAAATCAAATTAATCACAGTTTTCAAATTAATTAGTTGTGAATAATCACAATTCGGGATAAGTAGCATAGAAGATGGATAGATTGTTTACTATGTATGAAATATGCTGATTTAGTGAGATAAATAACAGGAACCACGTATATATACTGTAATTCCTGGTTTATAGCGGTTAAATGCTTCCAGATCACAATGAAGGATTCAATGTTAATAAATTGAATATTTGTGATGTTCTTGTGAGGCAAAAATAGTCCACCGATAGACGATGATGTTAGCAAAAACCAAAATAGAAAACAACACCATTAAGCAGTCCAAACTCAGCTAAAGAGCTGGCTGGATAGCTGGGGAGCAGCTGGGCTAACTTGGCCTAATACAAAAACTATAAATAGCAATCCAAGTGCTGAGCATGAGTTGGGAAAAAGAACCAGCAGCCACCAGCTGCAAGGAGTCAGCCTAAATGCTCAAGAGTATCTGCAAAAAGAAATCACAGGCCAGGAGAAGGCACGGACTACTAAAGTGTCAAAATAAAAAGGCCACTGAAGATTGTGACAGTATTTTTGCAGTTAGACCATGTTTTTTTGGTCAGATCCCTGTTGTATTCATTGTTTACAACACAGAGAGAACATTTGATATGCACCTAGATAAACGGGTTAGGATACCATTTAAAAAATACCTGTTCTAAACACAGAACAATTCGATACGATTTGATTCAATTTGTTGATGCAAACATAAATATCACATTATAAATTAAAGAAGCCAATTCCATAAAAAATGGCAGTTTTACAGTATTTCAAAATGTGTAGAAGAGAACATCATATCTCCAAGCATTCTGTAAGGCAATAGTTCATAACCACCGGGCCTCTGGAACCTTCAGTCACAATGATAAAAAAATTAATACAAAAAACAGTTACAAAAATAGAATAATAATTTGTAGATAAATACACTGTAAATGGATGCAATTTTTGGCTGGCAATATCAGCCGTGTTCTTACACTTTAACTGCCATAAGATCATGAGGGGTTGCATGCAACGATAAAAATGGACTTAAGTTGAATTGGCGTTTGAGTGTAACTGCATTTCCGAGCATACATAAATGTAACAAATTGTACTTCCACCAAAATATAAGTTACATTACTAAGTGATTAGAATATCCACGTGCATAACAAAGATGTTGTGATGTTTGGAGTGTCCATGAATGCATCTCACAATGGTTTAGTGACAATGAGGAAGTGTCATTCTGATGACGAAGGTATTAACGAGGTGTTTGTGAGTTGGAGACACATTTATGGCGTTGGAATTGCACTGCCGTTGATGTGTTGAGGTCAGAATAAAGTTATACTGTCTTTTGTGTGCAGAATGTTGTCATGCAACATTAGTAATATGTATTATTAATAACAATAGTATATAATAATAATAATAAATATTCCTCTTGGACTAGGGGAAGGCTACTGAAGGCGACCAAGGCCGACTAGAATAGAAAGGATGACAGTTTGTGTTTATATGGAAGAGAAGTCGCAGGCTACGAATGCATTGCGCATCAACTGCAGCAATGTTATAAGTAGGAATCCTCTGGTGGAACTTTGAAGTTTTTCACATCACGGCATTTGCCTAGGAGGCATCTGTTTATTGAGGGTTAATTTTAAGTTGTGAATCATAGCTAAAGAGATTGAAAATGGGGAAACAGAGAGATAGATTAAACAGGTATCGCAGTGAGCCGTTCAATTGCTTTGGAAGCCAAGCAGATGGCCTGCTGTGGTAGAAAGAGCCTCTGAGGTGTCTAGCTACAGATGGCATGCATGAAGTTTACCTCAAGGGAGGCTGCTTCATGCTATCAATTAGCTCCTGCTTCATGAAGAGCTTTTGGTGTTGTCAACAATGTCCATTCATTCTAGTACTGGTGAGAAGTTGATACATTATGTATTTCACCCAATACACATTCAAATTACATTTTGATTCTAATCTGTTACTAAAACCATTCCATTTTCTTCCGCTTATCCGGGTCCGGGTCGCGGGGGCAGCAGTTTCAGTAGGGAAGTCCAGACTTCCTGGTCTCCGGCGACCTCTTCCAGCTCCACCGGGAGGACACCAAGGCGTTCCCAGGGCAGCTGTGAGACATAGTCCCTCCAGCGTTTCCTAGCTCTTCCCTGGGGCCTTCTCCCGGCTGGGCATGCCCGGAACACCTCACCAGGGAGGCGCCCGGGAGGCATCCGGACTAGATGCCCGAGCCACCTCAACTGGCTCCTCTTGATGTGAAGGAGCAGCGGCTCTACTCTAAACTCCTCTCGGATGGCCGACCTCCTCACCCTATCTCTTAGGTTGAGTCCAGCCACCCTTTGAAGGAAACTCATTTCCGCCGCTTGTATCCGCAATCTTGTTCTTTCGGTCATGGTTACTAAACGTTTTAAAATGTTTGGTTTTTACTAAGACAGTCAAAGAAGTGTCAGAAGTGTCCTTCTAAAGGCACCAATTTTTTGACGCGCAATTAAGGTATGCAAGTCCTGTTTGACCCTTGGCCCACGCAGTAGTTTGAAAAAACACAGGTGAGTGTATGGACACTCTCCAACCATCCATTTTCTATGTCGCTCATCTTTATTAGGGTCGCGGGTTTGCTGGAGCCTATCCCAGCTGACTAAGGGCGAGAGACAGGTTGCATCCTGGACTGGTCGACATTTATCATGATTTGCTTTCCAGCTCTCCATTTTGCTGCATTTTCATAGTTTGGACTTCAGTTTGCAGAAAACAAATAAATATTGGAATTGTCACGTCGAGTGGAGAATGGAGCAGTGCAGGTTATGTTTTTATTGTCATATGCAGTGGTACCTTGGCATACCAGTGTCCTAACTAACGAGTGTTTTAGATGCCAGCCGGATGCTTGCTTTTAACTGGTAGCTAAAGTTTGGGTTACAAGCTTCTATTTCCGGGCTGTCAGTGTGATGATCACGACTAAAGTCCAGAATGGGTGTAAATAGATTTAGCCGTGCTAGTTAGTCTAACTATCTAGCCACCGGGATAGATATTAACACGTCAGTAAAGCATATCTACATTGTAGCGGTCTAATTTGTCTTATTTATTAAGTATTGTGTAAAACTATGACGGGAACAACATCAGATTAAAAGGACAACATGAATACAGAGCCACCGTCCACCAGTCCGCACCACACAAATATACCCATTAGCAGTCAATAAGGTCATCGAATATTACCTTTATGCATTCCTACGTTGTATCGGGGTTTAAGGACCATCAACTGTGGGACAAATCGCTGTTCACATAATGAAAAACAGGAAAAAACTGGAGGATTTCTAACATATTATTTTTTATTAAAAGAATAGTCCATATTTCTAATATTGATATCTCTTAGACAGACTTTTTTGAACTACAAGAAAAGTTGCTTGGTAACAATAGGTCAATTGAAGAAGAAAAAGACAAAGCACAAAAAAAAATGCAATGCAATATGAAGACAAATACTGTATATAATATTACAAGTATAATATAATAGGATAAAATACAAATAATAGAATGAGAATATGAGTTAAACATTATTTGCATATTTACAAATAGTGAGTAAACATTTGCTTCTATAAATAAGGTACCTGCCATTAAATGCGATTAATTATGAGTTAACTGTGGGCAATTAATCACTATCAATCAAATATTTGAATCAATTCATCTACAAGCACAAGGAGTTTTACGACAGTATTAAGACTACAGCATCACCACTTTCACAGCTTTGTATGCTTACGCACATATATGTTTGCATTATATATGCAAATATTTATTTGTAAGATATTGGTAATACAACATTTTAATACAGTCATATAATTTTGGTTGTAAGAGGTCATAGAGAGCTATACATACTTTAGTAATGTTTTCGATTAATTGAGTAATTGGAAAAAAACATATTTTTGCTTGGTAAAGAGCAATTCCAAATACATGAGAAAATAAAACATTTTACTAAATATTGAACAACCTACAGGTTAAATTTTTTATGTAATCAACCATTTTATTTCTGAAATTCACATTATGCATAAGAAAAAACTGTATTTACTTGGGTCTGTGGGACTACATGGTTGTTCTTTTGTAGATGAATGTATCCATCCCAGAGAAACTGTTTACTGGAAAAGGAGAGAAATAACAATGATTTGAATAAGACATTACTAAGACTAAATGAAATATTACATTATGTTGATGGCTGTGCATTTATAAATCCTAAACTTACACAGCCTGTCAGGATGCAAGACAAATATTCTTCATAAGATATTGACTTTTTGTAGTGTTCATAGTAAATTGAAGACACCTTCTATAGTGGAACACGTAACTTTCAACTAAGTGAGACACAGACTTGCCGGTTTCATTACACCGTATTGTCTGCTAAAAATGAGTAACTATTCATTAGGGAGCCAAAATGTTTATATTTTCCATCTTCTTAACTCACAGTTGAGACATTGGCTTTGCAAATCAAATAAACCCTGTATGAAGGTTACGTGGCCATTGTAATTAAGTGCTAAGTATTTGACAGTAGTCATAATTAACGTTACGTTCGCAAGATACAGTAGCCTTAATCTCACTGATTTGCTCTACGTTAATTTTACCTTGTCTTGGATCTTTGGCTCCATTCGGTAGGAGCCCTATGAAATTAGTTTTATTTTTCCCCAAATTCTGTTTCTTTTTTTTCTAAATTCCGTTTTTTCCTTTTAACTGTTATAATTAAAAAAAAAATGTTTTTACACTTATGTTATTGCCATGAAGTGTTTACTTGTGTCAGCGAATAAAATGACAATCTGAAAATCCTTACATTTATTGATGGAATACATAATTGGACAATTTTTCCTAGTATTTTTCAAACCTCGAAGCAGAAAAAAAATTCTCGATTATTATTTGCACTCAAAGTACTTGAATTATTGGAGGAACTGTTGCACCCCTAGTACATACTTTATTTATTGTTACAATTACCAGTACTCACAGATCAAGAGCTCCTGATTTAGATCAGGTGATGTTTTGATTTTGTATCTTGAGACTGTGTGTGGATTAATTGGTAAGCAAAAAAGGTAAGTCCAAATTCCAGGGTGATAATACAATTATCACCCTTTTTTTTCCCAGCGAAGTGATTAGCTTAGTTCATTGCACTTGTTTGACTTATGGCAAGATGTGATTACATTATCTTATTATATTTACTTTTTAGTGTGCTCACTGAAGGCTATAAACTGGTCTGCATGAGGGAGATGCTTGACTTAATGATATTACTGTGTGTATCTGCACAGACTAATTGTATACAAGGGAACAAAAGTTCCATGTAGTCCCTTGTAACTAGATTTGGACCTATCAGGATAACTAATTTTGCTGGAGAATAATTGTCTTACAAATGATTGCAGATAAACAATATTATTGTTAGCATTTTTTGAGACTTTTTTTTTCATTTATGTACCTTAATTTCTGGTGTTCAAGCCGTAAAAATTTCATACGCAGTTGTGTGCCTGGTTTATGACCAGGTTCTAGTCTTGTGACATCTCCTGTACTTTAAAACATCTACTACTAATTGTTTAAATATTGTGCAGATCGCACATCAGTGAGCGAGTCTTTATTCAGTATTGGCAAGTATACTGCGAGTGAGCGAGTATTTTATTAATTTACTATGCTTGTATGTGCTTCCTACTATATTGCAGATGTCTGCAGAGCAGATGGAGGTGTATGTGAACACCCAGTTCGATGAACTTCGCAGATTGGTACATCTTGAAGAAAAGAGAACCTTGCACCTTGTAGATCTCAAAGAGGCGTTTCTGACCGCATCTGCTGCAGAAAAGATTGCCGAGATCACTGTCCAAACGGAGCGCCTCCAAGATGAGATGGCCAGCATTACACAGCAGCTTTGCTTGCTGGAACAGGCCCAGGTGTCAACAGTAGGTCCTGTTTTGGCAGCAGAGGACTTCGCAGAAGCACCAGGACCTGCCCATAGATTAACGGTAATTTTTCCTCCATTGACATTATGCTTCTTGTCCTCCTTAGACAATCAATATTGAGTCTGCCATTGTGGAAAAGGTTAGCAGTCTGACACAGATGATCACTGTGTGCCTCATTGAGCATACGCATAATAATGATCATGGCTGGGAACATTATGGCAGTTGTGGATAATTTGATTTCTTACAAACTGGCCAAAGAAATGTGTCATATATCCACATGCATCCATAATCGTTGCTCTGAAAAGATTGTAGTGACTAAGTGCCAGAAAAACACTCCCTGTCCAGTTACACATGCTAACTGGGGTTTCAGCTTCAAACGTGACAAGATATGTCATTCAGAAAAAAATCAATATTGTGTAAATATATTCATCAGTTAATCATATGATAAATGAAAATGAACTCAATAATTTTGCCAGCTTCGATGTATTGCCAGCTGCATGTGTGTGTGTGCATAAATCTCTGTTAATGAGGACTTCTATTAACTTCTTCCCTTGCCAAGATACTGTATGCACCTAACAAACAAAGCATATCAATATATTGATTAAAAAGTGTGATGATTGCAAAGGTGTGCCTAAGGCTGGCCACATTAACATGCAACTCAAAAATGTGCATAGAACCTTTCTGGCGTGCTTCGTAGACCTGTTCTGTAGGAAATTGTTTCTTAAAGGGTCACTGACATAATTTGTCAACTTTGCTTAAATTTTATATATTGTTTATAATTATGTTCTACATTGTTTTTTGTTTACATTCATTTTTTACACCTTGTGGTGGCAGCATTGAAAAACTCAAAGCAAAATGTTATTTCCGAAAGTGACATCAGCGGAGTAACACCTTTCAGCTAAAGCCGAGTAAAAATGGAGAAAGCTAGTGGAGAGAACAAGAGATGGATTGAAGATTCTCAACTTCTCAACTTCTTTTTTTGCAGTGTTAATTTCACTGATGACCACTAGGAAGAAACACATGGCCTAAAAGTACGGTATGTAGATTTCCGCGTTAAGGGAATGGCAGATGGAATTGCAGAATTTGCCAATTAAACCGGAATTTACTGTTGAATGAAATCCTGTCATCATGAAGAGAAGGAATGTTTGCATGGGGAATTATTTTCTCGGAGAACGGCTTAATACCCGATCGAGTCACATCGGGAAATGACGCTTTGCTGCGACGAGTTTATCATGGCTTCGGCCATGAACAGTAAATGTAATATTTGCGTATTTACCATTCCTTTTTATAAAAATTAACAATGTAGAACATAATTTCAAACAATAAATAGCTTTTTTTAAGCAAAGTTGATAAACCATGTCAGTGACCCTTCTGTTGTTTTCTGGTGCTGTATAGAGAATATAATTAACTGACCTTTTAATAGGGGCAGGGTAACCCGTCATCCCCCCCCCCCCAGTATAATTTTAGGGTAAACACGGGAGGTTGTCGGTTTACTGATGAAGCCAAGTGATGTTTTTGTAGTGTAGGTCTGATGTTCTCTTGATGACTTTATTGTAGTTTATGTGCCGTTCACTACTAAGCTTGAGACAATGTCTTGCTTTAGGCTTGGTACTCTTGGTTATTTGTAGTGTTGTTCCTTACACACAAGTAAAAAACTGCACAAACAGTAGAGAAACTCATTAAGAACTCGTCTAAGTCCTGCAGGCTGAACACACAGTTACTTTTAAAAACAACTACTCTGCTTTCTTGCACACATACTGACTTTAGGAAGATAGGATCTTGGTAATCAAAGGTTGTTTGTCTGCATGAGAACACAGCATACCGCTTCTGGACAATGCCAGCAGCTTCACTCTAACAAATCATTAAGTTTATGTGCTTAAGTTGGATGACAAGTCAAGTAATCACCAAATTGGTTACCACCAAAGTTGTTGACCCAAAATCAATGAGTAACAAGCATATTATATAACAGTTGAACACCCATATAACATGTAATGTTAACATAATGATTATTTTGTTACAACTAAAATGTAAACATCAATATCACATTTTCTTGGCTGTATTTGTAGTAGTCATACAATCAGCCGCAGGGTAATAAAAATAAATAAATAAAATTGAGGAGTGATCTTCAAACATTGGCCTCTCTGTCAAATTGTTTGCTTTGAGTTAAATCTATAAATAGTATAAATAAAAGTGGTCCTCTGCCTAGATAAATATGGTTCTCTGGATTTAAAGGGATTTCTGCAAGTAAGACATCAATGGAAGTTTTAATCCTTGTCATCCTTTGTGACATTCATTTTAGCTCTGACAATCGCTGGATTCAAAAGGTGACTTTGGTATAAAACTGAGCAGCAATAGTGTTTTTGTTTTTTGTTTTGTTTTGTTTTTACAAAATGAACAATAACACAATCGACATCTCCCTGATTGTGCCGAAGAAGCAATCATTGCCAGTGACTTTTTTGTAATTACCAACTGCATTTAATGTTTGAACATAGATTTGTTTTATAAATACCAGCTTGTCAATAAGCAATTACCAGCTCTCAGGCTGGTTTAAAGTGGAAGCTAGTACAAAGTTTGACACGCAACAATCTCTGACAGATCTTAAGTAAGTTTGATCAAGAATGTGATTAGAATTACTATAATGTCTGTTTGGACTGTGCGGGCCTCCGATCGTCCACTATGAACAATATGGACTACCGTGTGATGCTAATTTGCCTTGAGACAAAAGTGACAATGAAAGACAGAGACAGACTGACAAAGTGTGTGACGAAGGAATTATGAGGCTCAATTGCAATGCGGAAGACATAAGATTTTACTTCCCAGGAGGACGAGGACGGCGAATATTTTTTCTTGGCACTGTTTAGGAAGAAAGCATTTGTATAATCGAAAGTTTAAAAAAAATCTTTCTTTAGCACATATTCTATGTCACTACATGGACACCTGCAGCTTATAGATAGGTACAGCCTGTATATGTCCAAAACTATTTATTTTTAATTTTGTGAGTGCAACTTACATACCTGTGCACTCTATAGTCCAGAAATTACAGTTATTGTAATTAGAGTTATTGAATCTGGTGGCGAAGGCTGTTACCCCAACTTCATTTTGCAGTATATCCTGACAGTGATTTGTAACGCAAGACACTAGGCTGCTAACAGGCTGCTATTGAATTACACAATTTAATTGAGAAAGACCTCTAACTTCCAATCAAGGCTGTAAACTGGAAGCAGAATTGCAATCCAAATTGCAGCAAGTAGAATTGAAATTCCTTGAAATTCAAAGAAATGTATGATGCGTAATTAAGGTGTATGTAACAAGGAAGCTTAAAAGTATATGTTGAAAACGTAAATATTATTTTAAAATATATTATTGTATGGACTTTATGTGCACAGTACTAGGTTATGCTTAGTAATTGTTTTTTAACCACAAATTAACATTGAGAACCTACTCAGATAAATAAAACATATAATTCAAATTGTTGGACAGGAGGACAGAACAGGACTTCATCTCGATAATACCTTGATTTTTCTGAGTCTTTAAAATGGCTGTCCAAACATTTTGGACCTTTTGTTTGGAGTACACTAGTGTACTGACCTTTCATAAATTGCTAAACTTTGCAACATGTATGCTTAAAGTTAGTGTCAGTACTTCCATTTGGAAGAAAATAGTATGTTAAAAGTATCTAAGTCTCACTGATATGTGATGAGAATGCATTTCTCTGAATTGCAGTTAATTCAATTTCACTTCCTGTAATTCAAATTCAGATTTAATTGAACAACCTGTGGGATGGAGTCAATTCAAATTCAAATTAAACCATGACTTTTAATTGAACTCTGAAATTATGAATTTTGCACTGACCTGATATATCGACTGTATTACTGGAATGGGCTTTTTTACTTTGTAAATTTTCATGATAAAGGACTTCTGCCTTAAACCATATGTGTGTTTGCAGTTAAAGATCAATACTTGTGCACTTAAGTTAATTGTTTCAGAGGTCCATAGGATAGCTGCATGCTGGCAATCCTTTGAACTCAGTAACACTTAACACGCTCCCTCATCTCTCATTTGGAAATTTACAAAGAAGCATTTACTGCTCAGTGGCCACAAATTAAAACATAGGCGTACCATCAGCTAGGGTGTCTTTAGCGTGCTCTTGATGCTGCAAAATCTTTCAGGTAGGCTGCAGTAATGGTTGTATTGGAACAAAAGTGGGCCAAGTTCATCAAATTAATGCAGACTTTGGCAGCATAAGACATTTTTACTTTTACATGTATGATCAGGAGGGAGCGCTGTTGAGTGTTCTCAATGGCATTATATAATGAAAACAATTATTTGCTTGTGTCATAAGAGCACATCTACTTAGCTGTGTGTAATGTAGTCTTTTTATGACAGATTGGGGGAATGGGGGAATGTTTTTACAGATTGGGGTTGTGCAAGTGCCATGAATACAAACTGTCAGAGTCACCACTCTGGCACGTGCACACCAACAGGAAAATAGAAGACAAAGGACACAAACCTAGAGTCAGATATTGTTTTTTTTGCAAAAGCGGAAGTAGTCGTTGGTTGGTGCACCAAACCCTTCCAATGAGCTACTTCCCCTCTGTGCCTTTTTATTGACTCAAACAGGGTGGAAACAAGTCACATGATAGTCCAAATCAAATAAGGAGTTTTTTGTCTGTTAGTGTCTGGAAGCCATCAGGGTTAAGAAATGTGTGGTGCTGGTAATGATATAACAGTGTGCCCCCGCTTGCATTTGTACGCACTTCTAGTTAAATATATTTTCATGAGATACCTTGCATACATTTTCTGTCACAAATGCGGTGGGGATTTTTTTTACAGGTGGTTTATGAACCTTTTTTTCCACCATTGATGGAATAATCCAGTGCACTGTCTGCCAACAAAGACATCATTGTCCACCCAATCGGAAGAGAAGCAGGACTGATTTTGTAACTACATAATATGAGATTCATCCGCCTCTCTATGGTAAATTGAGAAATGTAACTAGTAACCAATGTTCTAATGGTTGACATAAGTGACATAAAAATAATGTTGAAATCAGAAGAAAGGGGTTTAGACAGAAAGCAACTGGTTTATCTATACAACGTTCTAGTACTTACAGTGTATCGACATGAATTGGACCCCGGTCACAATACTGCGCTCCAACACATGGTGTTCCAGTCCAGTTAAATGGCCCCTGTGGTAAATGCATACCAGTGGTAAAATTTGTTGGCTGTATACACGCTCTTTATAATTTCTCTACTCGTTTTTTTTTTTTTTTTACATCACACTCTTAGTTGTCTCAAGAAACAAACATAATTGAATGTGATGTGACAATACTGAATTGAATTGCATTGACATTATCCCATGATTCAATTTTACGGCAGAATCACAGAACAGGTCACTGTGGCAGTCACTCAATTGACAATTTTAAGGTCAAGTGACTTTTATAATACAGTAACACGGGAGACATGTATACATTACTATGATTTTGCTTGCCCAATTTGTGTTTTGTTTTGTTGCATACATACAGTATTTTTTAGAGATTTGTTTTTGCACACTTTTCTATTAGTAGTGAGTTAAACTGAAATACCAGAAGTGACAGAGCTTGTTTGTAAGGAGAAATATGTATGGAGCAGACAACACCTGCTTGTTTCCTTGGATCTTTTCCAGAACTACACAATTGTCTTCCTTATACAAAGATGAATAATGCATCTTGCCTTATAAAATTTCTATTATCTTGACAAACGCAAACACATCAACAGCCTTGAGGTATGCCATTGTTGTTGTTATTGTAAAGTACTACACTTAACATTGAATTTAGCGGTTCTTGATTGACAGTGTTTACACGAAAATGATGATAGTGTTGTTTTCAAAACCCCCACTATGAAATCCATTCAAAAGAAGAGTATAGAAGATGAATGGATGGCTCCAAAAAGTTGTCATTGTGGCCAAAATGACCCTTTTTTTTTGTTTGTTTACAATTTGTTTTCAGATGTCGCCTAAGCAACCCCTCAGGGATATGCCTTGGTCTGACCTTTGCCTTGTTTCCTCTATGGAAAGACTGTTCTGTTCATTTGCTCTTCAAAGTCTCATGACATCAAAGCACATGTTAATCCTATTATTTCTGCCTAGAGAAATAACATTCCAAGCTATATTTTTCCTGTGCAATATGTGTGCTCGAATGTTATTTTTTAAATGTTATTTTTTTTTACATTTTTGTCACTTCATCCGAGTCTGGACGAGGATGTGCTCGTGACATCCTTCACTACATTGCAAACAAACCCAACTACCAAAAAAATGAGTAAAAGTCTTAAATTAAAATGAACTGTCCCTTCAATTGCACGCATCTTGCTGGAAAGGTTTACAACATGGTAGGTGTGCAACACAAATTCCTTCATGAAAGCAACACAAAAAAAACAAACGTGGAAGATGTCGGCACACTTTAGAAAAGTGGACATAAAATACGCGCAACATGGCTTGAACAACAGCATTTCCAAAACCTTCTTTTAGCAGCCTAATGTCTTGCATTAAAAATCACCGTCAGGATATACTGTAAAATGAATGTCGCCGTCTTAGCCGATGTTTCCATTTGCTGTCTCCACGTTTAGTTCAGGAGAGGGCTGGTTAGTGTTTGTGAGGACATGCCACCGTGAATGAGCGGTCCGTGCAAGCTCCCCGTACCATGAGAGAGCAGTCCGGGAACACTGACTCGCTGTTGCTACGGATATCCAACTGCCAGTGTGAAATTAACAGCGATGGAGATGAACGGCCAACATGAAACAAACGTCACCAATGTGTAGTGTGAAGCCTGCCTGTGCGGTAAAGAGAGAGGAGCAAGAGGAACAGAAACATGCATGCACATCTCAATTTATCGAGGCCAACAAAATGACCGACGTGCTTTTTTAAAATTGTTCGATTAGTCGATTGACAGGCCCACGTATAAACTGTTAGCGATATTGTATGTATAGTACGCTGTTTACGTTTAATGGGGTGTAACATGTTGTACATGTTGTTTTGGATGCTGCAAAATGCATTAGGTGCAGAATGAGTGAAAGGCCCACATTGTAAGGGTTAACAATACTGATAGTTGTTAGAAATCATGTTTGACACCACCACCATAACCTTGACTTCTTCTTGACATTAGACTGGCAGTCATGTTGAGGAATTTGCTGTATATCCTACTAGATGCTCAAGAAAATGAGTTAGAGCTCAATTAATGGCTTTGAGAACTCAAACTGGGGAATCAAGCCGGATAAACACACACTCTAAGTTGTGCTCCAATTAAAATTCTTTCTCACACACTTGTAAAACCGTCGCATGCATTAAGCTACTAAAAAAGCTGAAGTCTCTTGCAAATGCGTTATCTATTTTAGCCAATAGAGGCTTGCTTTCTGCATATCACCAGTGGACGTTTGAGTGTAATTAATGATTTGACAAGGTCATCCAAGCAAAACTTCTCTCCATTCAAAAATTTGAAATGAACTATATGTCATGATCTGAAGCTCATTACATGTTAAGCTTGATCAGGCAGACAGCAACTTGCTGTTTACTGCCCTCTGCCCATCAGCTCTCTTCCTTCTCAAGGGCTGTGCTGCCAAGAGTCAGTGCCTGCCAGAGGCTCTGACGCTGTTTTCATTCTGAGTTTCAAGGTCCAAAGTCCAGCTCTTCTTTACAGTCAGTCCAGGACACGGCAGTGAAAGACACCATCTTGTAGTCTTTAGTTCATTTGGAAGGTTGCTATATCATTTGGCTTTGCAGGCGATATCAATTTTGCTTGGTGGCATCAGGTATGATGGGATGGCAGGAAAACAAAACAAATAGAAAGGTACGGTATTGATAACTGGGAAACAAAGCCAGTACGCAATGGTACCAATTTTTGGTACTTTTGTGTGTGTTTATGTGGTAAAAAAATGCTAATTTACACATTGTGTTATTTCAATCGTATAATTTAAGATATGTATCTCTCTGTATATGTAATTTAAGTATAAACAAATGAGCAAAAGTAGATGGAGTAAAAAAAAATAACATGTAATATTTTACAAATTGATTTGCGTTGTAATACAAACTCGAAATGAAAGTCAAGATGTCTTCGCCGTGAACCACACTACAACAAATGCTAGGGCTCAATTGTGATCAATGTTATTGCTTTGTGTGTAGAAGAAGACGAAGCTGTCCTTGCCTAAGCCATCAGTGTAACGGATAATATAACTTTCTACAGCTCTTTTGTGTTGTCAGTAATGTTTAATGTGTGCTTAAATGACATCTGCTTTGGTTAGGAGTTTGGGGCTCCTGAGATGTCCGTCCATCCATTCATTTTCTATGCTGCTTATCCTCATTAGGGTCACAGGTATGCTGGAGCCTATCCCAGCTGACTAAGGCCAGGAGGCGGGGTACACTCTGGACTGGTCGCCAGTCAATCGCAGGGCAGCTCCTGAGATGTATAGAAAGAAATCGCCATTAGGGTGGTTTAACTTCACTATACAGGCTGTGTGCTACAAAGTGATTGATTTTTAATCGCTGTATTACATGGCAATGACAAAATAAAGTATAACTAAAGATGTAGGATTTGAATGTTCTTTTGCACGTACTGTCAACCGAACTCTTGTTTACTTATCACAGACTAACAAAATACACATGTTTGATTTTCAGACTATTTTAATTCATTTGTAAATACAAAACATACTTTTGGGGGTTCACCTAGGATAGGCTCCAGCATACCTCCAATGCATGGATGGATGAACGTTTTGGTGGTTTGGTTTAAATATGTCTGGGTTTTTTTTGGAATGTGGGAGTAAAACGGTGTACCCGGAGAAAACCCACGCACGCACAAGGACAACATACAAACGCCACACAGAGATACCCAAAAACATGCATGTTAGGTTAATTGGAAACTCTACATTGCCCACAGGTATGAATGTGAGTGTGAATGATTGTATGTCTGCCCTGTGATTGACTGGCGGGCGACCAGTCCAGGGTGTGTCCCACCTCCCGCCCGATGTCAGCTGGGATAGGCTCCACCATACGCGCAACCCCAGTGAGGATAAGCGGCATAGAAAACGGATGGATGGGTAAACAGTTTTTTTATGCCGTAACTATGAAAATATTACATTATCACGGTCAGGTCTGGAACCAATTGCTGGCAATAAATGATGGAAATTTACATTAATTTACATTTATGAAAGTTTGTCTTTGATACTAGCAAGATCCAGTACCCCAAAATTATCTCAGAATCTGCCAATTAAAACTGTGTGGGATTTGTAATTTGCACTGGATGTGAGCGCGTCGCTCACAGTGTAGCCGGCCACAGGCGCTTGTTGCCTCTGGTGTGCAGAGTTTACTACACGTTGGCCATGAGTTTTGCCAATTGTGGCCGTGCGTCGCCTCTCGTGTGGAGCCCGTGGGATGCAGAGACAGCTGTCAGTGCCGGTAAAAAAAAAAAGTCTTTACTTTGGGGAAAAATGGTTGGAGCTTGCAGGGAGCAGCGCAGATCACAAAACACAGGAGCCAGAAAAGTAAGGAAAATAATCAAATGGTAGAAACGCTTTCTAACAAACACACACAATGATCCAGCAACTAGCTGAAACTTTAAGCTGAACTGTTTACCAATCAGCATCAGGTGGAAAGTAGAGTTTCTTCCTATGGTACAAAACAGGAAACAGGAAATACAAAATGACATGTAAAATAGGGAATAGACAACGAAGACAACCTGTGACATGGATCGTAACAAATCCGATTCAGAAAGCATTAAATGTTAACCAAACCATGTTATGACAGTTATATAAGTATACTTTTACATGCAGAAACATTTACAATGTATATGAACGACCAGTGCAAGGGATAAATGAACATTTAAAGTCACTTTTACCTAGATTGAGGACGTGATTGTCGACAAAAACAGCGTTGTAGCAGCAATGAGTAATTTCTTGAATTCAGTGTTTCTCAACCGTGTTTCTTATTCACAAGAGACTTGTGGTGTAACTATATTACTTAACAAAGAACTGCGGAGTCATCCACTAATGACATCATAGTCAGATGATGGAGCTGACTTTAGGTACTTGTTTGGTTATGTGTAGTGTATTAACATCCTGAAGGAGAATGTCCGGTTACCTGTACGCCACCTTAAGCTGAAACCATCTTTGGTTCTGCAGCAGGACTGATTGAAAACACCAGTAAATCTATCTTTGAATGGCTGGAGAAAAACATGATGAAGACTTTGGAATGGACCAGTCAATGTCCTGACCTGAATCCTATTGACATGCTGTGACATGGCATTAATGCTTGAAAACCCTCTAATGTGGCTGAATTACAACAATTCTGCAAAGATGAGGGGACAAAGCTCTGTAAGAGACTCATTACAAGGTATTGCAAACACTTGATTGCAGTTGTTGCTGGTAGGAGTTTTCTCACTGAATAATAAAAAAAAAATCATTTAAAAACTGCATTTTGTGTTCAGTTGCGTTGTCGTTGACTAATATGTACTTTTGTTTGATGATCTGGAACATTTAAGTGTGATAAACATGCAAACAAAAAAATAAATCAGGAAGGAGGCAAACCAGCAAGTGTGTGTGTGTGTGTGTTTGTGCGCATGAGTCTGTACCAGGCTGGCTGCCATGCTTGTCAGCCCACTGCCAGCCATGGCATAGATGCAGAGATGGGCATCTGCGGTGGTGCAAACGGGACAGAGCTGCCCTGGGCAATGTTGATGTGCGACTGTCGGTAGTAAAAAGTCAAATAGAAATCTGTCAGACCTGCGTGATCAGGAAGGGGCAAACAGTTTTTCACACCATATAAATATATATATATATATATACACACACACACACGCGCGCACACACACACACAGTACTGGATGTATATATGTGTGTGTGTATAAATATGTATAAAAAAACCCAAAATCTAAACTCTAAAGAGAATGCGACCTCTGCCAGCGCGATAGTCCCCGCCCATACAGTATTGTAATTCACACCAAAATAATAATCCTACATTTTTAATCCTACATTTGGATCAGTCATTAAAACATTTTTGGATCACCGTCATCAGAACCGTCACCGTCACTATCATCAATCAGATTGTCCCATGTCTCATTTTTAACAATTCCTGTAAAATTCATCCAAATCCATTCAGAACTTTTCAATTTATTTTGAACACAATCAGACAAACAGATAAACGCTGGCAAAAACATAACCTCCCTGCTTGATCTTGGTGGATGTAATTAAACACGGGAGTCTAGAATGTCATAGCAAGCATTTGTCAGCCAGTAGAGTTGAATTTAAAAATTCAATCATTCTAAATGTTAAGGACCCAACGCCTGCAAGAGGCTCTGTCACTGTTTTCATGCAAGTCACCTCACAGTGGGTTGTTTTCGACATTTAATGTTCCTCTGTATTTTTCCAAACATTGTCAAGGACTGCAGCTAAAACCAGAGCACTCAGTTGGATGCATTTTGTAATTTGGTGCATGTTGTTGTTTAGACTGTGAGCGTGTACTGTATCACACATGTACATACTTGATGTAAAATTTGGCCAAATAACTATTACAGTTTGCAAAAATGTCATTGGTAAAACAATGTGTCAAAATGATGTTTTTAGATTAGCTCTGTGGTTTTCAAACTTATTACTGTATTTTTCGGACTATAAGCTTCTAACTGCAGGCTGAAAAAAATGTATCTCCAAAAGGGGGGCGTGGCAAAAAAAAAGTTTAGGAACCACTGGATCAACTCCAGTTTAATGGTGGTTGTTTTGGGATTAAAAAATATATATATTTATTTGCAGTGACTAAAATACGCAGATTTTGTAAGTTTACACATCTACAAAGACATGGACAGTTTATAAACGTTTTAGTGGTTGCTTCATCACAACCGAGAGAGTCAGAAGAAGAAAAATGCAGAGAACAAATTGTCAAATATGGAAGTAGAAAGTGCAGGCAAAGTGCTGTTTCTCTGACGATGTGTCCAATCTTGGTGACTAATTACAAGAAACGTTTTGGAATTAAGTACTTTTTTCCCTCAGTCTAATACAAATTAATTCATAACCTTGATTTAAATGTATTATTATTTTTTGACATTCTGTCTGTGTTACAATAAACCTATGACACAATCAGGGTATTAAATACTTATTTTCCCCACTTCATATCTGAATCATCTGGGCTAGAGTTTTGGAAACAAGACTCGGAATTGAATAAAACAATAAAAGAGAGGAACATCCCTTCTGATCCCAAAATGAGAGTGAAGATTAATTGGTCAGATTTAGAGCCACACCAGCTGTGGCCCTAGTTAATGTGAATTATGTTGTTTACATTTTTCCTTATTAGCGCAACACCTGCCCCATGATTTAAAATGTTTTATCCTCTCTCCTTTCCTCTCCCTCTGTTTCTGCCCCCCTCACTCTTTTTGCAGTTTGACTTTGAAGCCCGACCAAGGTAAGAACAAGTTTGATCTATGCTTCACCTTCTTTACAACGCAATACTTAACCGTAAACTGAGGGCACTTCAAAACTACTTCTATTTGTTCCCATAGCTATTGTAAGACTTACACCTCCTCTACCTGCATCCTAACATACACACATTTCAAGTATTTACCCTTGCACAATCTCACCCAATTTTTAGTGCACAACCAAGCTCACTTCCTCACATGGCGTACTTCCTATCCTCCAAAGCCATCGTTCACATGTGAGTCACGTTGATTTCCCAGCAAGGCAATTAGTCGCTCTCATCTACGTGTGCCCGCTGGAATCACCAGAAGTGACAATCTCTCTGCTCTCCGGCTCAGTATGAGAGACACGCTATAGAACTGTGTAAATGCGTGTCGGCGTGCAAACGTATGCTGCATGTACATGTTGTTCTGTCATAAGCGGAGTCAGGTTTTGCTCCCTGCACAATCGGGTAACTGATTATACGGTAGGTGCTGACACATATGCTATAATGAGTAGTATCATTTCTGCTGTTGTTGCAGTTGGCTTGTCTTGATTTCTGGCCAAAGGACATATTTCACCTTGCTCTGCGTGTCAGACTTTCTCAAACGGATTTTCAGAACAGACTTATGTCGGACGTATTGATCCAAAGCATTTTTGCATCAAAGAAGGACGGCTCTCAGCGCCTTCTGGTTGTCTTCCTGTGAGCTCTCCTTTTGTCTAATTCCACCTTCCTATCTACGGGCATTCTTAGTCGGAACATTTGGCTCAGGGGAAGTAGAGGTTCATATTGCAAAAAACAAATGGGAGTGAGACAAAACATTCTAAGCAATTTGTTAAGTAAGAGAAAACAACTTATTTGGTTTATTTAATTAAAAAACTGAAATAGGTTGTTCATTAGCCGATCTAAATTTTAAGACCATACCTCAAAAATATATACATATACTGTGTATATACGCCTGAAACAGGAATAAACATTTCAGAAAAGGACTTAAAACATTTTGCAATTGACTGGTAACCAGTCCAGGCTGTACCCCGCCTCTCGCCCAAAGTCAGCTGGGATAGGCACCAGCATACCCGCGACCCTACTGAGAATTAGCATCTTAGAAAATTGATGGAAGGGTGGACCTCATCAATTGGTTTTGGCATGATTGATGCCAGCGTTTTCAGGCAGTGTTGCCGACTAAACAGCAGTGTGTGCTGCTAAGATGTACACCCCGCCCCAAAGCAGTCACAAGCCCTCAGTGCACCATCAGCTCCCACAGCACACTGACAACATAGTGGACTGAAGTAAAATAAATAATGCAACTTAGTTTCACCTTTCAATGTCCCATGTTGTGCAAGTTCCACATGGGAAGTTTTGTGGGACTGCGGATTCGGGGGACTTTGACATGACTTTTTTATTGTGACCGACCTCTGAAGCAATGACGCACTGAGAGAGACTTTGTTTATGTAGCTGAACAACCCGACCGTGTTCAAAGAGAGAGTTTTTTTGCTTTTGCCATCAAGAGATCATGCCAGTGATTGACAATTACATTAAATTCACATTTTTGACAACATTTTGGCTTTTAAAGTTTGTGGTCTTAAACTTTTGATCAGCTGATGAACAGCCAATTTTACTTGAAAACCTATCCCTGATTTTGGGCGAGAGGCCGGATACGCCCTGGATCGCAGTCGCAGGGAACACTAAGACAAGCAATCATTCACAAACCGGGGTACCTGAAGAAAAAGCTACACTTGCACGGGGAGAACATGCAAATGGAATCGTCCAACATGATAACCACTAGGCCATCGTGCGGCCTTGTATATTTTCATGTATATTATCTTCCATTTTTATCCTAAAATTTTCATCAGGAGTGTATTTAGTGGAAAATGTAGTTTTTTTTTCTGACATTACAAAAGTGCATCACGGAAATGTCTCTCTGGTGTGTAATGGGCCTTACTTTTAATGCGCAAGAAAAGCCCTTTACCCAAGCTGCCACGTTGTGCCAACATGTAATATGTTATTGATGGTTCAGCCTGCATTATGAGCTCCCAGCTCTGGAGCAGATGGCAACAAGGTTGGACCGAAGGGCATGATGCAACCGCCCTTGGCAAGGTTAACCACTACATATTACACACTTTGTGATATAATTACCCTCAAGTTCCCCATATTACAGTAAAATGCTGTTGGTGCAGAATCTAATATAGCTATTATGGATCATAAACAACAAAATAAACATAATGAGGGGGATGTTTGGGGAAAATATACTAGGCAGCTTGATTAATATATTCAGGTACCTTGAGTAGATTTAAGGAGAACTATCAAGACAATATCAAATGATCAGAATTTTATGCATTGTAATTTGGTCAGCAGATTATAGAGCACAAACAGAAACCCACTGTCTGAGCCCAATATCACTGCCATACATGTACTGTATCCCTAACCTAGTGGTTCTCAATTATTATTATTATTATCATCCACCTGGACCACAATCCGGTACCCACCCACGTCTTTCCATGAGTTTCTCATCAATACAATGCCTGCTAAGACCCTCTTGAGTACAAATCCTGGTTTACTCCCCTCAGCTCATCCACCAAATGTTAATGAGATGCATTTAAATTTAATTTCTATCCCATTACTTTAACCCCAATGTCTCCTGTGCACTTTCCATTGTCTTTTACATTTGTTGCATATGAATGTGCATTAATTGCATTTGTGTGATCATGCACCATACAGCCATTGGACACATGGACCAAAATCATTTAATGCCATGTTTATTTGGCTACACTTGTAGCATACATTTACAAAATATAAATGCAACCATATCAAATACTGTAATTAGTAGCAGTAGTAGTAGTAATTTAATGAAGATTAGCAACATTTACATTTTAGATCCTGCTGTGTAAAACAAAGCGAGAAGCACCCCGGTGGCATCACGCATGATTAATGGTTGCGTGGAGCTTCACAGAGCTAACAGTGCACTGACTGGGGGCAGGCTGAGACATCCGCCCCGGACATCTCAAGAGCACTCACTACTGTGAGAACACAAACAGGCTTATAAAGGGTTTCACTTTCCCCAAATACCAGAAATCTCTCTAACAACACAAGAAAAAGTAGCTTGATTTGTCGCTACTTGCGTTTAAAAAAAAATATGTCACCAAAAGGGCTTGGAATGTTACCAGATATAGGGACAAACTTATCCTTCTAGCCTATCTTGCAGTTGGTTTATCTTTGATACTATTTTTGAAATCTTCCAGTTGATATTCATCAGCTTTTTGGGGGTGGGTGGGTGGGGTGGGGGTGGGGGGGGTGCGGTTAAACATCAGTGAAAGCACAAGCAGAAAATTATGTGGATGGAAAAAAACATATTTGACAGGAGCTACTGTATTTCTGATGCGCTGAGTGAAGAACAGAAAATACCATAACATTCAATAATTCCACACTTCATCAAATCCACCTCATGATCAGTAAGAAAAAAAACATTTGATATTGTTGTTGAGCTTTTGGTAACTGTGGCATCAGACGTGTGCTCCAAAACAAACTCACATTTGTGCAGTCAATCATTGGGATCATTAAGCTGCAAAGCTGTCTTAAATAGAAACTGTATACTGACTGTCCAGGTTTGGGAATGATTTAGTCTCGCATCACAAACTGTCAGAAACGACTGCAGTCCGATCTTTCCCGAAGTTTTTGTGAGTCGGTTGAACTCAAGGGTATTTGACTTTAGAGGTCTCACTGAAACATTAACATCCTCTGATTTTTGTTTTTCATGTTACCCCCCAAGCCACCTTAACGTAAATGTTGCTGTACATATATCCCAACATTTTACACTTTCGGGCTTGTGGAAAATGAGGCCGAATCACCCACGGTGGTGCACTAAGTGAATACTTTCGACTTCCCTCAATCAAAGCTAACATGCACGTGGAGACACAGACCAAGGGGACACCTCTGACAGGGCATGGAATTGGAGACGTTGAAGGATATCTAATCAGCCTATCTGTCTGGGTAGTTTGCCCTTCACATGGTCAAACAGATGAGCGAAGCGAAGCAGGGATTTGTCAGGGTACTATGGTTAGATGACTAGAGGCCATAGGATAGAGCTAAGAAATGGAGGCAGACGAGGAGCTGGATTTCCTCATGAAAAATTGTAATTGCTTGCGATAAAAAAGATACCTTACTTGTCATGTTCTTATGCCGTTTTTTTGTGTTCAGGTTTATTTGGTTATACTGTACAGTACCCGTCCCTTGTCACAACGCGGTTTGCATTTTGGCTTCACTCTATCATGCTTTTTCAAAAAAATATAAATCAATCATGCTGTTTTGTGGTTGTCCAATTAGTAGACAAAGTATGCATATTCAATAAACCTTTACTTACAACTTACATGCTTTCAATACTTTTGACTAATAGTAAGCCATAGTCAAACTCAAAACAGTGATTGTTTTTTTGTTTTTTTACACGATTTAGTGTGGGAGCGATATTCAGTATGGTGAGGGACCACTGTATGTCGATTTTTCATCACACCCCTATTTCAAAGGCTATGCCTCCTTCGAATCTGTTCATTGCAAAAGTGTCACATGTTGCTGATGTATTGACTACTGCCATGCTTGGCAGTTAAGAAGATCCTGTGAGTGACCGTAAAACACAAAGGTTTTGTTCAGCTTTTGCCAGCAATTATAGTCTTATTTTTTTTCTAAATAACAGTAATTGCAATGACAAACTATACAGTGGTGGCGGTGTCATATGAAATAGGTCATAGCACAATCTATATGTTACATGCAACATTGTACAACTCAAGTAAACAAACATCTGAGAAATACTTGGGCATGGGCATGACTATACACCATTTCTTTATTATCGGTTTTCATTATAGGGAAAAAACCCAATTCCGATATTACATTTTTATGCCAATATCGGGCCAATAATGTATGTTAGTAAGTTTGCTATCAATCGAGACCTCTCAATTTCTTCTCTTGTCTCATCAGTTCATGTACAGATTGTATTTCTTTTCTCTTTCAATCATTACCATTCCACATGAATGTGTTTATGATCCCATGTATGTAAACACACACACAAAAACTGTCCAACAGGAGGACTTATATTCTTTTAGAAAGAGACAAGGCATAATTCATGTCCAGTCAGCAGACTTGTGGAGGGGACAGAATAGATAGAATGAAGGCAGAATGGATCATGTGGTTCGGTCAGATGTTTTGTTTTCTCTGTCACATTTTTCATTAATAATGTGACCTATTGAAATATTGTACATTTTGTATTAAAATTGAATAATGTAAATCGGTGCAAGAACATTTTCAAGTTGTTTTTGTTACTTTCTCCACTGCGAGGAAACCAATTAACATAACTTTACAAATCTGTATATATTAGCTAAAAAATCCTAGAGTAAGTCAGCATCATGCTTTGTGAAAGTTTGATGGCCGGCTACCTTGTATCTGTATACGTGCAAAAAAATACTCCTTTCCATTGATATTTGAGGTGATTGTTGGCTTTTTACACATCTCCAATAAAGCAACTGGGATCTATAAATTCCATGCAACAGTAGAAATAATGTTGATTCCTTAAACTCAGAAAAATGTACATTTGTCCCAAAAATGTACTCGCATATTATTATTATTCACCATAATGTAATGTAATACAGAGAGTTTATAGTCCAAATGTAGAATCCTGCCTTTGTATAAGGCATAAGTCGATTGCATTCAATTTGTCTGATGCATATTTCTTTTTACGTTTTTTATAAGCTTATGCTGGGGTCTGCTGGTTCACTCACTGCGTATTGCTCTGAAAGTATTTCTAGTATTGACCTGCTCTCTAGATAAATAAAGAGCTGTGATCCCAGCGAGCAAAGATAAGGTGTTAAGTGTCTACAATGCATCCAAGGATATGTGTGGCAGAATCGGGTTACTACCGTGTTTGGGTTGATGCACTCAAGTCTGTGGCACCAATGAATAATGGATTGTTAATCCATGTGTGCAAGATACAGTACATCTCTCATTTTTTGCCCTTTCTCTTTGCTGGTGGTGTTGCATGTGTATATTTATTTTATATTCAGTTTGTAATCACAATTGTATTGCAGGCTAGTTGTTTGTTTTTTTATATATTTACTGAAAACAATGTTTTTCGACAAATAGTTTTGCAAGAACGGTTTAGGAATCATGAACATTGATTGCCGGAAATGTGAAGCCCATGGACATCACCAAATTTTTAACTTTTTCTCTGGAAATGAGTGACTTATTTGATAGTCGACTACTAGACATAAGCTTTGAAACCATTCATCAACAAGTCATTACGGATTGCCAATTGCTTAATTGCTAAAAAGCCATTCTTCTCATTCAACTCTCAGTAATTAAAGTTTTATATTTTTTAGCATGTGCTAACAATAAGAACACATTCCTTCATTTATTTATCTAGCTATAATTATAAACACAGCACAATTTTCTGTAAACTAAATGCAGGGAAGGTTATGATGCACAAACATGACATGCACCAATACAAACACAAGTAGTACCAGAAATAAACACATTTTCCAGTGAGATCCCGACCTGAGACCAAACACCCCCCCACCCCAGAGCTGGTCGGTGCTCACCCTCCCCCCTTCACCGCCGCACCCTATCTTTGGGTATGAGCAGGAAGGGGATAGGTTTCAAACTTCATTGGGGTTGTAAGGTGGGCACCCTCCTTTATTGGTGTTTTGATAATAGGCCGACAACACCTGGCATCCCAGGCTTCCCCCCTCTGTTTTGAGCCCAGCAAGGGTCTTTGCGCATGATCCATAGCAATTAGTTGCTTCTTTCGGCCCCCTCAGATACTGATCTTCTTATCTGATGCAGAGCTTGTGCATGAATGCAGAGGTGTTTCATGAGCCTGATGGGAAAGGAAACCACAAAACCTGCGCATCCTACTTAAGCTGGATAGACCTTGGCCTTCCATTTTTGTTGTTGTGCTTCAGCTGCCAAGTCAGCTAGCGCAGTTTATTTCTTTCATAGGCCTCTTTGAGGCAATCCTCCCATTGGTTAATGAGCTCAATGATGGTAACCATCTTTAGTGAAGGTGACCACAGCACCAAGTCTGGCCTAAGAGTAGTTTAGTTGCTGCCAAATATGAACTAGCATTTTCCAATCCCGGGCTGTGGCTTTCAGGGGCAAGGAGTTGATTTTTCTTCTTGCTCTCAAGGGCTGCTGCCAGACTCTTGAGAACCTGATTGTGCCTCCAAGTGCCTTTTGTGGGGCTGGTCCTACAACTGCTCAAGATGTGTGAAAAAATAACGCATCACTTTTGTTTAGAGGAGGACTTTTGAGATAAACGGCATAGAAGACGGATGGATAGGTTTTCGAAATGCGTTTACCTCATCTGCTACACTGCAATCGCAACGCCAAATAAGGGAAATGTGGAGCGGCGTTTTTGGACAGTTCATGGCAAATACGACACCGACTAAAACCCAGGTAATCACAAAAAATGAACACAGCTGTGTTGTGTTGTGCAAATTGGACTCACGCTGTTATGTATAATACATCAATTTATATTGTACATATCAATATATTGTGATTTCTTTATAATTAAATGTATGCGTTGCGTGATTGTAGAGGTGGTAGATCTTTTTGACTTGGTCATTTTATAAGTAGCTCGCAGGTTGAAAAAGTGTGAGCACCCCTGGCTTAAAAGATATGTCCACATGAACAGTAATGTTTTAAAAATACTTCTTTTTTTATTGAATTTGTTTGTCCTTAAAGCCAACACCAATCACTTAATGTTTGTTTGTCGCTATTGCTGCCTTCACTTTTCACCTTCACATCAGGCCACTGACTTGGTCATTGAAGAGTATTCCATTTCTTTCAGCAATCCTGTGGAACTCTCACGTTTATTTATTTATTTTGTTGTAAAATTAGAGATCTACATACTCTTTTGGCACATATTGGTAGGCCTTTTTTAAATCCACTGTGTGTGGTGTATGACAGCAACATTATCATAAAAAACTGTCCACATAGTTCTGTACTTCTGGACCCAACTGTGGATGTGAGTACAGGCCAGTAATTCTGCTCTTTTTCCTAGCTCATCTTGTTAATTGCTTCTTACTCAACCTGATCATTGAATTACCCATACAGATTCTTACTGTCCCATCCAATCATTATTTTTTGGGAAAAACCTCTGCAAATTATTCTTTCTGTGAAATAGGTCTGACAAATTGTCTGATAAAGTATTCACTGCAGTTGTTTTTTCTTGCCACAAAAAAAACACTTATTGGGAAGGCTTTTGTGTGTTTACAATGATGTAGAGTTGTTCACTCAGGCAGTTATTTGAAAAGATAAAGTATAGTACTAAGTGTGGTAATTTATAGAGTGCGTCTGGGGAACATTTGGTATAATTTGCAGGAAAGGGTTTGTGATGGCCAATGCGGTGTATTAGACAGGCAACTCTTCAATCATTCAGGCATGGGCCACACACTATGTTCTGTATCTGTCATGCTCTGATTACCATCTTCTTAATTCTTCAACATGATATCATTTTAATGGAAGTAACATTTGTCAATGCTGAGATATGGATCAGTAATAACCGCATTAATGGTATAAGACCACGCTTGCAGGGCTGTTTAACATACTAATGCTATCTGCTCGTCATGTACTTGACATTGGAGATGTCAAAATACACTTTTTGCAGTGTTACAATTTGATAGAATTTTTTAAACCAACACAGAATGCTTCTGAATTTTTTTTATTTAATGCAGGAATTCTGAGCTGGTCAGTCAGGAGCTGTTTTCAGTGGGTTTCTGGTCTTGCCAAAAAAATAAATTCGTAACGACCTGATGTTGCACCACCTAGAGGTACGTGCCACGATTTTGGCCAACTTAGCCAAGCTTGAGCAGAAAGGAAGGGAGGGACATGAGTGTGAACTTTAAGGGATATTTTGATTTTTTTTTACATGAAGTTGTATGACATCCCCATAAGCAGTGTAGGACATCAACAGCGACCCCTGACCCCTGGTTTACTTCCCTGACTCTGATTGTTGGAAGGAAGATAGACGAAGCGCATCTAAGATGAGGTACTCTGTTACTTCTAAAACATGAATGAGTGATCATTAACCATGTCCACCTTAGCATTAGTGCTGTAATTTTGAAGTACTTTGGACTCAGAGCATGCTTTTTTTTAATAATTTTTTTTAAATGGCACAAACTCCCATACGAGGAGTGGGTGAAGCTGCACTCTGGCTGCGCAACTCCTGCCGCAACACAAAGCTCACCGCTTGCTTCTTTTTCCTGTTAGATTCCTCATGAAAGGTAAAGTGCAAAGGGGTGTTTTTTTTTTACTAGAGTGGTGTCTTATCACATTGCTCAAGATTAAATTAAAAATACTCTAAAAACCTGCTGAAAACACTGGTCTTTTCCAGCGAGAAGTCATAATTATTAAAAGCACAACAAGTTTTACCACAAATGTACAAGGAAGTCAGGACAGTTGCTATGCCAGATGCAGTTGACAGGTTGCTGTTCCTGAAACAAAATAAGGACATGCTTTTGTCTTCTAAAAATGTTTACCTAAAAATAAAAAAAAATACTGCTCAATTTAAAGTATCTTTGAGTTGCTGAAATGTAAACATTTTCTCTTAAACCAGGCACGCCCTCATGTTTTGTACTTGTGCTTTTGTTATTAGCCAAGGATTTGAGCATAGCGAAAGGTCTGTTGTAAAAAAAAAATATTATATTGGACTTGTTTTTATTTATTTCAAAAAGACAACAGCCTACTTTATTTAAGCGGCTATTTTTGGTTACTTTTTTTGTTTATCGGTATCTTGCAAGAAGCTTTAAAATTAATTAATGAATTTTTATATTATAATTATTTTAATGTTAAGTCTTTTTAATTTTTAAATAAAACCACTTGACACACATATTTTGTTTTGACTTTGTCTAAACTCACTTTGCTTTAAAAACTATATATATATATATATATATATATATCAGGATGTATATTGTATATCAATTTTCAACCTAATACAGTATATCAGGATATGAGTTTTGGTCACATATCGGCCAGCCCTACTTTGCATGATATCATTGTGTTGCAATTTTTTTTTTCTAAAGATAACCCAAACATTTTAGCCTCTTTGTTTTTGCTGGTGCTTTCTGGCTTTTTCTTTGTTGGTTTTTGCTGCTATTTCTTCTGGTTGGGAAAGTGGGCATCGAAGCTTAGAATCGAAACAAAAACATTTGACCAATCTCAAGAGAATCAAAATGTTAATCCCAGTTCCCATTGATGTTTGAGACTCGATTCCCAACACTACCCTGATGGCAGATTGTCATGTTGGATAATCTGACACAGCAGCAGCCTAAGCAGCAGCCTAAGGGGCAGCAGCCTAAGCAGGGAAGCCCAGACTTCCCTCTCCTCAGCCACTTTGTCCAGCTCATCCGCTTTGTCCGGCGGATCCTGAGGCATTCCCAGGCCAACTGAGAGACATAGTCTCTCCAACATGTCCTTGGTCTTCCCCGAGGCCACCTACCGGTTGGACGTGCCCTGATCACCTCCCCAGGGAGGCGTCGGGAGGAATCCTAACCAGATGCCCAAGCCACCTCATTTGGCTCCTTTCAATGGGGATGAGTAGGGTTTCTACTCTGAGTCTCTCCCAAATAACCCAGCCACCCTGTGAAGGAAACTTATTTCGGCCGCTTTTACCCGCGATCTAGTCCTTTTGTTCACTACCCAAAGCTCATGACCATAGGTAAGGGTAAGAACGTAGATCAACCGGTAAATTGAGAGCTTTCCCCTTTGGCTCCACTCTCTCTTCCCTACAACGGACCGATGCAGAGTCCACATCACTGCAGACGCTGTGCCAATCCGCCTGTCCATCTCATGTTGGATCCTACCTCACTGGTGAAAAATTCCTAAGGTACTTTAAGTCCTCCACTAGGGGCAGGATTGCATCCTTCATGGCACTCCACCCTTTTTTGTGTGAAAACCTTGGACTCAGACTTGGAGGTGCTGATTCACATCGCGGCCACTTCACACTCCGCTGCAAACCAATCCAGTGAGAGCTGGAGGTCACGGCTCGATGGAGCCAACAGGACCGCATCATCTGCAAAAAGCAGAGACCCAATCCTGTGGCCACCAAACTGAATCCCCTCAACGCCCTGGCTGCGCCTAGAAATTCTGTCCATAAAAGTGATGAAAAGAATAGCATCATACATCATATACAGTTTTTTTTTGGTCCAAGTAATATGTGATATAAACAACTAATTTAAGTTCCTCTTACCAAATTTGGTGACACTTCACTTATCCAGACCTGCCAACATGTACTCGTTTTTCGTACACAGCATCTATTTTGACCCTTCAGTACACATATGAATTTTTCCGTTTTCAGTTTCCTTGTTCAGTACGATGACATGCACCTCCCAAAAAATCCTCAAGGTGCGGTTACACTGACGATCTTTACTGACATACATTTTTTATTACATAAATACATTATTATTAGTACATTATGTCTGTACAAGTATATGACTCCTCTTGGCAGCCCAGCCCCAACAGCAATAACACTCCCCTTGTCTCTTTAATTACGACCATTCGCTTGTGATGGTAAACAAACAAGCTCAGGCTGTGTCCATGTGAACATAATTTTTTCTTGGACCTTTGCACATAAAATAAACAAATTAATTTATCAAAAATGGGAAAAGACGTAATGTAACAATACAAATATGTACTACTTTTTTATATTACTCATGTAATTCATTCAAGGTTGGCAGGTCTACTTATCTAATATTTCTTATACTAAACAAGTAGAAGGATTAAATTCTGACAGTTTTTGTAACTTTGTTGGTGCCAATTTGTAATTATTAGATTAGAAAAAGCACCATTAATTGAACTGGTATATGTCTTCCCCCCTACACACGTGCACACACACACATGCACATTACATTGTGTTGGCATTGGGATAGAATTATAGGTCTGATCTCAGTTTGGTGAAGATGCGGGAAGATAGTGGTAGACTGAACCAAGGGGCAATGAATCAGTGCCTTATCAAGTCGCTGGCCCCAGGTAGAAACTGTCAAGACAGAAATAGTGAGTGCACATGCAGTTGCGAGCATGCACACGCAGTTGGCAGACATCTCTTTTCCCACAGCTCTTAAAGTTGGACACAGCAGCATAACAGCAAATGTTTGTTGACTCAGAGGGTCCGGCCGTCTCCCCCCCTCAATGTGTCCCCATGCTCAGTTGCCATTCA
The DNA here is from genome assembly GCA_024372805.1 of Oostethus manadensis. NCBI lineage: Eukaryota > Metazoa > Chordata > Actinopteri > Syngnathiformes > Syngnathidae > Oostethus > Oostethus manadensis. The sequence goes on along the minus strand of QODF01000002.1, from coordinate 634,218 downwards.
AGTAAAGAGAGGAAAGCGTATGCGAAGGTCGCAATGTTTAATTCAGCAGCCCTACCACAGTCCCTGACACCATGTACTGTTGATACATAGTATTAGCTAAAGAAAAAAAAGCTGGTTGGGATTTAAATATCCAAAGACTCTAATGAGAAATTTAGTGGACCTTTTGCAAAATCACCTTAACACAACATTATTCTGCAAGGCAAATGCATGAATGGAATGAAATGTAATTATCTTTCCTCACAAGAATCCATGTGGACATTGTTTTTCTTCCTTCAACAGTGACAATTCCTCAATGTTCTAGACTTGGTGTTTAAATTAAAATGAGTTTTACATTTAATATTAGCATGCAACACTATATCATGCTTAAATGTGTGGGTGTTTGCTGCAGGCAAACATCAAACATAGAAGGCATTATGGTTAGGGTTTTCTAACCAGTAGAGCTAAAATAAAATGTGATTTGCCGGGCAGAAATTGGAAGCTGCCTCATGACTGTATTCAAGTGGTTATTTTTTATACAAAGTTGTTTCTTTTGAACCATTGTTTTGATGATCCTCCTGAAGTGAAGTGAACTCATTAGACTCAGTATTTGAGTGTGGACGGTTAAAACTGAGCTTTTTGTTTTGTTTATTTTATTATTTATTATTTATATTATTTAACATCAGAACATGAAGCTATTAACTTACTGATTTTTTTTTGTTTCATGCAGTGGTGGATGCGTGTGTGTGTGTGTGTGCCTTTTGATACACACAAGTGATCCATCCATCCATTTTCTTCCGCTTTTCCGAGGTCAGGGCGCGGGGGCAGCAACCTAAGCAGAGAAGCCCAGACTTCCCTCTCCCCGGCCACTTGGTCCAGCTCTTCCTGGCGGATGCCAAGATTTTCCCACGCCACCCGAGAGAAATAGTCTCTCCAACATGTCCAGGGTCTTCCCCGAGGCCTCCTACCGGTTGGACGTGCCCATAACACCTCACCAGGGAGGCGTTCGGGAGGCATCCTAACCAGATGCTCGAGCCACCTCATCTGGCTCCTCTCAATGCGGACTAGCAGCGGTTCTACACCGAGTCTCTCCCGGATGACAGTGCTTCTCACCCTATCTCCAAGGGAGAGCACAGCCACCCTGCTGAGAAAACTCATTTTGGCCACTTGTACCCGCGATCTTGTCCTTTCGGTCACTACCCAAAGCTCATGATCATAGATGAGGGTAGGAACGTAGATCGACCGGTAAATTGAGAGCTTTGCCTTTCGGCTCAGCTCTGTCTTTACCACGACAGACCAGTGCAGAGCCCGCATCACTGCAGATGCTGCACCAATCCGCCTGTCCATCTCGCGTTCCATCCTTCCCTCCCTCGTGAACAAGACCTCGAGGTACTTAAACACCTCCACTTGAGGCAGGACGTCATTCCCGACTTGAAGATGGCACTCCACCCTTTTCTGAGGGAGAACCATGGACTCGGACTTGGAGATGCTGATTCTCATCCCAGCCGCTTCACACTCAGCTGCAAACCGATCCAGTGAGAGTTGAAGGCCACAACTCAATGAAGCCAACAGGACCACATCTTCAGCAAAAAGCAGAGACCAAATCCTGCGGCCACCAAACCAAAACCCCTCAACGCCCTGGCTGCGCCTAGAAATTCTGTCCATGAAAGTAATGAACAGAATCGGTGACAAAGGGCAGCCCTAGGGGAGTCCAACCCTCACTGGAAACAGGTCTGACTTATTGCCGGCAATGCGAACCAAACTCTGACACCGGTCATACAAGGAACGAACAGCCTGGATTAGGTGGTCCGATACCCCATATTTCAATAGCACTCCCCACAGTATTCCCCGAGGAACACGGTCAAATGCCTTCTCCAAGTCCACAAAACACATGTAGACTGGTTGGGCAAACTCCCATGCACCCTCAAAGTAAGAACACACCCTCTGGTCCCCCTTCTTGAAAAGCTGGCCCACCACCCCGGTCTGGCAGTCCAGAGGCACAGACCCCAATATCCACGCGGTGCTGCATAGTCGTGTCAACCAAGACACGCCCACAGCATCCAGGGCCTTGAGGAACTCGGGGCGGATCTCATCCACCCCCGGGGCCTTGCCACCAAGGATTTTTTTGACCAACTCGGTAACGTCAGCCCCAGAGATAGAAGACTCGCCTCAGAGTCCCCGGGCCCTGCTTCCATGTTGGAAGACGTGTCGGTGGGACTGAGGAGGTTTTCAAAGTATTGTCTTTCCACCGGTCCACAACATCTTAAGTCGAATTCGGCAGTACACCGTCCCCACCATACATGGTGTTGAGTGTGCATTGCTTCCCCCTCCTGAGATGGTGGATGGTGGTCCAGAATCTCTTTGAAGCCATCCGGAAGTCGTTTTCCATGGCCTCTCCGAACTCCTCCCATGTCCGGGTTTTTGCCTCAGTGACTGCCAGAGCTGTAGACCGCTTGGCCTGCTGGTACCTGTCAACTGCATCCAGAGTCCCATGGGCCAAAAGAGCCTGATAGGACTCTTTCTTCAGCTTGACGGCTTCCCTCACCACTGGTGTCCACCGACAGGTTCTGGGATTACCACCATGACAGGCACCGACCAGAGCTGTGGCCGTAAGGTGATCAGCCGTATCGACAATGGAGGCACCAAACATTGCCCACTCGGACTCAATGTCCGCTGCCTCCCTCGGAACATGGTCAATGCTCTCCCAGAGGTGGGTTTAGGTACTCCTTCTGACAGGTGACTCTGCCAGACATTCCCAGCAGACCGTCACAATGCGTTTGGGTCTGCCAGGTCTGACCGGCATCCTCCACCATCATTGGAACCAACTCACCACTAGGTGGTGATCGGTTGACAGCTCCGCCCCTTTCTTCACCCAAGTGTCCAAAACATGTGGCCGCAAGTCCGACGACACAACAACAAAGTCAATCATCGAACTGCGGCCTAGGGTGTCCTGGTGCCAAGTGGACAAGTGGACACCCTTATGCTTGAACATGGTGTTCATTGTAGACAATCCATGACGAGCACAGAAGTCCAATAACAAAACACCGCTCGGGTTAAGATCAGGGGGGCCGTTCCTCCCAATCACACCTCCGGGTCTAACTATGGCTGCCAACATGAGCGTTGAAGTCACCCAGCATAACAAGGGAATCCCCCGAGGGAGCACTCTTTAGTACTTCTTCTAAGGACTCCAAAAAGGGCGGGTATTCTGAACTGCTGTTTGTCGCATAAGCGCAAACAACTACCCTCTCGTTTACTGGGTTAAAGGCCAACGTGCAGGCTTGGAGTTGGGGGGCAACAAGAATTGTCACAACCTGCCCGTCGCCTCTCATTGCCGGCAACACCAGAGTGGAATAAAGTCCAGCCCCTCTCGGGAGGACTGGTTCCAGAGCCTTTGTTCTGCGTTGATTCCTACTATATCTAGCCGGAATTTCTCCACCTCACACACCACCTCAGGTTCCTTCCCCGCCAGGGAGGTGACATTCCACGTACCGACAACTAGCTTCTGTAGCAGAGGATCGGACTGCCAAGGCCTCCGCCTCCGGCCGCCACCTTGGGAGGTGGTAAATGGGGGGTGTTAACGTAAACCTGCCAATATGTCCAAATGTATTATACTTGACATGCCATTTGACTCTTGAATACACTTCACAGCTCTCCATTTTGTTGCTTTTTCCCGGTTTTAATTTCAAGTTCAATTTGTACAGTACAGATAAATAAATAGATATTATCAGTTGTCAATAGTATTTCAAATGGGGGGAGGCAAAAACATGTCTGGCCCCTAGGGGGTGCGTGACAGAAAATAACTGAGATCCACTGGCATAACCTAACCAAGATTAATTGAGATCTATCAAAGTTATATAGCAATTTTTAAAGCTTTAAGACTCCAGTGAATCACAGTGAAAGCCATTATCCACATTTGCATTATTATATGTTGTCCATACACATTCTATACTTTGAACACTTTCTGTTAAAGCATGGTGAGTTGCAGTTTTCCCACGGTGAACAAGCTGTGTACTGTGTTGCACTGATTCATCTGTATAAGTCAATATATGTTGCTGATCCTACTCTACTGTGCAAATCCCAATTTATAACTTTTCTGTTTACATTCATTTTGTTGTTGAGTAGCTGTTAATAAATCAGCTTGCTGCAGTAGAAAATAATTATGCTGTCACATAAGGTAATTTCTTTATTCCTCAGTGTTTTTAACAATCAAAAAGGCAAATAAGAGGGCAGGGATGGATGTGCCAAATGACTCCTCTATCAGCAAGTTGAGAGTTGTTCAAATCTTGAGCTTGTGTTTTGTTCTGTCTGAGTGCCCTTCTCACTGATGGCTTGGATGACAGGATTTGGATGCAAAGGGCTATTTTCAGAATGACAAAAGGCTTTGCCTAATAGGCAGTCTGTTTTCAAGCTCTGTTTCACAGCACTTTTTCTTCTTTTTCTCCTTCTTGGCATATGTGCCTCTAATGTCTTTCTACTTCAGAAGAGGGTTCAGAAAGAGGAGGATTCAGTATCATTTATCAAAATGTGGTGTAAACAGCATTTTAATTTCAAAGCCTCTCCAGTGCAATGCAGTTTCTGTGGTAACGTGTCAGGCACCTGGTCATTTTGCTGATTAAGATGGCGCCGGCCGTCTACTGTCTGAGAGAAGGCTGTGAGAAAGAGGCAACAGGGGGCAAGGCTGCCAGCCTGCCAAGTGTGTAAGCACTGCTGTGACCAGTCGGTCCTCATAATGGTTGTTTGGCCCTGTTACAAAAGCAACTCAGTGGTCATGTCAGCCTAAAAAGGTCTCTCTACAGAAACCCTAAAAAAATAGTGCCTTGCTGGTGGGATAGTGAAAAGGTTGAAAAGATAGACAAAGATGAATTATTGGAAGAGACAGACATTATTGGGAAGAGACAATATCCATAAGATGCAGTCTACTAGCTATACTAATAATATATAATAATCGATGATCAAAATATTTCATCTGGATTAATCCCATTTTGTCTCTAGGTATAATTATTCACATTTAATCACAGACAGAATACATTTTTTCTATTATAATTAGGGATGCAAATCTGTATGCGAGTGGAGTTTTGTCTCACGCTGCACAGATAGACTACCATACATTTTTTCATTCACCTCATATTGGCCCAAATGCTGATACTATGTGGGACTCTGTAAAGGTAAAATATCCTTATTGAGTGCTAATGTGCATATTTGTTTGGTATACAACTTCTCTGAAAATGTCCAGGCTCGTACTGGTGGATGGTGGGGTCTGTATTAATTTTGTGCCCTCATTATTATGTAGTTCCTGTCATAGTTTTACACAATACATAATAAATGAGATTATTTAGATCAGTTTATGTACGTCTGTTTTACTGATGTGTTGATGTGCTGCTAATGCTAGGTAATGCTAGTGCTCTTCAGCCATGATCACATTGACATAAGCCCACAAACAGCTGTCCTCGGCTATGCCTGCCGCTAACTAACACATTTTAGCTGGTAGTTCAAAGCAAAAATCAGACGAGAGATGGTTCACATCTAAAAAAGAACACTTGTTAGCGGAGATGCTCATATGCCGAGGTACTGCTGTAACTATGACAATAAAAAAGTACCTTCTCGTTTTCTCTGGTAGTCTGACATACTCCAATCACAGCGACAGTAGATACAAGTAACTTTGGTGTTGTTGCGAGAGCCATCTTCTAGGGCTTTGAAGCAAAATTTACTAATCAAAATACCGTTTTCTTTGTCCATTTCTGCTCAATATTTCTTCTCACTTGTGGCTCCGCTGTCACCTCTACTTCCTACTACAGTGTGGGCTGAGGGTCAGAAAGAATATGCAAATGTTAAAGTGCTCATGACACCATAAAAAGTTGCAAAAAAATAAAATTAGAGTACTCCTTAATAAAACATTTTTGTCATACTGCTGCCGTGGATAAATAAACAACAGTGAAATAGGAGTGAACTAAGTTTTGACACGGTTTGGATACGCTCTCCAGTGAGTTGCTTATCTTCTGCTTATCTTGTGACGTCACATACAGAGCAGTCCAGCCAGCCATGGAACAAAAACCGAGTGAGGAAAGAGTGCTATTTTCTGACATTTCAGACTATTGTTCGGTTACTGAAGACTTTTTTGAAGTGGAAGAAAACAAAGGAGTGTTTGAGGGAGCCTTGGGCATCAGACCATACAGATTTGAGACGCATCTTAAAAAGCAACACAGCACAGACTCCGATGAATCCGAAGACCAGGAAGCTGAAGATCTTCAAGGCAATTCGAATGTGTCTACACCAGCAAACAGTGTGAGCTGGCACCAATATCAGTTTGTCAAGCCAGAGCTGTAAGCACTTGTTGACAAAGCAGTTCGTTGAGCATGTGATACAACACACATAAATGATAACGATAATACACAGGAATGTTGTTTTACTGGCTGTGACTGAGGTTGACATACAGTACTGTATATGCACACTATAAGTTAGAAGATGCCGCACGGTGGATGAGTGGGTAGCACGTTGGCCTCATAGTCAGGAGGTTCAGTGTTCGAATCTCCGTTGGGCATCTCTGTGTGGAGTTTGCAAGTTCTCAAACTTTCCTTTGACTGAGGAATATTATTATCAAAACAATTGTCCTCGAAGTGTGGGGAGCAAAATACTGACGAATTTGACAGTTTCCAGTCTGCTCGCATCCGACGCACTTGCCTGGTCCATTTATCGCAGCAGATTGGGTCTTTTGGAAACCTGAATACGTTTATTCCATGTTCTCGAGTGTTTGAGCAAAAAGCCTGCCACAAGAATCAGGCATAATGGCAAAAAATATGTACAACAACAACCGAAATTCAACAAAGAATTAGCCTCCACAACACAGAAGCAATGGAGGGGGCATCTTGGAGCTGACGTCACTTCTGCATTTTGCGCCAGAATAAGAGGAGGAACTGTCTTTTGTGACAAAACCTTAACAAAAGTCATCATTTGAACACACATCTAACATACATTAGGAAATATGCCTTTGAGTATAATTTTTCACAGAAACAAACAATAACATTAACATGTGTTTTAGTGTCATGAGCACTTGGATCACATGCTGTTAAAGAAAAGTTCCATTAAGGCATTTTTATTAATGCACTGGAGAGGCTTCACAGCCCTGACACAAGGGCATGTGCAAAAGTTCAGTGTAAGAAGTCAAAAGTAAAGTGCAGAACGGAGACCATGTAGATGCTCGATATATGTGAGTTCTGAACTGAAGCTGTCAGAAGAACAGATGAAACTTCATCTCCCCAAAGTATTTTCTCTGAATTTTCTCTGAGTTGGGCATGAAATTCAAACTTCAAAAAACGTGTTAGATACTAGATATTAACAAGCACACTGCTTGCTTTAACTATATAAAGCCCATTGGAAACGCAGGTTTTTTCTCAATCTGCATGTAACATTGATGTCCTGACCTCAGAGCTGCATAATGAAGCATAATAAACACAACGTGTGCCTCAAGGTTGTGTGCCGCATAGCTGCTAGGTGCTTGGAAACCATCTTGGTTTCTGCCGCTGGCCAATAATTTCAGGCTAACAAGGACAGGCTCCAATTAAAATTAATTTGGTGAGAAACATAGCCTCACTTTGAATGGTCTTTTCTCCATAAAATGATGCAATAAAATACAACTGGCTGTCAATACAGATTTTTTGGTTTAAACAAATATTGTGCCTTATTTATAAAAGTGTCTAGTTAAACTACACACATGAGAGGTTGCACAATACATTGTTTTCCACCTTGAGTCAGAATGAGGTTATGTTTATACGAGTATGCATATTTTTCTGTGTTTTGGCCTTTTGCTCACATGCAAATCATAGGTTTTTGTCCTTCAAAACTGAGCTTTTGGGAAACTCTGGTCAGAAGAAAGATTTTCAAAAACTCCAGCCATAGCATATGTGTGTGGATGGCAAGGTTTTTGTCTTGTTGCAAGGACATTGTGATGGTGTTTGACTGAGATGCTTCTTCCCCACATTGAAAGCTATGTCCTATGCCTGTTTAGTACAACATAGAGGCAATTCAAAAAAGACAATTAGACATACGCACCGGATTATTTCAGCAACGACGGCGTCTCAGCAGATGGAAAGCATTAGATTTCTGGCATGATTGATAAAATTAACTTCACTTCACAAATTGATCATGTATGCCTTGTAGCCAGAGAAAGTCTCAAATTGCCACTGTGAGGATAAAGATTTTTGTCTTTGTGGGGCCTGAAATAAATGTATGATGTTTATTCATTTACATATTCCTTTAAATAAAATCAGGTTTTTGGAACTATATTAGTCTAAAAGGTAATAACATCATGGGATCTGAAGGAGGGCAACCAGTGAAACAGGAGCAGTTTTGTGATTTTTTTAAATCTCAGATTCATTGAGACCCTAAATTACAACTTGAAACCACTTTAGACTATTACAAAATGTACCAAACTTTGATAAAAAATAATAATAAACTAACCATTGTCATGCACACAATATTGTAGCTAATCTTGCAAGAAGTTCCAAAAGAATGACTGCCATTTTGGGTGACATTATTCAAAATCTTAGCAAATTATGCCACACCACTATATACCTTTTTAATTTGTTCCAGAAAGTTTGTCTCTAACCAAAAAGGATGCTAACCGAATCTATTTTTCCTATTAAAAATAATGTAAATCCAAATAATTTGTTCCAGAAAGTCCAAAATGTTAACTTAAAACCTGTTTGTACAGGTGTGCAATTATAGTTTACAGGGAGAAAACAATTTAAATGCATATACATACATACAAATGATGAATAAAAGACATAAATCTACATTTAAGGTTACTTTTACTTTTATTGAAATGTTATTGACGTGACTGTCCCCAAAGACACAATGTGGTTCTGTTTGGCCAAGGGTTGTTTTTTGAATTTAGTAGTGTTTCTCACCTCAATACAGGAACCCCAAATGGAGCCAAAGAAGTTTGCAAGTGCCAGCATTTTGATAAAGAATGAATGAAATAACTCATGACAAAATAGTAAGATGGTGTCCATGTGGTGTCTCTCAGCCACATTGTGTCTTTGAGAACAGTAGCCTTCAATGAAGGTAAAAGTAAGCTCAAATGTTCATTTAACCCTTTCATTCATCATTTATATGCGTTTAGAATTGTTTTGTCAAACTATTATATATAATATTATATATATATATACAATACTATATAATATTTTTACTGTTCTGTTGACTTTTTGTTTGCTAGATATTAAGATGCTAAGAAGGAAGAACATTTTCTGATACTGCGGTTTTTAATGTGACTGTTCCCAAAGACTTTATATGGCAGCAAGATCAACCGCCAACATAGTCCTGTTTTGTCGTGAACCAAGGTCAAAAATACTAATAAATTCAAAAAACAGCTAATGGAAAAACATGAGATGATGGTGGTTGGTCTCGCTTCAACATTGTGCCTTTGGGAACAGTCACGTCTTCAACGAAGGTAAGAGTAACTTTAATGATCCCTTTCACCTGGCATTTACAGTATATGTATTTAGATTTGTTTTATGCATGTTAATAACATGCTTTGGGTTAGCATTTTTTTGTCATCCACTGATGACATCGTAGACTTTGACATAACCTTCCAGTTCGCTTGCCATATTGTACACTAACCAGCGAATGCACGCAAAATTGTGGAGTAAATCTTCTGCGCTATTTGATTAACACGTGACTTGAGGGGGATGCAAACTGATGTTCAACTGTAATTTATGGGCGCTCGTTCATAACCCTGGACTGGACTGAAATTCTTCCGCACGAAGCCACCAGAAGAGATCATATCCCGCACCCGTATTAGCACCTGTATTACGTTAACTCAGTGGTTCCCAAACTTTTAAAGATCAAATTATTTTTCGGGCCGCACGGTGGCTGAGTGGTTAGCACATTGGCCACACAGTCAGGAGATCTGGAAGACCTGGGTTTAAATCTCCGTTGGGCATCTCTGTGTGGAGTTTCCATGTTCTCCCCGTGCGTGTGTGGGTTTTCTCCGGGTACCTAGGTTTCCTCCCACATTCCAAAAACATGCATGTTAGGTTAATTGGCGACACTAAATTGTCCATCGGTATGAATGTGAGTGTGAATGTTTGTTTGTCTATATGTGCCCTGCGGTTGACTGGCGACCAGTCCAGGGTGTACCCCGCCTCTCGCCCAAAGTCAGCTGGGATAGGCACCAGCACCCCCGCGACCCTAATAAGGATAAGCGGTATAGAAGATGGATGGATGGATGGATGGATGGCTGGATTATTTTTCGGCCAGTCACCAGTTTATCTTCAAAGAGCTCCTAGAACCATTTCAACCTAGTAGAACAATGAGCTCTTGACTTTACAATTGTCACACTTTTTAGAATTTGTTATGGAACCATCTGCCCAACTCAATCCGGGGAGCAGACACACACTCTTTTTATTAAAAAGTCAACTCAAAACCCACCTTTTGGGTAAAGCATATATACAGTAGTATTTAGAACTGACCCGCTGATATGTATCAGAGACATTTCTCTATGTTCCTTGGTCTGAGACTAAGACTTCTAGCTTGTTCTACTCTGTATCCCTATGTTGTTTTCATTTATTACCCCAAATGGTCGAGACAGACGGTCGCCCCACAGAGCTTAAGTCCAAGGTTTCTTCCCCAGAGGGAGTTTTCCCTTGCCTCTGTCGCCGAGTGCCTACTCATGTGGGCTTTCAGTTGGTTCTCTGTTTGTGAACATCTTGTGTAAAGTGCCATGAGATGACTGCTGTTTTAATTTGGCGCTCTAAAAATAGATTAAATTGAACTCAATTGAATTGACAACCTGTAGATGTGTGAGGCATATCTCTGCGAATTTGCATTATGTCTTTGTTATACATTATTAAAGTGGCGTGTGAGTGTTGAATTCTTTTTGGTTGGAGCTAGAAGATGCTTTATTTATATTATTCCTATGAGGAAAATTAATTTGGAGTTTAGTACAACCAGTGTAGTGGAATGTGTGTACTGTGTTCCACTTTAGAGGTTCCACAGTACATCGTCAACATTCGCTCAACGTTCACATGTGCAGCTACATTATGCCAGAAGCAACTGTTTAAAGTAAAATTTGCTCAGAGACATTTAATCAAATACTAAGGGCTCTAACTTGGTAGACTAGGCTCACGATAGGCGCACCTTTGCTTGCACGTCTGCAGCGTGTTTTAGGCAAATTTTTCAATTTAGTGTCACGCGTAGCAGGTTTCGTTGAATATTGATGAAGACAGCGGAAGACGGCCAAACTTCTCCTAGTTGGCAAGGGATGTTTTGGCCCGGGAGGTCCAAGCTAGCAGTGGCTGAATATATGGCCACGTGAGCAGACCTCCACGGGCTAATGATGCAAAAGTGGCCTGGGAGGAGATTACAAGTATGGGAAATCAGGTTTGCCCTGACACACTGAGAACCGTTGCCCAGTGTAAAAAAACATTTTTATGATGTCAGAAGAAGGGTAAAACAAAAACAGAGCACTGGAGGCACACGGTGACCACCGGTAAGGTAAGCATTTTTCCCCACTAATAAAGGCAGTCATATGTAGTAACCGATATTTGCAATATGAAAATGTAATGTAATATAATATGTAATATGAATAAACAAAACCTATGCATAATGAGGATGAAATCCGAAGTAACTGTGTGTAAAAGACACATTGCCATTGCTCGTGGTCCGGCCCTTGTCACTTGTGTTTGCATGTGAGATGAACTTGTATTACCCAATTAGTTATGATCATTTTAGCAATTCTCGGTTTTACAGTCAAACATATCAATGCGTAACCTTTTCTTTACAATTAATCACGTCCATATCAGATCCACTGGCCACCGATGAGGAGGAGGGGGGCGGCGATTCGGGGACAGATGAGGGGATGGGGACGGCGTGACAGGGGAAGACGGGACAGTCAGTATTGATCAAAATGTATGTGCTGATTCAGATAGTTACTAAACAGCGGTTGTTGTGATTATGAAAAGCATTCAAATGTGCCNGAACAGTCACGTCTTCAACGAAGGTAAGAGTAACTTTAATGATCCCTTTCACCTGGCATTTACAGTATATGTATTTAGATTTGTTTTATGCATGTTTTTATGATGTCAGAAGAAGGGCAAAACAAAAACAGAGCACTGGAGGCACACGGTGACCACCGGTAAAGTAAGCATTTTTCCCCACTAATAAAGGCAGTCGTATGTAGTAACCGATATTTGCAATATGAAAATGTACCGATGAGGAGGAGGGGGGCGGCGATTCGGGGATTCGGGGACAGATGAGGGGATGGAGACGGCGTGACAGGGGCAGACGGGACAGTCAGTATTGATCAAAATGTATGTGCTGATTCAGATAGTTACTAAACAGCGGTTGTTGTGATTATGAAAAGCATTCAAATGTGCCTGACAATGTGTAAACCGGCCTGCAGGGTTTTGGTGATGCGTGCGCCTGTGCACTAGTCAGCCAAATTACCAGTAGACCGGCTGCGATTTGCCTTGCGCCGCGAGTAGACCAAGTTGGACCCGGCCAGTTTTTAGCGCACCACCGGCGAGGCCTTTTGGCACTAAATTGTCACTACGCCAGGCTGAATCAGTCGGCACCTCCCCCTGCTGCACGGCCAAGCCCATCATGGCGCGCTTTCATTGCCAAATTACCAAATTGGCTGTGCACTGTGTTACGCCGGATGAAATGACCACTGTGCAGCCTGCTTACACGAAATTAGAGCCCTACATTGCAATATGCATATTTTGACCAATATATAGTCTGTTGGCCGCATGTTAGATGTTACTGCAGTTCCACTCCATTAATCTTCCTAGAGTCCTCTTTGGACACAAAAACTGTTGAATCACAAGCCAGTTTAAGATTGAGGTCACATTCCCTACGTCTATCATTAACACTAGTAATTTCCCTATTTTACGTGGGTTAGAAATGCTTTTATTTTTGCATTGACATAATCCTTCCTCACACCTGCTGCATCACAAAAACTTGATTGTATTGGCGGAAAATCAGCAATGCTGACCTTTTGGCCAACATGCTAAAACTGATTGCAGGTATCATGGGGTAACACAGCATCATGAAGCAGCACAAAATTCTTTGTCGGACGGTTGTTCCTTGCACTTCTACACCACACTAAGCCAATGTATGACCGTTGGGTTGATGGCACGACTTGAGGCAGAAATCTACTTGAGGCAATACATTTGGCGGATGATGAGATACATTTTTTTTCTTGCTAGTTGCATGTTTCTGTGATGAGAAAGCTGCACAAATGGTCGCTCTTATTAAACAGCCGCTAGGGCTTTGTCCCCTGTACCATGATGCATTGCCTTTTTGTTGTGCCTCGTCTCTTCACTTCCACCGTGAGCTGATTAAGTCTCCACAACAGCACGGAAACACCACAGGGTGTTGTATTGTTTTGGGGGGGAAGAATGTCCCAGTAATAGTAGGACTAGAACATTCTGAGAGAAGCAGGCTGTCATTGTTTATTATTCAGTCAGCTAAAAATATGTACCATATTAATTTTGATTTCTTTTGTTTTGGGTGATGTACATGCTTTAAGGATAATCCATGTGTTTGATTATGTGTTTGCTTTATCCACAATGCAACTTTTGCAGGTTGAGAGACGCTTGATCGAGGGTTTTTTTTAAATATAATTGATCATTTTCTACCATGTGTGTGTATGTGTCTTGTCCAGCATCATAACAGAAAAAATGCCAGCATGAGGCAATTCATTACACTGGGGGATTCACCTATTCCACTTACAAAACCCTCCAAAAAATGTCCATTGCATTACCTGCACTTCTTTCCCGGGCACATTCACTTTGCCTAGTCCATAGCAACAAACGCTACTTCCGTCAACAACAGCAGCATAGAGAGAGCGTTTGCTACTGCTAATCACGACAGTGTTTGTGAGAGCCGCCACCAACGACTCCCCCATGCAGAGAACAACATTACTGGGTGACAGCACTACAGCTAAATGTTTTGTTTTGTGGACAAAATAAGAACATAACAAAACAGTCTATTACAATGTCTACCCTCACTGGGATTCTGACTGATGGGATGGCTGTATCGTTCTGTACAAGACTCGTGCTCCCCGTTGAGCTGGTAAATTCAGCATAGTCCTCAGGGGAAAAAATGCTGAAAACTATCAAGCATCTAGCTGAGTCTTCCTAGCAATGTTGTCGGGGAAAATTTGAGAGCCAAGGACAACTGCTTCAGTCTGTTGGGATTTTTAGTTGATAATCTCAACATTGACCACCTTTTCAGTTTATTGTCACACCTTCTACTTCACACGTGCAAGGCATGATTTATAACCTAGCATTAACTTTTCCAAACTCAACGGCATGCAGCATCTTTCAGTAGTGGCCTGAGACACTGCGAGCGAGGCGCTGTGTCACTACACGAGAAAAGTAGTTCCTCATTAGCTCTTACATAAATAATGTTGTTCAAGCTTGGTTTAAATGCACGTTACTTAAGTAAATGCAACTTTGTTGGTGTTTCCGGGTTTGTTTTTTTTTGGAAGGCTTTATAGGTGAATCCCCATTACCTGCGTTTTAGCAACATATTAGTAACATATTGATGTCGGCTATCAGACCGATATCAGTAAAAAACTGGGTATCGTATTGTATCCGCCTGCATCTAAAATCTCCGATGCTGCAAAGCATACCGTTCCAAACTTCACCCCAGCACGTCCATCCAGCAGGGTCCGGATAGAGCCAGCCCCTGTCGATGGTGAGTACAGTCTAACTTTAACGCTTAATTGAGCACCTCCAACCTCACTTCCATCTGCCACTTTTTCTGACAATTTTTGTGTAATCAAAGTCAGTACTGCCGAGACAATGAGCTTATCTATTACAATTACTATTATCCAGCTCGATAAAATACCTTCAGGCCGAGGTCCAGACCATCATAATCAAAACATACATTATATTATAGTTATAGCATAGTTAGGATTTTTTTTTTTTTTGCACCAATTGACATAACTGTTTTTTGGGTCCAGATCAAACTAAGCTTCAGGGACTCTCAGGGTTCTGTAGGCAATAGGTTGGGGGTTTGCAACATTTTATTTTTGTTAGTTATGGCACTTTTTGTTAAAGTGTAGAACTAGAAACCAGTAGGCTAATAAAAGAAACATTCTTGGCCAATACCTCTCACTTACATTAGGGTTAGTGATATTAAAACTCACACACCAGATAAATCGCTCACTTAGCACAATAAATGTTAAATAAATAAATGTTAATGGGCTTGTGCTCAAAGATCAGGCTTAATACATAAGATTAGTAAAATTGATTTTGATGCTTTGTTGTTGTTTGTTTGCGGGGTCAGAATCCAAATTTTCCACCCACTGGGTCCCTAGTGGACAAAAAAGTCCACTCGCAAAAACCTCTATAAAAACATAACATTCATATGTTTTTGTACTTTTTTGTTAAGATCTCTCAATCACCTTGAGTTCTAATAAGAAATGCCACACTTTCAGGGTTTTAGTTTGTTTAAAATGACTCAAAGTGTCATATTTATTGTTTTTGACTGTGGTGGGTTTCGGTGGAAGCGGGGCTTAAGGACACAATGGTTCATGACAACCATGATGATCATGAAATGGTGATAAGATGTGATTTGTGCATGCATAGCATGTCTACACTAGCCTAGAGTTGTCTGTATTTTATTTTAAAGAATAATATCGATAGTTCACCAATTATTGTGCATTTATAAGTTTTATTTTCTCCTAAGTTTAAGTTTAATCATAGTTTAATAATAAGGTCGTATTTCTTCTCTCTTGTTGAGAATAATTGTTTTGGGTTAGCAGAATATTGTTTGCTTTATGAATAATTTTTATTGTTTGATGGTTCACCAGATCAGCAAATTTTAATAATTGTGATTTTAAAAATAATTTGTTGGTATGTTCTCTATAAGCAGCACTATGAATTACCCTTACTGACCTTTTTTGTAACACAGTTAGTGAGTTAAGTATACTTGTATAGTTATTTTCTCAGATTTCCACACAATAAGTTAGATGTGGTAAAACTGGAGAACAGTAGAAAATATGAATTGATTTTTGTACAGAACAAATTTTGATTTATTCAGTACTGAAGTGTTTCTTGTCACTTTGTTTTATATTCTTAATGTGGGATTTCCAACGTATTTTGTTGTCTATTATAATGCTTACCAATGTGTTTTTGGTCACGGTCAATGTTTGCCATTTTTCTTTTTCTATTACCAAATAGCATTATTATTATTATTTTTTTTATTCCCTTAAAAAATAGGTTGTTTTATCCACAGAACAAACATCTCATTAAGCCTAAATCAATAGTAATGTAGAAGTGTGGCAATACAGGTAAAATGTACAGCATGCATGTACGACTGTTAAAAACAGTGATTTTTTACAGGGAGTGGAGAATTATTAGGCAAGTTGTATTTTTGAGGATTAATTTTATCATTGAGCAACAACCATGTTCTCAATGAATCCAAAAAACACATTAATATCAAAGCTGAATATTTTTGTAAGAGTGCTGCATCCCTCTGCAAGATATCTCACTATTTTTGACTTTTCGAAGCCTGTCAAGTCCTTCTTTTGACCCAATTTGCCAAAGGAAATTAAGTTGCCTAATAATTATGAACACCTGATATAGGATGTTGATGTCATTAGACCACACCCCTTCTCATTACAGAGATGCACATCACCTAATATGCTTAACTGGTAGTAGGCTTTCGAGCCTATACAGCTTGGAGTAAGACAACATGCATAAAGAAGATGATGTGGTCAAAATACTCATTTGCCTAATAATTCTGCACTCCCTGTACAAGTTTATGTCTTTATGCTTCACTGAAGTGTTTTTTTGTCAAATGTTGAAATGTCACACTTTATTCATTCTCACATTTATTCAGCTCCCTGTGTCCACCAGAGAGATGCAAGATTGACTCCCTCTGGAGCTCTTTCCGGTGGACGGAGGCAGCTGAATGAATCATTGCGGTACTCCGATAGCCACGGCCAGTTGACGGCTTTTCTGGGATGCAATGCATGATGGGAAGAAGTTAAAATAGTTGTAAACTAGTACTGGTACTTGCCTTTTATATTTCCTACCCAGCTTTGAGTGTTAAGTGACTGTGTGATGATTTCAGCGTCGTTGCTAAGAGGACATCATGAGTCAGATTGTTATATTGAGTAATGACTTCCTGCGATTTCTGATGGGTTGATAAACTTGTGAGTTTTTACATAGCTCATGATTGTCTCCTGTCAAATTAATAGCTACCTAGACCTCACAGACTTGTGCGCTTCACAATATTGCATTTTATGATCTGGATATGTAGGAATCTGTTTTTCTCTTTAGTTGTATGATCCTCATTCCTTTATGCTACCTGTTTAATAACTTTCATCTTATATCTAGAGTACATTGGTCCCTTGTCAGAACTACCTGATGTATTGATCCATGTGACCATTTCAATTGCTTCACAGTCCATCCCCAGTTTGTTCAAGCCAAGAAAATCCAGCTTTCTTTTAGCTGGTAGTTTTAGCTAGTATTAGACCAGGGGTGCTCAAGACGTCGATTGCGATCTACCAGTCGATCTCAAAAACATTGTGGGTAAATCGCGTGACATTCGCGGGGTCCATGCGCTGAACCAAAACACGGCTGCACGCCCAGTCCCCACCTCTGCTTTGCAAAGTCTGATATCAATCTAACTAAGGAAAATGATTGGGGACAGCTGATATAAGAAATTACTAGTCTGATAAAAAATAATTATTATACATTAAAAAAAAAGAAAAGAAATGAAAAATACGTCCACTTGATTGACAGTCACTATGCGCTATGTGCCGCAAAACTAACACGCTTGCAGTGAGTTACCTCCGTTTTTTCTCTTAAACTTAAGAAAGGGTATAACAATGAGTGGAGGAGCTGAACCAAGTAAGAAGAACAAAAACGTATCACTTTGGTTTAGAATGAGAGGAGGACTTGAGATAAGCGGCATCGAAGATGGATGGATGGGTTTTCCAAGTGCGTTTACCTCATCTGCTACACTGCAATCGCAACACCAAAAAAGAGAAACGTGGAGCAGCATTTTTGGACATTTCATGGCAAATACGACACCGACTAAAACCCAGGTAATGACAAAAATGAACATAGTTGTGTTGTAGACGTGGCAGATCTTTTTGAGTTGATCATTTTGTAAGTAGCTTGCAGGTTGAAAAAGTGTGAGCACTCCTGCATTAGACGATATTAGAGTTCCTGTTCCTGTTTCTCAAAGTAATCCTAAACCCATGTAGTTATATCAGCTGTACATGAATAATGGCGTCTAGGGGATTAGTGATCACAAATGACCACATTATACGCTCCCTCATTCTATGAATCTTTTAATCATGTTAACTCAAGACAAAATAGTCCATAACTCTCCCTATTTGCGCTTGTGTCTAATATGCTTGCAAGACTTTTGCGTGTGGTGTTATACAAATCATGATTACAGTGACCCCATTGTCTTCACATGCTTTAGATCACATGCATTATTCATGAGAAGACACAATTGAAATGAAGAAGCAAGCCATGACATTAGAAGGGGTAAGAAGAGTCAGAGATAATGACCGTAAGGATGTAATGCAGTAAAGGAATAGAGGGATGAATGGGGCCAAGAACAGTCCTCTGTGATTGCAGTCAATTAAGGATTATTAGCTTGGAAAGAGTTCATCTGAGGTATGGCTCTCTTCAATTATAGTATATTATAGTTTCATGTTTTTCATACATAATTAACGCATACGATTGATGATTTTTTATAAAATATCATTCCTATATTACTTTAGCATGAATATAAGATATATATATATACAGTATGTAGACATTAAATGGGACCTATTATGCGTTTCCTCTTTTTTAAACTATAAATGTTGTTACATTTATAGCCTTGTTGGGGTAGGGTCTCCCAAGACAAACAGGTTCTAGGTGACGGGCCAGACTAAGAGTGATTCAGAAGACCCGAATTAAGAAAAAAAAGAGGAGTGACCGCACCTCGCCCGGACATGGGATACCGGGGCCTCACCCTGGAGCCAGACCTGGGGGAGAGGCTCACAAACGAGTGCCTGGTGGCCAAGCCAGGCAATGTGGTTTTCGTCCCGGTCGCGGAACACTGGACCACCTCTACACCCTTGCAAGGGTACTGGAGGGTATGTAGGAGTTTGCCCAACCGGTCTACATGTGCTTTGTAGACCTGGAAAAGGCATTCGACCGTGTCCCTCGTGGTGTCCTGTGGGGGGGACGGGATTGGTGGCTCGCTACTACGTGCCATTCGGTCCTTGTAAAATCGAAGCAGGAGCCTGGTTCGCATTGCCAGCAGTAAGTCGAGAGAAAAAAAAGAGAGCTGAGGTGGAAGGCAAAGCTCTCTGTTTACCGTTCGATCTACGTTCCCACCCTCACCTATGGTCATGAGTTATGGGTCATGACCGAAAGAACGAGATCGCGGATAAAAGCGGCGGAAATTAGTTTCCTCCGTAGGGTGGCTGGACTCACCCTAAGAGATAGGGTGAGGAGTTGGCCATCTGGGAGGAGCTCAGAGTAGAGTCGCTGCTCCTTCACATCGATAGGAGCCAGTTGAGGTGGCTCGGGCATCTAAGCCGGATGCCTCCCGGGCGCCTTCTGGTGAGGTGTTTTGGGCATGCCCAGTCGGGAGAAGGCCCCGGGGAAGACCTAGGACACGCTGGAGGGACCATGTCTCACAGCTGGCCTGGGAACGCCTTGGTGTCCTCCCAGTGGAGCTGGAAGAGGTCGCCGGGGACCGGGAAGTCTGGACTTCTGTACTGAAACTGCTGCCCCCGCGACCCGGACCCGGAGGAAAATGGCATGGAATGTTGTTACAATGTTGTATTCTCGTGTTAAACGATGCCAACGCGTCAAATAATGAGGTTTGCACATTTGGAAGTGATCCCAGAAAGCAGTTTTGGATGGCTCTGCATACTGTTTATTTTTTAACAATAACAATATAATTTTACAATAATAAATAATTGTAACTATAATGCATGATTTTCAACAGTTGCTTTTGTGTCATATAACTATGGAACTAAAAGAATACCTATGCCATTTCCACATTGTATTTTCCATTTTTCTCCTGTTTCCGATTCAGCATCAACACTGTTGTTTCCTTGCAGTAGTGATGTCCTCAATCTGATAATGTATCCCATTTCCCTCCCTCCTCCTCTCTCTCATGCTTTAAATCTCCCTCTACTTCTGTGCATCACTTTTTTGGCTGTCTTGTTTCCCCTCCCTCACATTTTTTGTCATTAGGATAGATCTATACCTCAAAATCTAGCTGGCAGGCTCATTGGGGCTGTTGGAGGTTTTGGCAAGATCATAGAGGTGCACGGATGAAAGGTGTGTGGGGGGACTCTCTCAAAATGATCCATCCATAGTCACACTTGTCAGATGAAAGAAAAGACCATAAATCCATAGAGACCAGAGGAAGTTGGCTAACAAGATGAAGCAAAACAGAGGAACTTAGACTTTTACAATTACAACCAATAGTCTACGGCCGCAAATAATACATAATAGGCTACAGTACCTTTGGATTTTGTTTTTGTGTCAATAGATCAGTTCAACAACATCTCTTCCCCCCAAAATTTAAGCTTCATTTTTGGTAGCTTCTTTAATTGTTAAAGCAGTTTGTGTTAAATTGCCCAACAGAAGTGATGGGTTTTACTTCATTAAGTCGTGGCCCTGTTTCACCCAAGAAAAATGGGTACAACTGTCCTCTTGGGCTATGTCAATAATCATTAAGGATCTTCCCTCATTAGACCAAACCTCATAGGTTCCAGGGGCTTGAGAAATAGACCCTGCCATTTTATGCGATGGAAAATGCGTAGACTGTAGGTACTAATACTGTTTGGAAATGCAGACTGCAGTATTTCTTTATTTTCCCTTTGAGGGATTTTTAGCTGGATCGAGCTTGTGAGACTGCCACAGAGATGTGAGTGTTTCTAGATGATGACTTAGGATCCTAGCAGTGTCCATGACAGGAGCAGGAAATTTAAACTTAATCAGAGGGAGGACTCCTCCCTCTTCTATCTCCCAGACGCCCCAAGGGGATTGAGGCCAATTTAGGAGCAGAATAGTAGAGACAGAAGTCATAGCACTAACAACAATTTTCCATCCTCCTTTCTTTGATTTTCGTCCGGGATTCCTTGGGGCACAAAAGAGAACAATAAACTGGTAAAAACTGGAAAATGTTTTCTTTGTGTCACATCGTCCATGCCTGTGAATATTGTCATTCACCCTGGTTCTTCTATTGGCAGTGTACGTAATTGATCGCAATGGGACTGTTCAGGTTGTCTGTGAAGACGTTTCGCCTCTCATCCGAGCAGGCTTCATCAGTTCATACTCAGTTTATGTTACATTGTCAAAACAATTCTCCTTCACACAGAACTACAAAAACTATTACAACAAACAGGGTAACAGGATAGAAAATGATTGGATGGATGAAAAAACATTACTTGCTCTGCTACAGTCATTGGCAGACGACATAATCGCCGATAACTCAATTCACAGAGACAGTAGATACAAATAACTTTGGTCGGTCTTATTGCAAGACCCATCTTCCAGGCATTTTAAGCTACATTTTCCGATCAAAATACCCTTTTCTTTGTCCATACATGCTCGATATTTGTTCCCGCTTGCAGCTACACAGCCAATGGTGCTTTCCTTGGCCGAGGATCAAACAAGGCCGTGCGCACGTTAATGGCGCGTCAAACAAATAGTGCTGTCAAAGATAACTTCCAACGTGTTAACTTTGACAGCCCCAGGGTTAACCCTTTAGGCGCCAAAGTGGCAATATTGCTGAATTTAACGAACCATTTCAGAAACTGTGGTGTCTCATGTAGTTAATACTTTACACCAGGAGATGACGGGCATCTGTGACTTCAATCTGAGCAACATTTGTGGGCGTGTTTCTATGCAAAGTTCTGGAATTTATAGACTTTGAACCCTTGTGTGTGCAGCAAGTCCGCTTGCCATAACAGTCCACACAAAGCACATTCTTGAGCCGATGCTTTGCTGGACCGTGTTTGAGGTGGCAGGAGGGGACTTGGTGGGTTGTCAAAACACTGCTAATGGTAAGGGGGGGTGGCAGGAAAATAAAAAAGCAGCAGTGGTGTTCAAGATCCTGCTGTAAATGATAATTATGATGGCTGGGTTTGCCTGAGAGATGAGGAAACGTATCAGAAGTCAGGGATCTAACAAATGCTGATGGTGATGTCATAATATGCAAATTAATTCATTCATTTTTATGCCGCTTATCCTCATCAGCGTCGCGGGTATACTGGAGCCTATCCCAGCCGACTTTGGGAAGAGGCGGGGTACACCCTGGACCGGTCGCCAGTCAACCACAGGGCACATATAGACAAACAAGCATTCACACTCACATTCATACCTATGGACAATAAAGAGTCGCGAATAACCTAACATGCATGCTTTTGAAATGTGGGAGGAAACCGGAGTACACAGAGAAAACTCACGCACGCACGGGGAAAACATGCAAACTCCACACAGAGATGCCCATCGGAGATTCGAACCCTGAATCTCCTGACTGTGAGGCCAATGTGCTACCCACCCAGCCACGGCTCCAATATGCAAATTAGATTAGTGAATTTATTCCCATAAAAAACTTTGGGTGATACTAGAGATTTTTCTCATAGTGTGTCTTTATTTCTACCACTGTCAAGTTACAACCTTTTGAAATAGTAATGTCAAAACTGAATATTTTCTTTAAAAAACTTAAGGGTCTAAAGGGTTGACTTTTCGATGCCAGCATGCTCCAAGGAGTTATAACATTTGCAATTCTCGATATGAATAAAATATAATAATTGAATATGATATTTCTATAAAATGTGTCTTGAAAAGAGTACATTTACAACACCACTTCTGAGGCCAGTTGAATCATATGACTTTTATCAATCAACTTTGGCTTTTACATGCATGCCAACAAAGGACATAATATGGAATTTGGATAAGTAGGTCAGTCTGACTCGGGAGGACAGTCAGTGCATGCATGTAGATCCGACTACCGGCCTGGCGTACATATTACAGCATTTTCAGCTGTTTTTGCAATCCGTGTGAATGGATACTGTTTTACCAGCGTTTGCTGCCGAATATATACACACACCAGCACAAAGGAAGCAACTGTCCAGTCGTCACCAGGTTGCTGTCTTGTTAACATGCCTGTATATATTCTCATCCTGTCCTGCCCTCCCACACACACATGCCTGGCATAATTCCATCTTTTAACTTGCTGTACATCCATCACCAAAAAGCACAGCCTTGTGTCAGATCTACTGGTCTAATCTCACCCTGTCCTCAGGCCGCGGTCATGCCAAGGGGAAGAGGCAATGATCAGTGCTGATCAATAATACATCGACTGCATTAATGCTTATGAATAAGTCATGCAAGCAGAGAACCCATGTGACAGGAATGACACACCCATTTGCAGGCGCACACACAGCTGCACAGCCAAATGATCTTTTATTATAGAGCATGGAAGATGAATGAACGCAGAGAGAAATAGAGCAAAGCAAGGGCTTTAACTTTGCACCAGAGAATGTATCAAGCGCCTCCTGACATTTTGTTGCGTGTCAAGGCTCCTCTCTGTCCTTTTTCTGTCACCACGCCATTTTTCTCAAGGCCTTTCTTTCTGTGGGTGGAATGAATAAGTTATTACATTTATGTGTGCTCAGTTTTACCAAAGACAGGCTTGATGTTAAAACTCAATTTGCTTCCATAGTAGAAGCCATGCTTTTTCACCACCATATGTATAAGTATATTTATATGTAAAGCCCTTGGTCTCCTGCCGATAAATTGCCTCAAACAAATAGAAATGTACCTCAGATGCCATCGGGCACACTTCAGTGTAGTGCTGACAACAAACAGTGTTGCTCAAACCAATTTGAATACTCTGTAAAATTAGTGTGGTCGTTGAAAGTATGGAGGGTACCGTTGCCAAGAATTTTGAATGAAAGCGGCGCTATTGAATAATGAATCCATTGAATTTACAGTAAAGAGAACAGGGAGAAACACTACAGTACCTGTGTGGGTTTATACACAAGATCATTATTTTTTTTAGACAGGTAATTGGCAGTGCCAACTGCATGTATGGTTCATGCATGCTGCAGTGTTTTCAAAATGATTGAATTGATTGACAGTGAAGCATTTTGAAGAAATGTATATAGGTCAGTTAGTGAGTTTTAGCAATGGCTTTTCGAGGAGGTGCAGCTTTTGACAGAAGGCAAGTCTTTGTTTCCATAGACAGTACTATCCTTGGAGTAGTGCTCAAAATGATCGTTGGCTTATATTAGAAGTTTTTTTTCCCCTTTCCTCAAAGCCCTTGTTGCTCACAGCATGGGTTGGAAAAAAGTGATGCTACGGAGGTGGAACCGTGAAGAGCTGCTTCGTGATGGCAGAGGCTGTGAATGATGGTAATGTGTTCTTGGTTGAGAGATATGAGATAAGAACAAGGCCAGATAGCAATCATATGGAAGCACATAATACAAAACCACCAGTTTGGTGTAGATATTAATCACATGCTTGCTTGAAAAGAAGCCATTCCTCAAAAACATTAATTTTTTGCACAGTGGCTTACAAAATTAAAGACATGGTCATGCACAAATTGTTGGCGCTCATAGCATACATCTCTGTCGGTTTGAGACATTTGCTCTCACATGCACTGCAAAATTAAATCACAATTTTGTCAGTGGTGGGCCCTCATTCAAATATCAAGTGTGAGTCATTGCACAGGTTATGGTAAAAATGTCTAAGTTGAGCAGCTCCGGGAAACGCAGGCACATTTTCTGGTTCTCAACTGGTTTGGCTGCGGTACCCACCATCATCCATTCAAAAATGATTTCTGTTTTGTGGTTGACTATAGCCTATTATTAGTCAAAAAATATTGAAGGACAAGACATTTAGTATTCCGCACACTAAACGTTGAATTGATTTGTTGAATGATGAGACATTACATTAACACTGCAAGGAGTCAACCAAAAAATGTCTCCTATTTTGTGTAGAAGTGGTAAATTTTTGGTTTTTACTTTGTCCCTATTCCTCATGCCATTCAAAACCCTTTCTTAAGTTTAAAATGAATAAATTGGAGGCTAATTAGTTGTATGGTAAACCTTTGTCCACAGTGATCCACAGCCCGCGCATATTATTACAGTGAAAGAAAAAGCTATTTGAACCCCAGCTAATTTTGTAAGTTTGCCCACTAACAAAGAAATGATCAGTCTATAATTTCAATGGTAGGTTTATTTGAACACTGAGAGACAACAATGACAAAAAAATCCAGAAAAATGGGTTTCAAAAAGAGTTTTATACAATTAATTTGCATTTCCATTAAGGAAATAAGTATTTTGTGTAGGTCCACAATCTTGTCTCTGACATCCTTGGAAAGCTCTTTGGCCTTGGCCATGGTGCAGAGTATGGCATCTGGATTGGTTGATTGCTTCTGTGGACAGGACTCTTTTATACAGGTAACGAGCTGAGAGGGCTGCCAATGTCAGCTCGTTACCTGTATAAGATCCACCTGGGAGCTAGAGATCTTGCTGACGGATAGGGGATCAAATACTTATTTCCTTCATGGAAATGCAAATTAATTTATAACTCTTTTTGAAACGCATTTTTCTGGATTTTTTTTGTCATTGTTGTCATTGTCTCTCATTGTTCAAATAAACCTACCATTGAAATTATAGACTGATCATTTCTTTATAGTGGGCAATCTTACAAAATCAGCTGGGGTTCAAATAGTTTTTTCCCTCACTGTATGTGGTGTAAACAAACAATTATAAAAAGTGTAAACGTTACTATGGGGTGTTATTTAATGTCTGGACATGGTTAAAAAAAACATATTTAGAAAATCATAAAAAGGATTCATATGCTCTAAAGACATCCGGACTAGATGCCCGAGCCACCTCAACTGGCTCCTCTCGATGTGAAGGAGCAGCGGCTCTACTCTGAGCTCCTCCCGGATGGCCGAGCTCCTCACCCTATCTCTTAGGGTGAGTCCAGCCACCCTACGCAGGAAACTCATTTCCGCCGCTTGTATCCGCGATCTCATTCTTTCGGTCATGACCCATAACTCATGACCATAGGTGAGGGTGGGAACGTAGATCGATCGGTAAACAGAGAGCTTTGCCTTCCGGCTCAGCTCTCTCTTCACCACGACGGTCCGGTACAGCGACCGCATTACTGCAGATGCTGCACCGATCCGTCTGTCGATCTCACGCTCCAACCTTCCCTCACTCGTGAACAAGAACCCGAGATACTTGAACTCCTCCACCTGAGGCAAGACCTCACTCCCAACCCGGAGGGTACAGTCCACCCGTTTCCGACTGAGAACCATGGCNATCCATCCATCCATCCATTTTCCACCGCTTATCCGGGTCCGGGTCGCGGGGGCAGCAGCTTCAGTAGGGAAGTCCAGACTTCCCGGTCCCCAGCGACCTCTTCCAGCTCCATCGGGAGAACACCAAGGCGTTCCCAGGCAAGCTGTAAAACATTGTCCCTCCAGCGTGTCCTAGGTCTTCCCGGGGTCCTTCTCCCCGCCGGGGATGCCCGAAACACCTCACCAGGGAGGCGCATCCGGACTAGATGCCCGAGCCACCTCAACTGGCTCCTCTCGATGTGAAGGAGCAGCGGCTCTACTCTGAGCTCCTCCCGAATGGCCGAGCTCCTCACCCTACACTACACTAAGTATGTAAGATTAATAATAGCAGGGGGAAGACCAATGCCTGGGTCAATGAATCAAGCTGGGCATTAAACAGTGCCGCCATGCTGTACCCGCTAGTCTTCATTGTGGGTGGAATTTCCCCACACAACAAAGGTTGAGCTTTCGCTTTATGCCTCGCTCATTTCCACCATCATATCTACCTATCTTGCTGTGTGTCGGACGGACATCACCTTAAGTCTGCAAGATATGTCCTTCCCCTCCTGCTCAAGCTTCACCAAGTCGCCTATAAATATGGAACGCATCTTGTGGTGACGTCAGCATGTGTTCACGGCCATTGGCTCTTTACTCAGCTCCACTACCCACTTTTGGGTTGGGATCCAGTAGTTAAGAATTACTGGTTTAGAAAAATGTTCAATATTTGACTAAGGCAGCTTGTAGAGTGAAACTTTAGCTTTGCGGTATCATTTTGGGTGACACAGCTCAAAAGGTACTGAAGAGTGGCAGCTCAGTAAATGTTACTTTTTTCCTATGTGGTTCCTTTGCACACAGAAAGACCTTAAATACGACAATGAGCTCCTAATTGGTTCTGATGAGCTTTCTGCTGTCATCAGTGTTCTTGTTCTTGCGTGTGCGCAGATGAATAGATTTACGATGTAACTTGAGCACTGTTGAGGTGGAGAAACTCTTTTCATCTCATTTACATTTGATGAATTATTTAATCATCACAATTTCATAAATTTTTCATCAGTTATCCAATGATGTCGCGTTAACGTGCTTGGAGGAGGTAGAATTTAGCTCTAATCAAAAATGTGGGCATGAAAGGGTTTCTGCTAAGTTTTATTATTACTATTCAATGAAGTCTATTTTTGTAATCACATTTCATGTTGACAACTATAATTTGCATTGGCTTTGTAGTGATGTATTTTAAATGATGCAACTATATGATAGAAATTGGTAGAATGCCTAAAACATTTAAAAAGGTATTTTTCCTTCTCACTGATCCGCCCCAAATATGATGGCTATAGCGAATGACCAGCATGGCAAACAGTACATTTAGAACATTTAGAATATGCTACATGCTTCATTTCTGTTACAAATTACTATTACGCTGTGCTTATTTTTTTTTTTTTACGCTTTGCATTTTTTAGTGCGGGGGAGGAAGGCCAATGGGATCCGTCCTATTTGCCGTCATCTTCCTGGTCTCCTCCTTCTGATAGTTTACTTTAGAATCAAATCCTGAGGGGAGGAACTACAAAAAGCTGGGAATATACTGCAGTGTTTCCCACAGGACTGATATCTATTTGGGGTGATGTGTTGCCTGGCTCATGTATTATACATAAATGGCAATGACATACGGCCGCCGAAGACCAGGTCGCCCGGAAACCCGCCCTCGACCACTGCCCAAATCACACAGCACCGGACCCTTATGCTTGCCCCCGCAGGTGGTGGGTCTGCGGGGGAAGGTTCCCGTGTGGCTTCTTCGGGCTAGGCCCGGCCAGGTCCCACGGGTGAAGACCTGGCCACCAGGCGCTCGCCTGCGAGCCCCTCCCCCAGGCCTGGCTCCAGGGTGAGGCCCCGGTATCCCACGTCCGGGCGAGGTGCGGTCACTCCTCTTGATTTTTTTCATAGGGTCTTCTTAACTTCAACGCCCATGTGGGAAATGACAGTGTGACTTGGAGGGGCGTGGTTGGGAGGAACGGCCTCCCTGACCTGAACCCGTGCGGTGTGTTGTTGTTGGACTTCTGTGCAAATTACAGTTTGCACATAACAAACACCATGTTCGAACATAAGGATGTCCATAAGTGCACTTAGCACCAGGACACCCTAGGTCGCAGGTCTATGATCACCTTTGTGGTCGTATCATCAGACCTGCGTCCGCATGTTCTATACACGCGGGTGAAGAAAGGGGCTGAGCTGTCAACTGACCACCACCTGGTGATGAGTTAGATTAGATGGCGGGGAAGGATGCCGGACAGACCTGGCAGACCCAAACGCGTAGTGAGGGTGTGCTGGGAACGTCTGGCAGAGTCTCCCGTTCGTCGAGTCTTCAACTCTCATCTCCGGCAGAGCTTCGCCTGCATCTCGAGGGAGGACCGGGATATTGAGTCCGAATGGGCCGTATTCCGTGCCTCTATTGCTGAGGCAGCCAGTTGTAGTTGCGGCCGCAAGGTGGTCGGTGCCAGTCGTGGTGGCAAGCCCCGAACCCGATGGTGGACACCGGGGGTTAGGGCTGCCGTCAAGCTGAAAAAGGAGTCCTATCGAGCATGGATGGCTTGCGGGACTCCCGAAGCAGCTGACAGGTACCGGCAGGCCAAGCGGCACGCGGCTTCGGCGGTGGTCGAGGCAAAAACTCGGGTGTGGGAGGAGTTCGGTGAGGCTATGGAGCACGACTTTCGGTCGGCCTCGAAGAGGTTCTGGCAAACCGTCCGACACCTCAGAAAGGGGAAGCAGCCCCCAGTTCACACTGTTTACAGTGCGGACGGGGGCTTGCTGACCACGACTGTGGATATAGTTGGTCGGTGGAAGGAATACTTTGAGGCCCTTCTCAATCCCACTGACATGCCTTCCGTAGAGGAAGCAGAGTCTGAGGATACGTACGTGGACAGTTCTATCACCGTGGCTGAGGTAATTGGGGTAGTCAAATCACTCCCCAGTGGCAAGGCTCCGGGGGTAGACGAGTTCCGCTCAGAATTTCTCAAGGCTCTGGATGTTGGAGGACTGTGTTGGTTGACACGCCTCTACAACATTGCATGGAAGTCAGGAACAGTACCTCTGGACTGGCAGACCGGGGTGGTGGTCCCCATTTTTAAAAAGGGTGACCGGAGGGTGTGTTCCAACTATAGGGGGATCACACTCCTCAGCCTTCCTGGGAAAGTCTACTCCAGGGTGCTGGAGAGAAGGGTACGACCGTTAGTCGAACCTCGGTTAGAGGAGCTGCAATGTGGTTTTCGTCCCGGTCGCGGAACACTGGACCAGCTCTACACCCTTGCAAGGGTACTCGAGGGTATGTGGGAGTTTGCCCAACCAGTCTACATGTGCTTTGTAGACCTGGAAAAGGCATTCGACCGTGTCCCTCGTGGTGTCCTGTGGGGGGTGCTCCGGGAGTACGGGATTGATGGTCCGCTTCTACGTGCCATTCGGTCCTTGTACAATCGAAGCAGGAGCCTGGTTCGCATTGCCAGCAGTAAGTCGAGCTTGTTTCCGGTGAACGTTGGCCTCCGCCAAGGCTGCCCTTTGTCACCGATTCTGTTCATAATCTTCATGGACAGAATTTCTAGGCGCAGTCAAGGTGTTGAGGGAGTCCAGCTTGGTGACCTTAGGATCTCGTCTCTGCTATTTGCAGACGATGTGGTCCTTATGGCCTCATCAGGCTGTGACCTTCAGCGTTTACTGGAGCGGTTTGCAGCTGAGTGTGAAGCTTCTGGGATGAGACTCAGCACCTCCAAATCCGAGGCCATGGTTCTCAGTCGGAAACGGGTGGACTGTACCCTCCGGGTTGGGAGTGAGGTCTTGCCTCAGGTGGAGGAGTTCAAGTATCTCGGGTTCTTGTTCACGAGTGAGGGAAGGTTGGAGCGTGAGATCGACAGACGGATCGGTGCAGCATCTGCAGTAATGCGGTCGCTGTACCGGACCGTCGTGGTGAAGAGAGAGCTGAGCCGGAAGGCAAAGCTCTCTGTTTACCGATCGATCTACGTTCCCACCCTCACCTATGGTCATGAGTTATGGGTCATGACCGAAAGAATGAGATCGCGGATACAAGCGGCGGAAATGAGTTTCCTTCGTAGGGTGGCTGGACTCACCCTAAGAGATAGGGTGAGGAGCTCGGCCATCCGGGAGGAGCTCAGAGTAGAGCCGCTGCTCCTTCACATCGAGAGGAGCCAGTTGAGGTGGCTCGGGCATCTAGTCCGGATGCCTCCCGGGCGCCTCCCTGGTGAGGTGTTTCGGGCATGCCCAGTCGGGAGAAGGCCCCCGGGAAGACCTAGGACACGCTGGAGGGACTATGTCTCACAGCTGGCCTGGGAACGCCTTGGTGTCCTCCCGATGGAGCTGGAAGAGGTCGCTGGGGACCGGGAAGTCTGGATTTCCCTACTGAAGCTGCTGCCCCCGCGACCCGGACCCGGATAAGCGGAGGAAAATGGATGGATGGATGGATGGATGGCAATGACATATGCATGTAATTGTAATGTATCCTGTAGTGGGAGAGACAGAAAAACTGAAATTATTTTTTTGTTTCAAACTGTCATCCACACAGAAACGCCATTCTGGGTGACCTGAAACTGTATTTTTGGAAAGTGGCTACGTGACCAGAAGTGAGCTTTGACGACAATCCAACATAGTATCTGAATATTACTACTAATAATTCTCCTGATTTTTTGTTGCTTTACTCTCCAAAATGAATTGTAGAAGGAATTCCACTTCATCGTAAGTCCAGATGAGCCTTGGCAACCAAAAGACTTATGTGCATGCATTCTTCTTCTGTAGTTTGGTGTGTGATGCCGTGTGGTGCCGTCTACTGTATACCGTTGGAACGACAAGCAACACAGACAGTACCATTCTAATGTTTTATAAGAGAATGTGAACAGATAGTGCCAACTCTCTTTTAAATATAAATTCAATTGTGGGAAACACTGCACTGTGGAAATTAAACCTGCTTCTTGTCCAATTCAGAGTCAATTTTGAATCTAGGCTAGTTTCAAGTGTCATTGGCCATTGTGATAAATTTGGTCAGTGTCAACAATTGGGTGGGTTTCTGACACTTTAAGCCTTTTACTTTTTACAATCACATTATTTTGCCGTTTACAGTGTTTTTGGCTTTAACATTCAAAATCCTGTCAATGTCAATAGGCTTTGCAATGTGTGAGCAATTTAATTGTTAAATTTTTACTTTTACAAGTACAGTGTGAGTTAAGCCTTGTTTACACTTCCACATGTTTTGTCACCGCAGTGGTACGCAATTTTGAGTGCCAATGGCCTGCCAATGAGTACAGCGGTCAACACGGTGTGTTCATGCAATGTATGTGCAAATAATAAGGGCGGTGCTTATCAAAGCGTGCTTTCATGCGTTTCATGCACATGAACAGGTGGACTTTTCCAACTGTTTTTGGAGCAATGTGGGGGGGATTTTCAAGCAATTTTTGTAGCATCTTGGATCTTCCCTATGCTTTTTTGTTAGTAACTAATCAAAATGCTCAAAGCTATGTCTTTCTAGTCAGCAATTCCCTCTCCCACACTGCCCTTTTTTTTAAATTGATTTATTCCTTCCTGCTCTTTGCACATTCTTTACCTGCAGCTGCGAGAAAATATTGACTCATTTTTCTTTATTGCATGAGCTTTTTATTGTATGAAGTTATATCTACTGTCTTTTCTGGGCTTTAGAGTGCACTGGTGTATTATCATCACCCTTCAAAATTTAAATAGAAAAAAAGATTTGCACATATGTTGGCCGCACCGCTCTCTCAATAAGCCTCCTTGTCGTGACATGGGATCAGACATTTTTTTTAAATTTTGATGAAATTAATGCTTTCTTCCAAGCAGCGTTGAACAACGCGTGTAACATGTTTAGTTAAACTAGACTACCAGAAAAGTAATTCTAAGTCATCTTCTTAAGCATCAAAGTTGAACAGCCTCACAATTCCTTTATCACACACTTTGTCAGTCCCTCTTTCTCTCATTTGTTGTTGCTCTCAGAGTCACTTTTTTTCTCCAGGCAAATTAGCCATTTAGCTTGAACTGTCCTCTTCATCACCCAGTAATCCATCCAGCCTTTTAAGTACAACTCGGACACCTGTCACGTTCAGAAGTACTCTGATGACACAGCCATTGGGACCTGTGTCAAAAACAACGGGGAGAGGGAGTACAGGGACTTGGTGATGGCCTTCTGTGACTGGAGCAGAGAGAACTCACTCATTCTCAACACAAAAAAGATCAAGTAAATGGGTCTTCCCCGAGGCCACCTACCGGTTGGACAGGCCCTGAAAACCTCCCTAGGGAGGCGTCTAAGAGGCATCCTAACCAGATGCCCAAGCCACCTTATCTGGCTCCTCTCAATGCAGAGGAGCAGCGGTTGTACTCCGAGTCTCTCCCGGATGACAGTGCTTCTCACCCTATCTCTAAGGGAGAGCACCGCCACCCAGCGGAGAAAACTCATTTCGGCCGCTTGTACCCGCGATCTTGTCCTTTCAGTCACTACCCAAAGCTCATGACCATAGGAGGGGGTAGGAACGTAGATCGATAAATTGAGAGCTTTGCCTTTTGGCTCAGCTCTCTCTTCACCACAACAGACCGGTGCAGAGTCCGCATCACTTCAGACGCTGCACCAATCCGCCTGTCCATCTAGCGTTCCATTCTTCCATAACTCGTGAACAAGACCCTGAGGTACTTAAACTCCTCCACTTGAGGCAGGACCTCATCCCCGACCCGGAGATGGCTCTCCACCCTTTCCCGGGCGAGAACCATGGACTTTGACTTGGAGGTGCTGATTCTCATCCCAGCCGCTTCACACTCAGCTGCAAACCGATCCAGTGAGAGTTGAAGGTCACGGCTCGATGAAGCCAACAGGACGACATCATCTGCAAAAAAGCAGAGATCGAATCCTGCGGCCACCAAACTGAAACCCCTCTACGCCCTGGCTGCGCCTAGAAATTCTGTCCATAAAAGTGATGAAAAGAATAGCATCATACATCATATACAGTTTTTTTTTGGTCCAAGTAATATGTGATATAAACAACTAATTTAAGTTCCTCTTACCAAATTTGGTGACACTTCACTTATCCAGACCTGCCAACATGTACTCGTTTTTCGTACACAGCATCTATTTTGACCCTTCAGTACACATATGAATTTTTCCGTTTTCAGTTTCCTTGTTCAGTACGATGACATGCACCTCCCAAAAAATCCTCAAGCTGCGGTTACACTGACGATCTTTACTGACATACATTTTTTATTACATAAATACATTATTATTAGTACATTATGTCTGTACAAGTATATGACTCCTCTTGGCAGCCCAGCCCCAACAGCAATAACACTCCCCTTGTCTCTTTAATTACGACCATTCGCTTGTGATGGTAAACAAACAAGCTCAGGCTGTGTCCATGTGAACATAATTTTTTCTTGGACCTTTGCACATAAAATAAACAAATTAATTTATCAAAAATGGGAAAAGACGTAATGTAACAATACAAATATGTAAAGCAGTGAACAGAATCGGTGACAAAGGGCAGCCCTGGCGGAGTCCAACCCTCACTGGAAACGGGTCCGACTTATTGCCGGCAATGCGAACCAAACTCTGACACCGGTCATACAGGGAACGAGAACCGCCTGATACCCCATATTCCCGGAGCACTCTCCACACGGTATTCCCCGAGGAACACGATCGAATGCCTTCTCCAATTCTTCAAAACACATGTAGACTGGTTGGGCAAACTCCCAGGCACCCACAAGGACCCTGCCCAGAGTATAGAGTTGGTCCACAGTTCCACAACAAGGACGAAAACCACACTGCTCCTCCTAAATTCGAGATTCGACTATCCGGCGAATCCTCCTCTCCAGAACCCCTAAATAGACCTTACCGGGAAGAAGTGTGATCCCACAATAGTTAGAACATACCCTCCGGTCCCCCTTCTTGAAAAGTGGGACCACCACCCCGGTCTTCCAGTCCAAGGGCACCGACCCCGTTGTCCACGCGATGCTGCAGAGTTGTGTCAACCAAGACACTCCAACAGCATCCAGGGCCTTAAGGAACTCCGGGCGGATCTCATCCACCCCCGGGGCCTTGCCACCAAGGAGCTTTTTGACCACCTCAGTGATCTCAGCCCCAGAGATAGGCGAACCCGCCTCAGAGTTCCCAGGCACTGATTCCATGTTGGAAGACGTGTCGGTGGGCTTGAGGAGGTCTTCAAAATATTCCCTCCACCGGTCCACAACATCTAAACTCGAGGTCAGCGGCATACCGTCCACACCATACACGGTGTTGACTGTGCACTTCTTCCCCCTCCTGTGACGGCGGATGGTGGAACAGAATCTCTTTGAAGCCATCCGGAAGTCATTTTCCATGGCCTCTGCGAACTCCTCCCATGTCCGAGTTTTTGCCTTAGTTACTGCCAGAGCCCCAGACCGCTTGGCCTGCCGGTATCTGTCAGCTGCCTCCAGAGTCCCATGGGCCAAAACGGCCTGATAGGACTCTTTCTTCAGATTGACATTATCCCTCACCGCTGGTGTCCACCAACGCGTTCTGGGATTACCGCCACGACAGGCACCGACCACCTTACAGCCACAGCTCCGATCAGCCGCATCAACAATGAAGGCACGAAACATCGCCCATTCGGATTCAATGTCTGCTGCCTTCCTCGGAACGTGGTCAAAGCTCTCCCAGCAGACCCTCACAATGCGTTTGGGTCTGCCAGGTCTGACCGGCATCCTCCCCCACCATTGAAACCAACTCATCACCAGGTGGTGATCAGTTGATAGCTCCGCCTCTCTCTTCACCCTAGTGTCCAAAACATGTGGCCGCAAGTCTGATGACACAACCACAAAGTCAATTATCGAACTGGAGACCAGCGTGTCCTGGTGCCAAGTGCACACGTGGCCCCCATATGCTTGAACATGGTGTTTGTTATAGACAATCCGTGACGAGCACAGAAGTCCAATAACAAGACACCGCTCGTGTTAAGATCAGGGGGGCCCGTTCCTCCCAATCACACCTCTCCAGGTCTCACTGTCTTTGCCAACATGAGCGTTGAAGTCACCCAGCAGAACAAGGGAATCCCCTGAGGGAGCACTCTAGTACTTCCTCTAAGGACTCCAAAAGGACGGGTATTCTGAACTTTTGTTTGTCGCATAAGCGCAAACAACAGTCAGGACCCTTCCTCCCACCCGAAGGCGTAGGGAAACTACCCTCTCGTTTACTGGGTTAAACGCCAACGTGCAGGCTTGGAGCCGGGGGGCAACAAGAATTGCCACCCCTGCCCGTTGTCTCTCATTGCTGGCAACACCAAAGTGGAATGAAGTCCAGCCCCTCTAGCGAGGACTGGTTCAAGAGCCCTTGCCATGCTTTGAGGTGAGTCCGACTATATCTATCCAGAATTTCTCCACCTCACACACCAGCTCAGGCTCCTTCCCCGCCAGAGAGGTGACATTCCACGTACCGACAACTAGCTTCTTTAGCTGAGGATCGGACCGCCAAGGCCTCTGCCTCCGGCCGCCAACCAGCTCTCTTTGCACCCGACCCCTTTGGCCCCTCCCATGAGTGGTGAGCTAATGGGAGGGGGGACCCACGTTACCTTTTCGGGCTGTGCCCGACCGGGCCCCATGGGTACAAGCCCGGCCACCAGACGCTCGCCATCGTGCCCCACCTCCAGGCCTGGCTTCAGAGAGGGGGCCCCGGTGACCCGCGTCCTGTCAAGGGAAAACAAAGTCTTCGTTATTGTGCATCATTGGGGTCTGTTGAGACACTCTTTGTCTGGTCCCTCCCCTAGGACCTGTTTGTCATGGGTGACCCTACCAGGGTCATGACAGCCCCCGACAACTTAGCTCCTAGGATCATTGGGACATGCAAACTCCTCCACTACGATAAGGTGGTGACTCAGGGAGGAGGTCCTTTGAGGTGTGCACTCAAATGTTGTGTATGTTCTACCAGTCTGTCTTTGCTACTGTCCTTTTTCATGCTTCTGTCTGCTGAGGAAACAGCATTGCGGTCTAAGATCGTAACAAATTGGACAAGCTGATCAAGAGAGCAGGGTCAGTGGTTGGAGAATCACTGGACTCTGTGGAGACTGTGGTGGAGAGGTGTACGGGGAGAAAGGTTCAGGCCATCCTCAGTAACACCAGGCACCCTCAGCATGAGACTCTGTCTGCTCAAAGGAGCAATAGAACGGAACGACTTCTTTAGATGCGCTGCAGAACTGAGGACTTTAGGAGATCTTTTATTCCTGCTGCAATTATATTTTATAATGCTCACTTTTAGAATCGTATTTAATGTTTGTACTGTCTGTCTTTTTTTCTGTGGGCTACTGAACGACACATGAATTTCCCCTGATAGGATTAATAAAGTATCTATCTATCTATTTATCTATCTGTTTAGCCTTTCGATAACCCGTTAGTGGACGCCTGGCGGTCCAAGCAGTACAAACAGAAGCCGTAGCAAATCTATACTTGACTTTCCTAAGTCCACCCCTTAGCACATCCTTTTCATCTTACCCACAGTCTCACCCCTACCCCTTAAAAGGGCCAAGGGAAAGAAACCATTAAGAAACGGGACGCCACTTGATTACATTACATCATCAACCTTCACAGGTTTCTGCATAGCTGCAATTGATCCAGAATGCTGGTGCTCAAGTCCTGACTAGAACCAGGAAAAATGACCATATTAGTCCAGTACTCAGGTCTCTGTACTGGCTTCCTGTCACTCAGAGAATAGACATGAAAACAGTTCTACTTGTGTACCAGTCTTTTCATTGTCTTGTGTCAACGTAGATCTCTGACACATGAGCCACATCAACCGTCTCAGGCTCTGAGAAGCTCAGGTAGTTCTCGCCTGTGGTTGCCCAGAGTCAGGACTAAACACTGTGAGACTGCGTTTTAATTTTATGCTGGCAAATTCTGAAACAGTCTTCTGCAACAATCCTCAGCTTTTGCAATGTTCAAATCAAGGCTGAAAACACGTTCAGCTGGAAGTATTTTATCTGTACTCTTCACTTTTAATTTTCTTTGTTTTATGGACTGATTTATGGTCATTTTAAGTAATGATTTTATGTTTTTATGGAATTATTTTATGAAGTGATTTTACCCTTCTTTTTTACCCTTTTCTGGTTTTCAGTAATTTTCTGTAATTGCCGGGTGTATGAATAGCGATCTATAATTAAACATGCCTTGCCTTCTAGCTGCGGCATAGGCAGATGAGACAAATACATTATTCATAATAAATGTTTCCTACTATGAATTAGGTTTAGAAAAAGGAACACATTGTTACAAACTGTGACATTTGTTGCTTAACATCTCTAATAAATAGCAGCTTACAAGCAGCACTGTAACATTTATCCAAAAAAAAGAAAATAGCAAATTTGAAATAGAAATAACTAAATAACAAACTTTATGAACATCAACACATGTGTGAACCTTAGAAACCATTTTTTCAGGGTTGAAAAACCTCCCTGTTTTGGTCTCAATCTGCTCGAGCCATTAATCTTCTCTCCGAGATTATTTTGTAAGAAAGTCCGGAATGGCATTTTTTTGCATTTGACTTTTCCATACTGGGATTGCAGCTTTTGCATGGTCCTGGAGTGCTGCTTGGAATAGCAGAGGGTTATGAGAATGTGCTCTTACGGTGTGCCAACGTCAGTTGGAATGGATATATGCATGATTGATAGGGTACTATTACCTCGTTGTAAAAACAATAATAATAACAGTAACAGTAGTATAATAATAGAGAATGATGGGGACAGAAATAGATAGAACAAGGTTAAATTTGAAAAGTTGAATACACTTTGATAAGTTGGTGTGTTATCCACGTATTGTACAGTCAAGTTTATATGTTTAGTTCACTTCCGCACCACGTTTGCTGAATACAAAAAACATCATGAGAATTGTTGGTGGACTAGGGTGGCTATAATTGAAACACTTTGTTTCAAGGTCTGTTCACCCCTACAGCCCCTACCCCTTGATTTCAAGAGAACTGGGACACCACTTGAATCTCCTGAACACACAAAACCTTAAGATGTGACAGATCAAAACACAATCACGGCATAAGACAATTAGCTTGCACTTCACTCTGTCACTGTTTCCTGAAGCTGCACTCTAGGAATCATGGGAAATGTAGTTTTTTTTGCCTAAAGTAGCATCACTGTACGAGTCGCAGGGTTTAAAGCGTGAGAAAAAAGTAATGACTTATACACCGGAAATTAAATAAATGACAGGTTTGAGATATTGGTGGAAAAGTGTATTATTATTATGAACTTCTGTTTTTTTTTTTAAATACTTAAAAATTTAGATTTTCTTTTTGTTGTAGTGTTATAACTTTATTATTATTATTATTGTAATATTGTAACATGTTTCTCATATTACTTTTCTCTTTAATATTTAAACTTTATGCATCTATTGTGTTGTTTTCCTCAGAATATTGTGAGTTTATTCTTGTGAAATGACGACATTTTTTTCCGATACAATAACTTTTTTCTTGTAATATCATGACATTATTTTCCTAATATAATCACTTTTTCCCAAATCAAAATTTTTGCCAATTTTTCTCCTTCATTTTCTGAAGTTTTTTTTCTCTTGTCACAACTTTAGAAAATAACATTATTTTCTTAATATTTCAATTGAATGCTTCAGAATATTACATGTTTTTTCTAATAATATCTTCACTTTATTCTCCTCCATAAAATGACTGCTGTTTTTTTCCTTCATTTATGCTGTTCTTGGATGCTGTTTTCTTGTTTAATTACGCTTTTGAATGTGCTGCAGCCCAATAAAAAAGATGCAATGGCCACCTGGGCCACATTTAGGACACCCCAGTTTGTATTGTGGGTGTGGGTCGTTTTATATGAAAAGAAAGATGCCTATTTCATGATTTCATGATTGTGGGTGGGGACTGTGCAGGATACATGAATCTGTCTGGCAGAGTCTGATTGCTACAGGTCTCAGCAATTTAGCTTTCACTTTGTCTCCATCACTGCAGAGCTGCGAAATGGAAAAGCAATGGCTGATTTTCTGCTTCAAGTATTGATTGATTGATGTTGATTACATCTCACAAGGCTTTATTATACTCCATAATATGTCTGTCATGTGTGATGAAGGGTGCGTGTTTTTGTGTGGAAAAAAAAGTTTAAAGAAATCTTTCTGTGCTGCTTTCCAGGTTGCCAGAGCCGAGGGCTCACCCAGTGGACCCAAAGGACTTTGAAGACAGTGATTCTGAAGCTTCCGTGGACCACTCTCCCTGATAGTGGACTGGCTGGGCTTGTGTTCTTCTCCGCCCCAGATGGCAGCGAAATGACCTTGAAGTAACTCGAGCTCAGTTTTTCCGCTCTCAAACGTTGAAATTTCTCTCGCCTTATTAACTTTGGTTAATGGGAAACATTGAAGTTCTCTGCCATCAATTACAATCTGGTCCAGTATCGGCTGCCAGTTGGATCCAGATGTGCCTGGCGGAGTGAGTGAGGAAGATGAGTCCATTAGGCTCAGCATTATGACTAGGAGTTTTTAAGACAGCAGTGTTGAAAGCTTCTTTATTCTTGTCGTTGTAAAAAAAAAAAAAAAGCAGATCTAACTTTTTATACTCTAGTCTTTTCTGCATCCCTTCATTCTGCTGCCTTAATGTTTATTTCCGTGTCTCCTTCCCACATTCTTACTGTGCATGCATTTGTATGCAAATGTCTTTGAGGACCTACAATGAGAGCATTTTGACACCTATCGATTTAGAGGGGTTTATGGGTCTTTGTTGGGCGGATATCAAACCGTAATGTATGTTTTGTTAAAGACCTCTGCCACACTATCAGCTCTGTGTATACTCCTCATATTAAGACCATCACTCCTGAGGTGACAAATTTACACTTTCCACCAAGACTTGTCCAAGCATGGCTTTCATTCACGACGCACCGCCGCAAGTTTGTCTGTATCAGCAGATGCTTTTTAATGTAATTGTTTCTCTTCTGCCATAAATTTTTACACTGCAAGTCTGTGATATGTGGGCCATGCATGAGAACATGACAAGACTTAAAGGTGCTGCACACTTTAAAAAAAAATGATAGCAGCATAATTCTTACATTGACATTTATCTGTTTTTTCTCTTGAGGCTAAAATGTCTACATTTACCGTTAGCGCTGACATACACTCCTGATCAAAATGACAAAAAAACAGCTAAGAAATGTACATTTTCCATTTTGCACTGTTGGCTCCTAAGGCGGTTTAAAGTAGAGCTTCAAAATGCAAATAGAAAAATGGGGGTGACACTCACAAAAAAAAATGAGTAAGCAAATGATTGCAAACAACCATTAAACTGCAATAAACTGGTCATCACATGTTCAAACGTCCATAACTCAAAAATAGAAAAAAACATTGTACATTGTGAAATGCAGGAAAAGCCGGTCATTACCACACAGATGAGGATGAGGGCCTTGAGTCATAAAGGATGTCTCCTGAAACACCCCCACGTAGCCAACTGTCGTTTGACGCCCCTGCACACACTGAAGCTCCTTTATTCCACTGAAAGGAAAAGCACCCAAGATCATGGTGGTGCCCTCCTTCACTGTGCCGGGAGATCTCCTTGTCCGTGTCATTGTTGGCAATAAAGCTTTCTTCCACCATTCAATGTCCCCTTTTTGGTGCTCTTTTGCAAATTCCGAACGCTCTATTTTGTGTCATGGAAGGACACAAGGGAATGGAATGGTAATTAGTGAAAAAATATGGAACAAAGAGAGGTGATGGAGTCAGGAAGTTCCTTAGATTATAATTAGTTAAAACCCCATTTTATCAACGTGAATTCACAATCAGAAGACCCCTGAAGCATCTCTCATTTTCTGTCATACCTTCTCTGTACCTAAAATGGTCCACTGACAAAAGAGTGCTTTCTCAGCGTGTCTGGCACTCTCTTTATTGAAGTAATGACCCGGAAAAACCCATTAATCCTGTGGTCACTCTGACCGACTGGCTGGTTTGAATTTGCTTTTTAGCTCTCTTTACACAAATAATGGGATTTAATCATCTGTCACACACACTATTAGGAAAGTTACTTCCAAAATGTTACCTATTTATTATGAGTTACTGTCATTTGACTAGTTACAGTAGTTATGATGTCATCAATTTTGCATAATAGAGTCAATATCAAAAAATGCATATTCTTTTATGTGTTTGGTCTCTCTCCCACATTAGGTTTTGCTCCTGCCAGAGTGGACATTTTCAAAACCCCTAGCTCCGTATTACTGCGTGGATGTGTAAAACGGGCCTTTTTGGTTTGTGTCGTTAAAAAATTGCAACATTATCCCCGTTTAGCTACAGAACATGTTAGTTATTGATGCACTGTAAATTGTAATAAATGTAATATCCATGACATGCTGCATTTAATATCCCATTATATTGTAGCATTGGGGGAGTTACCACTGGACTACCAAGCACGCTGTGCATGCACCTTTTAAAGTACAGTTAGAATTTAAGTTTAGTTCATAGTTTTTGTTTTAATACCTTCTATATACAGTAGTGGTCAAAATAACTGCAGTGCAATGTGACTAACCAGAATAATCACTGTTATTAGTATTTTTTTATTGCTACAAAGCAAACAACTTTCCAGTAGGTGCAGTAGATTCTCAGAAAACAAACAAAACCCAGCATTCATGATATGCACGCTCTTAAAGCTGTGCAATTGGGCAATTAGTTGGAAGGGGTTGTTAAAAACAATACCGTCTGCCGTTGACTTTGCAAACTCAAAACTATGATGTACAAAATGTTTTTGGCAGTTCTGTTAATCACTAAAGTAATATTTAGTTGTATGACGACCACAGTTTTTCATAACTGCTTCACATCTGTGTGGCATGGACTTGTGGCACCTTTCAGCTGTTATTCCACTCCGAGATTCTTTAAACAACATTCCACAACTCATAACGTTTTTTTATGTCACCCCACAAGTTCTCGATTGGAATAAGGTCCGGGGATTGGACTAGCCACTTCACAACATTAATTTTGTTGGTTTGGAACCAAGATTTTGCTGGTTTATTAGTATGTTGTCTTGTTGAAACAGCCATTTCAAGGGCATGTCCTCTTCAGCATAAAGCAACATGACCTCTTCAAGTATTCTGACATATGCAAACTGATCCATGATCCCTGGTATGGGATAAATAGGCCCAACACCATAGTAGGAGAAACATGCCCATCTCATGATGCTTGCACCACCATGCTTCACTGTCTTCACTGCGTACTGTGGCTTAAATTCAGAGTTTGGGGGTCGTCTCACAAACCTTTTGCAGCCCTTGGACCCAAAAAGAACAATTTTACTCTCATCAGTCCACAAGGTATTCCTCCATTTCTCTTTAGGCCAGTTGATGTGTTCTTTGGCAAATTATAGCCTGTTCTGCTTATGCCTTTTTTAACAGAGGGACTTTGCAAGGGATTGTAAATAGATTAGCTTCACAGAGACGTCTTTTAACTGTCACAGTACTTACTGGTAACTCCGGACTGTCTTTGATCATCCTGGAGCTGATCATTGGCTGAGCCTTTTCCATTCTGGTTATTCTTCAATCCACTTTGATGGTTGTCTTCCTTTTTCTGCCGCGTGTCTTGTCTCTGGTTTTGCTCTCCATTTTAAGATCATTTTAGCTGAACAGCCAACATTTTTACAGCTCTCCAATTAACTTTTTAATCAAAGTACACTGTTGTTCTGAACAATGTCTTGAATGACCCATTTCCCTCAGGCATGTTCACCAAGTTCTGGTTTCATCCTTAAATAAGGGCCATCTGATTTACACCTGTTTTTTCCACAAAATCGATCACTGATTGAATAACACGCTGCTGTTTTTTTTTTAACACACCTTTCAACTTGCCCAATTGCACAACCTTATGAGTGTGCATAACATAAATGCTGGGTAAATGCTTGTTTGTTTTCTGAGAGGTTTTCTACTGTACCTACTGGTATTTGCCATGTAGCAATAAAATATACTAATAACAATGATTACGTTTTATAGTAGGAGTTTGTTTATGTTAAGAGTTAACTTACTGTTATGTGTTGCTTACAATAAAAGACAACATCTCTCAAGCAAGCTGAAGTGCCTCTGACCACATCCTGTGTGGCATCGTAAAAATTCTGCTTGGAACCCCAATTTAGCCAGGTGCTGCCCCGAGTCCATCAAAATCAAAGAAATAATAACAAACCCGAGTAGGGGGAGAGAGGGGACAACGTTCTGCCTCGATAGGAAATGAGGGTGTGAAGATGTCTGATTGTGTTTAACCTGGGAGACCACAAGGTTCCCTTTTTTCCACACCCAATTACACCTGCTCTTCCAGGTTCAATTCACTGAGCATGTTCTCACAGGAATACACACACACACACAAATAAATACAACCGCAGAACCCCCGCTTCCCGTTGGGCATTTTCATCTATTGACACAAATTAATTGGTTGATGGGTTGTGGGATTGAATTAGCTACGTGACAAGCTTACTAGTAATGGCACCGCGTTGATGGCTGTCTGTTAAAAACACATTTGGACTTTGAGTTTTCCATTGATGGAGCAGCCACCCACCGGTTCAATGTGACATGCAATAATCCTGGTGTTTTTTACTGGCTGGCAGAAATTTTTCGCAACGCCCCAGGACTCCAGTGTGTGTGCGCGCTTTTCC
Organism: Oostethus manadensis; assembly: GCA_024372805.1. Lineage (NCBI taxonomy): Eukaryota > Metazoa > Chordata > Actinopteri > Syngnathiformes > Syngnathidae > Oostethus > Oostethus manadensis. Next base: position 590,279 of record QODF01000002.1, on the reverse strand, counting down.
GAATTTGTGTGGATGTGCATTAGCCTGTGAAAAATGACATGTATTTGCAGAGACCCACCCCTCCGTCCTTGCTCAGATTGCATGTTCTTGTTCCATTCAAGAGATTGAATTGCTTGTCTCATAGTAAATGCACTTTCTTATTCATTCAACCCCCTCCCTTGGGCTCCGACACATACTAACAAGGAAAAATATCCATCACTCCAGGGAGGCTAGCATGGATTTTCACATTTCTCTGTGTTTACTTTGGATTAAACAACCAACTGGACCCGAATATGGCTGTTACAGTCCCTGATGTCCTTTTGTGAGGACAAGATGACCTTAAACGGAAATCACTTTGCCTCAAATGCCTCTAAAGTTGTTTAATTTGAAGGCCAACAAATATTTCTGGAAAGGTAACATTTCAGAGGGTATGCCATCATGTGAACATGTCCCGCGAGACTTCAGCTCAGTGAGCATCAAACAGAATAATTACACATGCAGTCCTGCCAACATGCACTGTTTTTTTCACATTTGGCCCCTGAAAGTGCTGCTTTGCCCGTTTTGTTGCATTCCATGTTTCAGTTTCAAGTTCGGTTGGCACGTGCAGCTCCAAAAAAAATCTTCCAGCTGTTATTAAGCCCATCCTTCCATCCATCCATCCATCTTCTTCCGCTTATCCGAGGTCGGGCCGCGGGGGGCAGCAGCCTAAGCAGGGAAGCCCAGACGTCCCTCTCCCCGGCCACTTCGTCTAGCTCCTCCCGAGGCGTTCCCAGCCCAGCCGAGAGACATAGTCTCTCCAACATGTCCTGGGTCTTCCCCGAGGCCTCCTACCGGTTGGACGTGCCCTTAACACTTACCCAGGGAGGCGTCCGGGAGGCGTCCTAACCAGATGCCCGAGCCACCTCATCTGACTCCTCTCAATGCGGAGGAGCAGCGGTTCTCCTCAAAGTCTCTCCCAGATGACACTGCTTCTCACCCTATCTCTAAGGGAGAGGCCAGCCATCCTGCAGAGAAAACTCATTTCGGCCGCTTGTACCCGCGATCTTGTCCTTTCGGTCATGAGCTTTGGCTGTGATTAAACGGCTACTTAAAAAAATGTAACCTCCATCCACATTTCCTGGCTAATTACAGACCAATATCCAACCTGCCAGTTTTCTCCAAGATCCTCGAGAAAGTAGTTACCAATCAATTACACCATTCTCTTCAAAACAATCATATGTCAGGATTTCGGATGCACCGCAGCACAGAAACAGCACTTGTTAAAATTCCTAACAACCTCCTCACCGCCTCAGACAAAGACCTCGTTTCAATATTTGATTTATTATACCTCCAGCAGCATTCGACACAATTGACCACCAAAGTCTAATACGACATTAAAATGGTTTTAGTCTTATCTGTCAGATTGCCTGTACTTTGTATCCATCAGTAGTAAAGAATCCATACACGTGAATGGTAATTGTGGTGTCCCACAGGGTTCTGTGCTAGGATCAGCATTATTCAGCCATTACCTGTCCCCTCGCGGTAATGTCATTATAAACACTGTTAATTTTAATCGCTATGCAGATGACATACAACTGTACATATCAATGCAATCTAACCAAGCTAGTCAACTGTCCAAACTCCAGGGGTGCCTAGCTGGATGATTTCAAACTTTTTACTCTTAAACTCCGGTAAAAACTAAAATCATAGTCCTGGGTTCCCAAAACCTCAGAGACAAGCTTGCAAATGATATTACTTCCCTAGATGGTCTTGCGCTCACCCCCCCCCCACAATGCAGTCAAAAACCTTGGGGTCATCTTCGATCAGGACTTTTCCTTAGGTTCCCGATTATGAGAAGTGTCAAGATCAGCATTTTTCCATTTACGAAACATCAAGAAAATCATAAATTTCCTGCCACTACCAGATGCAGAAAAACTTGTTCATGCTTTTGTGACCTCCAGGTTAGATTATTGTAATGCCTTGTTATTAGGCTGCCCAAAGAAAGACCCCTCTGTTAGTCCAAAATTCATCTGCACAAATCTTAACTGGAACTGAAAAGTAGAGATCATATCTTGCCCGTATTAACCTCACTGCACTGGTGACCAGTACAATATGGAATTGAATATAAAATGATCCTTCTTACATATAAAGCGCTACACAGTAAGGCACCAGTACATCTTAAAGAGCTCCTAGAACCCTATCAACCCAGTAGAACACTGCGCTCACAGAATGTATAATTACTTGTCACTACTAGAATTTTTAGAAGTAGAATGGGAGGTAGAGCCTTTGGTTTTTCTGTTATGGAACCATCTGCCCGACTCATTTAGGGCAGATGACACCCTCTCTTTATTTACTGTAAAAGTCAACTCAAAACCCGCCTCTTTGCTGAAGCATGAAGTTAAAACTGACCCTTGATATGCTGACATGTCTCTGAGACAATTATCTATGTTCCTTGGTCTAAGACTTCTGGCTTGGTACACCATATATGCCTCTAATCTTTTATATCTCAGCCCACCCGCTCGAGACAGACGGCCGCCCCACAGAGCCTGGGTTCTGTCCAAGGTTTCTTCTTCCCACAGGGAGTTTTTCCTTGCCTGCGTCGCTAAATGCTTGCTCATGGGGCTTTTACACGGCTGTCTGTGATCGTTACATGTTAAGTGCTGTTGTGATTTTATACAAATTGAGTTGAATTGAATGGATTGGTCGGTTTGTAGCACATCATTTTCTGTGTGATTATGACTCGCTCAGATGGTGGATTGCCCACCTCCATGAATGCCTTCTCAGATTTTGAATGAACATTTGCAATGAAAGTGCCTTTTGTAACATATCAATGTAATAACACTCCCGCTTCTCTTTAATTACCATCGTTTGCCCGCAATCTAGGAAGCTAACAAGCTAAATAGTTGGTTGCTCACAGAGTTGACGGCACATCACACGCTCGACTCAGATGAAAAGCTCCCCCGCTCAGGTGATCAAGTCTGGTGCTTGTGTGTCTCACCGATATATATATATATATATATGTATGTATGTGTGTGTATATATTTATGTATATACACACGCACACATACTGTATATACTGTGTATATACACAGTGTATATATTGTACATATATAGATACACTGTATATATGTGTGTGTGTGTATATATGTTTATATATATATATATATATATAATGTGTGTGTTTGTCTGCTATATGATATATTTAACTGATATTGCTGATGCAAACAACTATTTATAAATATTCTAACTATTTATGAATATATATATTATTTATTTATAAACATGTGCGTCATCCTCAGCCAATTCTTGTGTAGAATTTCTCGGCTTCACTCTCACGGTTTTTCAACAATATATCAATCGTTGCTGTTTTGTGGTTGAATACGGCCTATTATTAGTCAAAGTATAAGTACATTTCGTCAAATTTCACAAACTCAGCTTAAATTATGCATTAATTGAGTATGTATGGAAATGGCTAAATGGACTGTACAAGTACAAGATATTCAGAAGTTGCAATGAAAGGCAGTAGTTCCTCCATTGGTATAGGTTCATGTATTGTGCTGAACTTCAGAGTTTCCAGCTGTTTTTAATTCATTTCTTTTCAACAGCTGATGTTGTTCAGTGTCATGTCCCGGTTGAGCTTGATTCTGGGGTCCCACCTGACGGGGTACACCCTGCACTGGTCGCCAAGCCAATCTCGGGGCACACATGTACAGGCAACCATTGACGAACTCACGTTCACGCCTACGATAACAATGCACGTGTTTTTCGTGTTGGTAAAGCCATGTCGAGACGAAGCGACCGTTTTCGACTGGACTGGCTTCATCATAAATACGTTTGTCTGACAAAAGTGGGAAAGTAGGCGTATTACCGCTTTTGTGTGTTTGTATATTCGTTAGCAGATGTGTTGATTGTGTAAGAATTGTACTCAAGGAGAGAACGAGGGCAGCAGGAACGGGGAGACTACGGAGTGCAATACTGCAGCATCCAGGGGTAAGACACACGTGTAGTTTCTGCACAACCCTGCAAGCAATCAAACCAATTCCTCTCACAATAACCGTAACCCATCCGCATTAGGGAGTGGTCCTTTCCCTTCCTTTTTGTCTACATTCAGCGAGTGGAAGGTGATGAAACACTGTCACTCATCTGTCTCCCAATCACAGAGTCCTTGTGCATAGAGTGCTGGTGATGGAGACTGTGTGGACTGATTGACAGCCGGCATCAGTCAGACGTGGCAGGTACAGACAGCAGCCTGGCTCATGAACAATTACTGGGCGGGGTCCGCGCCGGCAGGGGAATCCATTCATCCTCTCGACAGCCTCATCACTCTTGCATCCCAGGTTAGCAAAGACTCTGGTGACCTCCGTGCAGCATTTTCCTGTCTGAGTATCCCACTGGGGGAAGTGGGTATTGCATAAGCAAAGAAATGTCACATGAATGAACGGTGTCAACGTGACTGCTGTAGGCCGGTCCCATGCACGGTAATAGAGATGAGGATCAGGATGGTGTGGCTGCAGTGAGAAGAAGCCGCAATAGTTTGTTTCCTCTAGCTGATAGTGGAACGTGCCTCTGAATCCTAATGAACATGCCGTCTAGATAACACCTTCTGCTGTTGCTTCTGGGAGCTGTTGCACATTACACTCCCTCTCTCTGTCACATCTGTGATGAATTGTCTTCACAACCTGGAGAAAAGTTCAATATAGGGAGGTGGGAGGAAAAGTAAAGTATTCTCGGCATCCCTTCCCAATATGTTTGCCCACAGCGACATGGAGGCAAACACAAGCTTTGTGTGCATACTGATATTAAAACAGAATCTTGTCTACGTGCCGATGGCTTGCAAATCTTTAAGGTTCTCTTCGGCCTCCAGGGAAATAAGTGACCATCTTTACATCAGCCCACGTGAGCCCCCTTCCTTTGCTCATGACGCCTGTTATCATTCACGCTGTGTACACAGTCTGCGCTGTGCCGTCTCCTCCTGAGCTTGCTAATTGTGTTTGCCACACAGGCTTGTCTGAAGCACTGCTCGTGTTCTCCGACCGGCCTCAGGAGAAGAAAAGTCTGGGAGAGATAGCTCTGAGATTGCATGGTTTTCTTGTGTGATAAAAGGTCCGATTGGTCCAGTTTTATCAGTGACAGGGTCTGGCTTTGTAAAGCTCAACTCCATTAATATGATGGAGGCGCTCCGTGGTGCATGCTCTGCAGAGTGAGCTGCTAGCGCTGCGCTGACCTTTACATGACAGCCGGGCCGTTTGCTTAATTGTTCTATTTGCTCCCTGTATTCTCAGACACGGGAATAAAACGGCCTCACTTTGCATAATTTGTGAATCTGCGTGCATTAGAGGGGAAATATAAAATGCTTGCGGCGTCACAAATAGCACGCAATCAACGTGCGAGGGCCATTCATCACGCTGTCGTACAAAAGTCGACGTTTTCTACGAAGGAATTGATCCTAAATAAATCAAAGAGGGCATGGTGAGGGTAAATCAATTGTTCATGTGTTTAACGAAAGGCACAGCTGCTCTACTATTAAAATAATACTTTGTCGCTGTAAATCATGCATACTGCCCTGGAATATATCAAAGCAGACGTTTCGTCATATTGCCATCATGTTGCATATGGGACTTGGCAATATCTGTAAAAAAAAAAAAACGTTGCAAACACAATTGGACCACATGATGTAATAATAACACGACACCATTTTGCACGCAAACCAAGGCAAAACTCCCAAAACCGAGGTTCCACTGTATAAAATCATTAGATACACCAAAAAGGTGAGAAATAATATGGAAAAAGAAGGTATATTGTGTATTTACAGACACTTGTGTTTTATATGAGCGCAGTGTGCAGGACTAGAGGGTACATTAAAAAATATACTGTGGCTGTCTAACTGTATACTCTAGGGTCTCTGTCATGCTTGGGTCCCAAGAATCTCCAACATCTCTGTCCCGCTTACGCATCATGCAAGACCGCATGTCTTTTGAGGCCGACTGAGCATGTCTAATGAAATCACCACAGAAGGGTAGCAGTGTTGGCAAATGACGACTACGCGTCAAACACACATCTCTGCCATGGCTGCTCAGTACAAGCAGAGTACACCAATAAAGTCAATCTGGCCAATTGTTGGCTCCGCCTCCTCTGACCCAAGTCAGCAAAGACCTGATTGGTTATCCTGAAAGATTGTCTTTGTCACATTTGAGTGAGGGGATATGAGAGTGGAGCTTGCTGTTTGATGTGTGGCGAGGAACATATTATGTCATTTAGCAATATTTGTTCTGCAGAAATGTACCAAATTAGAGGTCAACCAACATATTGTACTTAACCTTTACGGTTCACCTTTAATTTTCTGAGGTTGCAATTTTAATTTCCAAGTCAATCCCCTTCTGAGTTTCCCTGAACCGGGGGTGTCAATCTCGTGCCATGGAGGGCCGAGACCCTGCAGGTTTTCTTTCCAGCGGGCCACCAAAGCAGGTGATTTTAATGATCAACACCTCCTTCGGTTTGAGGGAAGCTAGTCAATTAAAATCACCTGCTGGAGAAACTGGTTGACGAGAAAACCATCAGGGGAAAAACAGCACGAGTTTGAAACCCCTGCCTTAAACGGTTGAAGTCAAGAAGGTGGTGTGATTTGGTCGTCAAATGTTACAAAAGATGTTTTTATTTGCCTGTATCCATCCATCTATTTTCTAGGTGGCTTATCCTCATGAGGGTAATTGCACGAAAAAGGCATTTCTGGAAAAAAGAGCAAATGTATTCTTATTGCTGTAAGCTGAGCCCCACCGGCACAGCTAAAGCCCTTTTAATGGACATGAAATCCCAGGTACTTTTCATGGCACATACTTTATAAATGCAGTGTAAAATAGCAGGAACCTGCTGGTTTTAGTGGCCCTACCATGAGAGACTTTTCAGTTATGAGGGCAATCTCTGTAAAAAGCAGAAGCCCGGACCAAAAAAAAGTAAGGTTGCTTTTTAAAGCTTGAAAGCTGTGACAGCACAGAAGAGATGGCCCTTCCTGATCTCGTGCTTTACTCCAAATCAATTAACAGTTTGGACAAGGGAATCTAAGGGCATCTCAGAAAGTGGAAAACATCAATATTATATTGAATTTTAACAGGAAAGGCCTGCATGCGGAATCCTTGCATCTCTGCACAGTGCACTGCTCTTGGCCTCCCTGTGGTGACAACTTCACCGAGATGAGAAGCATACGGGAAAGCTCATCTAAATACGAGCCAGTGGTGGTTTAAAATTTTAAATGCATGCTAAAAATCTCACAATGGAGAGCAACAACCAGAGAAAAAACTGAAAAACAAAGAAGTCACGAGGAAGTGAGTGAATAGCAACTTTAAACGGTGCTCTCCCTCCTCTAAATCCGAGCTGCACCTTCGGTTGCCATCCACTTGGTGCTTCAACCTTATTTGCATCACTTAAATGGCTGGCAGGGGCCTGATGGTTTCTAATAAGGAAGGAAAAAGTGTAGGGTTTCCATCCTCCAGCAGCATTCGTGCTGGAACTTCTGGGTGACTACAGAAACACTAGGAATTCATGAAAGTTTTACAGCACCTTGCAAACGTCTTAGACTACTAAAGGTTGTTGTTTTGCCAATGCTGTAATGACCACACTCACGCCTGATCAACATTTTTAAACCAGTGGAAAAATTGCAAGAATTTACATTATGCACTGTTGGAGTAGTAAGCTAAGTTCAAAGCTTAAAAACCCGAAACAGAAAAAGAAGAAATGTAAATAAGACGAAACACTTCTGAGTAAACCTAATGGTCGTTTGGGCTGTTCATCAGCTAATCAAAAGTTTAAGATGGCATCTCACCTCCAAAACCTCCCTAAAATAGAAATAACACTTTCAAAATAGGACTTAGTATTGATGGCTGCACCATTCCTGTCAATCGGCTAAAAAAAATGGGTTTGGGCATTCTTGATGCCAGTGTTTCCAGGAGGCTAGTGGGAATGTTTCTCCAGGTGTTGCAGACGACCTCACAGAAGGTCCACTGTCTGGAACCATTGTAAACTTTCCTTGCCATCCATCCCCAGATGTTCTTAGTTGGATTTAGGTGAGAGGATTACATAGGATGGTCCAAAAGGGTGATGTTATTCTTCAGGAGGAAGTCCTTTGTCAGGCGGGCATTATGAACTGCAGCGTTGTCCTGTTAAAAAAAAAAAAAAGTCACTACCACACCGACGTGGGCCTTCAATCACAAGGAATGCCCCGCAACATCTTCACATAGCCATCTGTTGTTTGATGCCCTCCATTTTCCCATAGAAGGTAAACGCATTGAAGGAGAACATCTCTGGTGGGATTTCCTTGTCTTGCCAGTAACGTTAAAAGCCATCAGGACTGTCAAGGTTACATTTCCACCTTTCAATGTCCCATGTTTGGTGCTCTCATGCAAATTCCAAACGACGGAGACAGTTTTGTTCCTATAAACGTTTCTTACAGATGCCGTCTGATGGTTGGGGGGGGCAGTGGCTCAGAAGATAGAGCGGGTCTTTCAGAACCCGGAAGGTTGGCGGTACGATCCTCATTTCTCCACTCAGTCACTGTTATTGTGTCCCTTGGCAAGACACTTCACCCACCTTGCCTCAAGTGCTGCCCACACTGGTGAATGAATGTTTGGTGGTGGTTGGAGGTCATAGGTGTGAATTGGCCACCACCAATGTGTAACTGGGGACTGAATGAATAATCGGCTCACTTCACTTTGAAGCACTTTGGGTGCCTTGAAAAGTGCTAAATAAAATCGAATCAATTTTTATTGTGTGCGAGGACAATTTTCAGCACTGCCAATCTTTTGGGTCATAAAAAAATCATCCAAAGTGTGTAAGTGTTTGGAAAAACTACAGATGACCCCAGAAAGTGAACTTGTGTCAGCAGTGAAGGCTGGTAGGAGACGGTATGATAACCTTGGGTATAAGGATTACGGTTTGATGGTTACACGGCATTATAATCGCAGCTCTAATATGCATTATTTTGAAATATCTTTATTGAAAACAGAAGTCTAAACAGTCATTTTGAAACCATCTAACTTGATGAAAGTGGAACATACTGTATTATTTAAAATAAATAACAAAAAAAGCAGAATTCTTTCTAAAAAAACAAATAAAATGCAGTTCTCGGTGCAACTGTGGCTGATCCTGCAACTCTTGTCACACAACAAAACAAGCGCAAAGCAAAATCCAAATAAATGCAATGAAGTCGTTATATAAATGTGTTTTTAAACCTGTATTGTTACACTTTTTTCATAGTGACAGGTCACACTTTTTTACAAAGTTCCATTTCTGGGTCATGTGATATTCACAGCGATAATGACATTCACTACTATTGTGTTGTAAGGAGTATGACATGCTTTACTGGCAGTGATAGCTACAACAAACTAGCCGTCTAGCTTGTGCCTCTGTTGGGAATCCACAATGTGCATATCGGCAAGGGAAATGTTAATTTGCTTACTGCCACCTTGGTGCACCTTTCCACAGTCAAAGGTCTTGTGGGGATTTGACCTTTTGTTTCCATCTGCGGGACGATAGAGAAACATTTGTCCCGTGACGTTTGCAGATCATCTGACGAGACGAATGGTGTCTTTTCAAAATGTGAACACGCTTACTCCATCCAATTAGGTGCTCCATCAGAAGCCTTGCACACAACGAACGTGCATTATATCCAATTTAAAAAACTCACTGAGAACAGCGGATGCTTTTTCGTGAAGGAGAATTTACGTGTGGGACCGTCTGGCTTAGACGTCCCGTGCTGCTCCTCCTCCAAACTCAGAAGAAAATGTTTTAAATGTTAAACATTTCAATAATTGAGCCCACATCTAACACTGGAAATATGCCTTTCCGGTGCTGTGCGACATTTATAAAACCAGAAACGGTATCAAATATAGTTATGAAATTGATATAACAATATAACATACGCCATCGACAAATATATGAACCTTATCAAGCATCATTTCAAGGTTTAAAAACCACCCTGTTTTGGCCTCCTGTTGTTGATGTATGTTTGTAGAAAAGTCCAAAATGGCATCTTCTTGCATTTGACCTTTCCATACTGGGATTGCAGCGTTGGGTTGTGCTGGCGTGCTGTGTGGCGTAGCAGAAGGGCATTCCAATGGAAGAATGCCAACGTCAGACTGGAATGTAACCATGAAAATGTGACCTTGCGAAATAGAACATTTTTGAGCCAGAATTTCCATAAAATAATTAACCAATTAATTATGTCTAACATTTCAAGTTAACTAAGATAAAAGGGTCTGTGCTTTGAAGTGTGCAGGAGTAGGGGGTACATGGCTTCAGGTCAAAATATCTAAAGGGGTACACTTCTGTGAGAAAAATGGGAACCACTGATCTGGAACAATCTACATCCAGACACTTTAGAAATACAGCGGAACCTCAACTTACGAAAACCTTGTTATATGAAAAATTCAAAATACGAAATGGGCTTTGATGACATTTTTTGGAAGTCCGCCCGACAGTTGCAGCTGTGGCTTATTATGAATGTACAATCCCACCATACAAGCTGCCCTCGCCTGGGGCGGTGATGTCCAGTTTAGGGGTGTCTGAGCTTCCCTTGCACTCTTGAGGCAATTACTACTGGTAATGACTGATGCCACAGTGAGTGGAATGGAAATGTATTCCTTGGGGCCGCACAGTGGCTGAGTGGTCAGCATCTTGGCCTCACAGTCAGGAGATCTGGGTTCAAATCTTCGTTGGGCATCTCTGTGTGGGGTTAGCATGTTCTCCTGTACTTAGGTTTGCTCCCACATTCCAAAAACATGCATGTTAGGTTCTTTGGCGACTTTAAATTGTCCATTAGAGTGTGAATGTGAGTGTTTGTTTGTCTGCCCATCGATTGGATGGCGACCAGTCCAAGGTGTACCCCGCCTCTCACCCAAAGCGACCCTAATGACCCTAATGGGGATAAGCGGCATAGGAAATGGATGGATTTGAAGTCAAATAACAAACAAACCGGGACTAATATAGAACACACTGTGATGAATCCATTTATTCAATAAAAACTATTCCATACTCAATAAATGGACGAAATAGGTTAATACTCGGGTCCACCATAAGAGCTGGGGATTTTGTGGATTTGCGTATCTTCCACAAACAGAGGAACATCCATTAGTCTTGGCAGCCAGTGGATGGAGATGAATATGTTCCACTTTTAGCCAGCCGCCTGAGTGCCCTGCAGGGTCTCTCAGTATACAGAAGGACAGCGAAGTGCAAGTTGGAGCCGTCCCAAGGTAGCGTGGACAATTTTAGAGTGGCCTTGTGATGTTTACCTGTGGGTGGAATACCAAACACTGCATGTGCTTGCGCAATTTCATAGAAACAGTTGCAATGGACAGCTCTCTCCTCCTCCCTTGTCCTTTCACTGTGATGCATATACACACCCACAAAGGTCAAGCTCTTAAAATCTGTATAATCATCTCAAAGGTGACCATTCTATCTCCATTACCGGGGACGTGCACGGCAGATAAATGGGCGTGCGTGGTAGCATTCCTAACAAACGACCCGCCTCTATTCGTGAGTGAGCATCTCTTATTCAACTGTTCTGCATCTCACGGTCGTGCTGCACCGAGTCGTTCCTTCATGAAAGCTTTGTCTAGCAGTGAGAGGAATAATGAGTGCATATGAAAGTTCTGTTGTTTTTTTTTTTACCCCCCTCCCGTATTCAGTGACTGTTTCCTGGCTTTTCATGGTAATGCTTTTCATGCGTTTTCCATCCTTCAACTGTTACAACTAATCAGGATGCTCATTGAGGCAAACCTGACTAGTGTTGAGAGGAACACAGTTTCATGTTTTACTTTGCTCAAGTGTTTTAGCAAGACCCTTTTTGGGACATGCTATTGAGACCCGAACGGGCTATTGAAATGATTCAGGATAAATCATTCCGTCTGTAGCCTTGGTAGGCATGTATTCCTCCACTGTATCGTGGCTTATGTTTTGTGTAGGTCAGGGGTCTGCAACCCGCAGCTCCAGGGCTGGATGCGGCTTTCTTATCCTTCTGCTGTGGCTCCTTCTGATTTATGTTTCTGTGTAGTCACTACAGCGTCCCATCTGACGCCTTTTACTAGAACTGGATTTGATTTTATTGCAAATGTTCATAATAGTAAAGTTTTTAAAAAGAACCCCTAAACCCCCCACACCACCATTGAGATCTATCAGTCTGGGAAAGGTTATAAAGTCATTTTAAAGCTTGGGGGCTCCAGCGAACTACAGTGAGAGCCTTTTGCCACATAAGGCAAAAACATGGAACAGAGTTGAACCTTCCCAGGAGTGGCTGACCAGCCAAAATTACCCCAGGAGCGCAGCAACGACTCATCCAAAAGGTCACAAAAGACCCCACAACAACATCCAAAGAACTCACGTGCCTCATTTAAGGTCAGTATTCATGACTCCACTATAACAAAAACACGGGGCAAAAACGGCCTGCATGGCAGTTCCAAAAAACAAACAAACTGCTGAACAAAAATCACAATAAAGCCTATCTCAATTTTGCCAGAAAGCATCTTTGGGAAAATGGTCTGATGAGATAAAAGTTGAACTTTTTGGAAGGTGTGTGTCCCGTTATATCTGTTGTAACAGTAGAGCTGCATTTGAGAAAAAGAACATACCAACAGTACAATATGGCGGTGGTAGTGTGATGGTCTGCGGCTGTTTTGCTGCTTCAGGACCTGGAAAACTTGCTGTGATAAATGGAGCTATGCATTCTGCTGTCTACCAAAAAACCCTGAAGGAGAATGTCCGACCATATGTTTGTGACCTCAAGCTGAAACAAACTTGGATTTTGCAGCAGGAAAACAATCCTAAAGACCAAAAAATGGCTGATGAAAATGAAGACTAGGAGTCCCCTAGTCCTGATCTCAATCGTACTGAGATGCCGTGGGATGACCTAAACAAGGCGGTTCATGTTGGAAAACCGTCCAGTGTTGCTGAATTATAACAATCCTGCAAAGATAAGTGGGATTAAAATTCCTCCACAAGGCTGTAAGGAATTAATTGCAAGTTATCGCGAATGTTTGATTGCAGTTGTTGCTGAGACGGGTGGCCCAACCAGTTATAGGTTTAGGGGGCAATCATATTTCCACACATTTTTCTCCATTAATAATAAAAATAATACACCTAAAAACTGCATTTTGTGTTCAGTTCTGTTGTCATTAACTAATATTTAAATTGCAAACAGGTTTTTCAATCAGAAAATGTGTTCTTGCTTAAACAAATGTTAAAAACGATCGTCTTTGAAATGAAAGCAACTAGTTATTTGGTAGATTGTGGAGGAAACTATCCCACACTGTACCAGCTCAAGGTGAAATATAGCGAGCGGAAATTGGAATACATGAAATATTAATAACAACGAAATGGCTGTCTTATTAAAGAGTGTTCACTACTGCTGATTGTCCCTAGAATGAAAGGTCGGGCTCAGCATGTGCCCGGGCTCATGCGCTTTGAGCAGCGCTATTTAATGAGAGTTCCTCGATTAAATTATCCACGGGGAAGCAAAGTTCTTGTCACTGGGTGTGTTTCCTGAAGGCATCATGGCAATGAAAAGCAGTTGATCAAATGTGAAGAACAGCCTGTTTTTGAGTACACTTTAAGCGCTTAAACATGAATGCATCAGCACAAAGGAACACAATATTATGCAGCATGCAATGCTCTTATTTTTGCCAGAATGCTGGCTTTGACCCTGGCAGCGTGCAAACAACCCCCCCACCCCCACCCCTCCCTCCTCCTATGAGGATTAGAACGCACAAAGCCATGCTCATTCCATTCTCACATGTCCTCCCTCTCCATAGCAGGCTGGAAACCCCCATCGGTGGCAGACACACCAGTGGGAGGCCAGAAATACTGCGCTGAAACTTGCTGTTCCGTTTTCATTACAGAGTACATTGCAGCCCAAATCCAGCAGTGGAGTCATTTTGCAGGTGAATCCCACGTTCATAATTGGAATTTCACAATCTGTGTTATTCTGGGACCGGTTTAGACGAGAACCCAAATTCAAAGATGGCCCATTTTGTCTTTGGTGCTACGCTTTTGGCAGCTTCTGTTCGGATGCTCTGCGTTGCATTCACATACATTGAACGTTGAGTTGCCCTGAAATGATATAACTCATTATCCAAGACGTTTGTCAAATTGGGGAAAAAGTCTTAGGCCTTGACTAATTATAGTGTTTTAATGAACTTTTTCTTTAATTAACTAAAAAACGCACATTTTTTGTTTTGCATTTTGTTCACAATTCAGCCCTGGTGGCTTTCTGCTCATGGCGGCCTTTTGCAGAGTGCTAGACATGGCAGCAAACAAACCACAAGCACGTCATAAGGACAGGGTTGATATTGGAATATGAAGTCATCACGTGGCGCTATCTCGGCCGAGACCCAGCAGCAATGCGGCCACTGAGCTGGTTAGACTTTAACGCAAGATCAAAGCTTCTCACTCCGTTCCCCCCTTTTCCACCACCCACGGTTCCCTCGCCTGGTTGCTTTAGTAAGAGCCCGGAGCAGCAGGGCAGAAGTTCTAACCGTCTGGCATTGCTGCTGATTATCTTGGAGCCGTGCGGATCGTACTGGTTCCGACTACTGGGCTGACTCTTAACCCTTCAGAGCATAATTTCCTCCTGCTGAAGTCAGTCTCCATCTTCTAGCAGTATTTTAGATGTTTCCCTTCATGCCATCCTCCCCTGTGCTTGCTCTTGAACTGGTTCTAACCTCACCATTGTCAATATTTGTGCCCCTGAAGAAGGAGATGTTCACGCTGCATACCAGTGCTTCATGATCTAAAGTCGATTCTGGATTCAAAATAGTGATACTTTTATTACTTCAGATACCTAATTTTGTACTTTGTTTTTTCTGATGTTGTATATTAGCTTGTCTACTGTATATTTTTAAATTACCCCACTACTCCAATGTACTTCATGTTGTAGTATAAATCAATACATTACTATCATGTTTTGTATTCTTCATGTTTTGGAGGCCCTGGAGGTTCTGCTTGTATAGACAATACACTTTTATTACTGTTCTTTGTGTTTTCTGTATGTTTTTTAAATTTTTTTAAGAATGCTCTATATGGACCCATTGGAGTCTGAAATAAAAATTGAAATGATAGATGATATGATATGGAATACTGTACACTATGTATTGAAATGTACATACAATATATGCATTTGCACATAGAATTGGATTAGTATTGCCAATACCAGCATGAATTTTATCCAGTAGCAAATCCGAAATAAAACATAACAACATGTCTCATTTGTTTGGTAATGTGAACGACCACGTAAAAAATTGGATTTTAAACTAAAAATCTTAACTGGGAATCCTATCCTGCAGTGTGAACGTAGCCTCATAGGCTTGGGTTCCCATCTCCAGTTTCCTCCCACATTTCGAAAAACATGCATGTTAGGTTAACTGGCGACTCTAAATTGCCCAAAGCTACAAATGTAGGTGTGGTTGTTTGCTGCATCCCGCCCAAAGTTAACTGGGATAGGCTCCAGCATAACCCTGCGATCTTAGTGAGGATATGTGTCATGGAAAATGGATGGATGGTAGTGTTTCTACTTCGAATTTCAATCACACATCAACAGTTCAAGCCTGCCACTCACTTTCCCACCCTGCACAACCGTCCCGTAGACATATAAGGTACTGCTGTTGTGAAACTTTCAAGGTTACTCTCTCTTACACTGCCGCTCTTTTATCTCACAGTCTCACAGACGTCAAATGAGAAATGCAGAGCGGGGCCAGGGCAAGGCAGGCAGGCAGGCAGGACAATGGGTGTCCCGCTTTGGCCCATATAAAACACCTGCTGTACTATTAGATGGTGCTTTACTAAACAAGTCAGCCTGGAGGTGTTAGCAGCGGGCCCTACCACATTGGATGCTATATTGTATTATGGGCATACCTTCGAGCATCTCTTTAGGCTGGTCTTGATGGTTTGAGATTTTTAGAGGTGTTAAATATAAAATATTCCAAAATAGCCGTGTTTACACTGGACCAAACAAATCGTACAAGCAAGGCATCACCGTTAGTTTTAAGCAAACCAAACATGACGTGTAAACGTACCCTAATCTCTGAATCCACTCTATTTGGATTATAACCCACCCTATTTATGGAAACAAATAGGGAAGAGTAGAAACTTTAGTTTCATGCCTTGTGTTCTTGGGGTGCTTGGAAACACAGATGCATTTTTTTTTTAGCACAATGTCAGTACAAAAACCAACAGAGACCAAACCAATGGAAGAACCAAAGAGGAAGTTTAGTCAAATCTAACAGCACTCTCTGGTCGCCAGGCTGCAACCACTACAATGTGCTACACACATCCCAGTGTTCCCCGCCATACAGACTGTGTCGCAACCAGGGTTGGGCATCATTTCGATTTGAGGGACTCCGGTTCCCAGCAAGTTTTTATTTTGATTCCTTTCAGAGGTTGGTGCGGTGCAGCTATTTTGTTGATCACGGAACATAGGGGATTACATTTTTAAAAAATGAACAATTCAGAGAGAATCAGAATGTTAGTCCCATTTCCCATCAATGCGCGATGCCCAGCCCCAGTTGCAACTGATGATCCTTCAGCCAGTGTTCCAGTCACACCACATTACACCAAACGAGACATAGACAAAATACCAATCAAATGTCATGGTAGTATACCAACCCCAGTTAACAATCACTTGTAGTTACCCAGCCATCAATTCATTTATTATTTTCTTTAATTCACAATTTAGCCGCACTGTGGCCGACTGGCATGTTGGCCTCACAGTCAGGAGGTTCAGGGTTCGAATCGCCGTTGGGCATCTCTGTGTGGAGTTTGCATGTTCTCCCCATGCGCGCGTGGGTTTTCTCCAGGTGCTCCGGTTTCCTCCCACATTCAAAAAAAAACATGCATGTTAGGTTAATTGGCGACTCTAAATTGTCCATTAGAGTGTAAATGTGAGTGTGAATGTTTGACTGGCGACCAGTCCAGGGTGTACCCCACCACCCGCCCGAAGTCAGCTGGGATAGGCTTCAGCATACCCGCAACCCTAATGAGGATAAGCAGGATAGAAAATGGATTAATGGAATTTATAATTTATTTTGAGCAAATACTCTACTGCGGACCAGTCCAGGGTGTACCCCCCCCACTCGCCCAAAGTCTGCTGGGATAGGCTCCAGCATCCCCGTGACCCTAATGAGGATAAGCGGTGGCAAATACTCTACTGCAACAATACTAAACAAAAGCTTGTATACAGAAAATAACAAAATCAAGTCCACAACAGACTTGTAAATACAAAAAGTAAATACAATAGAACCTCAAGATAAAAATCATATATATATATAATGTGTATATATACAGCATATATATACTGTATATTTATATTGTTGTTCACGGGTGTAATTCATTCCTGCCCCCGTGTAAAGTGTACATATTGTGCCCACCCAAAAGAAATATGTTCATTGATGACAGCATAATCATTTACATGTGCATGAATGTTAAAAAAAAACTATGAGAAAATAATAAAACCAACGAAAAATTAAAATAAATGTTTTTTTGAAAAATGACACTTCATGCCTGGGAAGGAGAAGGGAACGGAGTTTCGAAAGATGGCAGAAATTGTATGTAAGTGTATGTAATGTAACTTCATTAAAACAATGGATGGGAGGTCTTCACGGTGTTCTTTGAAAGCAAAGTGACGCCGTGACGTAGCATCACTGGGGATGATGGGAGATAACCGAGATAACCAATAGGAGGGCAGCTTCTTCTTCTTCTTCGGTTTTACGGTAGTTGGTATTCGTTACTATGGTGCATTACCGGCACCGGGGGAGGGCAACTTGTTTGCCGGTCCGGTACATTCAAAATTCTGGGCAGCACTTTCAGTTTTCATTTTTGTATTTAGAATATTTTTTCAGGAAATGGTACAAAAATATCTTCAAAGCCCAATTCGTGTTATGATTTTTTCTTATAAGTCGAGATTCCCCCGCAATACCTAATTAGACCTATTTGAGGCTTGAATTGGAGTGGGGAGAAGTAGAACTGAATTCATCTATCCCCGTGCATAGTACTTGTACTGAGTACTTCATGTGTTGATTGAAATGTTTTCATATTTATCTTCTACGGACATTCTGCAATGTTCTCTTTATATAGTGTACTTCAATTTGACTTCTGCCTGTCCGGAGGAATTCATTTAATCTGTTTCATGTGTTATCTTATTTTCTAAAGCACTTCTTTGTTACATAATTGGGACAAGGAAGAGCTTATTACGCAACTTTCCCAATCTGTGTATCATTTTGTCCAGATCCATTGAGATAGTAATTGTTGATGCTTTAAGCACCTCTCACTCAAATTGTTTTTGGCCCAAGCCTCTGAAATCCCAAGTCAATATCAGTCCTTCACTTCAATGGCACGCACATACACGTTGGCCATTGTTCCCATCTCCCGAGAATTGTATTGGTCTAGCTGCGCTGAAGCCAGTGGTTTCATCAGCTTTGGTAATGGACGCCAAAGGCAGTAGATGTTGATCACTGAAAAACTTGAATAAAGGTCAGAACTGTTCTATCTTTGCATGTGGATTTGAATTGGCAAAAATCTGTTGTTTTTTTTTGGGGGGGGGGGGGTATTTACAGCTGAAGTCAACCTTTTATTCGGTATCAGACAAAAAAAAATGTCCTTTACTTCATGTTTCTCACTCCTGCTTGGTCAAGTATAGACATTAGGTCAATGATAACAGAATTCTGTGGGTACTATTTTAATACCAGTTCCAGTAATTCACTCTCATATAAAATGCATAAAACATGGCACACTAGTTTCTTTTATTTCATGTTTGCAAAAACATGCAAGTTGGGCAAATTCCACTGTAAAATGTGAATAATTGTTTTCTTCTCTATGTGTCATGTGATGGTGTCATGTGATGATGTCAGCTCACCCGTGATTGAATGGTTGCACTCAGCAATATCCAGCACAGGATATTTCTAAAGTTATATTTTGCCAATGCAAATAATAATAACAATAATACCCATGTCTGATTGATGCAGTCAGGGATTTATCCAGTAATAAAGGATTTATTTTTGTGGTTGTACTTTGCAGTGGTCTAGAGCTGTATTGCCTCGCATACTCGCAGCTTTTAATGTTTTTCTGTCCCCAAGTAGCTAAATAAGAAGCTGCAATGCTATTTGAGGGCATGTACAATAGGAGCTGTGTCGGTCTACTTAATGAACTGTTCAGTGAGTGTCTTGATGCGCCGCATGTGTCACAGCATCCGTTCATTTGCACGCTCACATGCCCTGAACTGAGATTTGAAGAATGAGGAACAACTGACCACGTGTCGTTGTTTGATGCATTGGAAGTGAGAGACTGTCTTGTGTCCTTCCTGTTTTTCCCTCCCCATTGCACTCGTACTTGCACGCTCGCTGGCGCCTAAACAAAGATGTCCTTTACCACAGAATGCTGGTTATTGAATGTAAGATGAATGTCAGGCCCTTGCACTAGAGAGTAAAACTGCCATTGCCAGTCCTCTAGGGGCCTTGGCATTTCACAGCTACCTCTGTGCAGTCTGACGTGACAAGGACATGACACCCTCCAGCCCTCATGACTTGCATTACTGCCATCTCCCGCGTCATTTCATCCTCTCATTAGATAAATTGATACGAGCGTCGCTCTCAGCTGAAGTAGCTACAGTTGTTGTCAAGGTTATAGAACATTTACTTTCAACAGTAAATTAGATTGCGCTTGTACTTGTACAGTACAATATTAGGCCACCATAGGATTTGGTGTTAACAATAATAACAATAACTCATTTAGTAGTGGTAGTGTACCTCTTCACCCATTTGAATTATCTGTATCCCTAGCTGTACTCAAAGTGGGCGGGGCATAAACCACAAGTGGGTGTGGTTTAAATAAATAAATGTGGATGAATAAATTCATTCGTGCAAACATCCAGTGATGGCAAACAGAGAATTATTATGTCAGCCTCGTTCACTGTATTTTCCTCAAAGGCCCCACATTCAGTACTACGAGCAAAATTTTCCAAATGACTTTATATCACCAGCCAAATTAGAAGGAAGCAGAGCCATTTACAGCTCTGTCTGTTGCAAAACAAGTTTACCCAGTATCTTTAGATATAAGCTGCGTTGAGGAAAACCTAAAGAAAAACGTTTGTAGTGCAGGCAACGACTAATGCGGCAACTCTTTTACCAACTAATATTTCAAATATAATACAAACCGAATAGAGGGAAATAGAGATCGTGAGCTGCAGTCAAGCCAAGCAAGCAGAGAGTCACTGTCTGTATTGTGTCTGTGTGTGAAAGAGTGAGAGGCACGGCTTGTAACGAGTCTATCTAGGGAGGGGCAGTTGCTGTGTGTGACTGGCCAATCAAAGAGCGTGAAGAGTGAGTACGTAAGTAATTACCCAATGAGGATTTTCCTTCATCACGACTACGGATGATGACGAGCTGTACTCGTTTCATACTCGTACTCTGCAAAAATGCAGTATCCGTAACGGATACTCGTCTAAAATGAGTATCCAGCTCATCCCTATCATTTAATCCAACGTAGAACTACACCAAGGCTGAAGTATAAAATCATGGGTCTGTTGGTTCGTTACCAGGCTACTTCCTGGTTCATAGAAGATAATGAACACACGAGAGGTACCATTTTGATTCTCTGAGTTGGACGGTTCCACTGTTTGGTTCTGTGTTTTGCAATGAAAATTGAAACGTCCAGCTGTTTAGCTTTGTTTTCTTTTTTAACCGCTTCTGAGGTCTTACATTTCTGCACACCTTATTTCTGCTTCTTTTTCTAACACTTTCGTATTGATGACCTTTTTTCCGCATTCAGTTGCCTGGTCTCTGACATCATCACATATTCGTCCTCCTACCTGCCTGGTGAGTGAATATTTACCTGTAACACCTACACAGGTACACTTTGTGCTCTTCCTCATTTAACAGCAACATCTCATGCTTCTCCTCTCTCTCTCTCCCACCACTTACACAAGGCCATTTTCCCAATTTGGTCTCTTGTTGGGTCTCTTCTGTGATTTACTCAATAATAACTTCATATTGGACCTTAATTGCCATTTAATGAGTTGATCTGTTGGCGAGTAACTAATTAGGGCCAATCTGTTTATAGACATCTAAAATAATGGATGCTACATTGCTTCAACGTGTAGCCTTGGCAATTTGGGCTTGGAGTCCAAAGCTTGCTGGTGTGCAAACATAAAATATTGATCATATAATTGACATCGTATACTGCAGTCGTGCTGTCAGTCAAAAATGTCAGGGTGCTGCACTCATTCATATAATTGATATGATGCTTTTTTAATGTATGTATTTGTATGTCACAAAAAGGGAACTGAACTGATTGCCAGTAAATTGCAAAATAAATGTGAATAGGCTGCATTAAAGTCAGCAATGTGAACCACTACACTACCGTAATACTACACATAGCCCGGGAAAATTCCGGCAAAGTAATATTCCTTATTTAGAATGTAATATTTTTGTAGAGCATCAAAAACCTGCTTACAACCTTCTAAATGTGTTTTTTGTACATTATTAGAGCCCTCACTGTTCACCTCCAACAGTCGGCAATAAAGCTGATGTTAGATGTTCATTTATCCATTTCATTCGTCATCTAAATGCATTAACTTTGTTTTCTGCATGTGGAACTATAATTTTTCTCTGTAAAATGTGTTTTGTGTTGGAATGGATTTATTGTATTTACTTTGCTTCTTATGGGGAAAATGTATTAGATTTTCTTGCACTTTTCCTGTGACCATTTGAAACCGATTAATGACAAAATCCAAGGTTTCACTTTATTTGTGACCTCTTTTCTACATTTAGCCCATCAATTGAGATCTTCAGCCCAACTTCCTGAAGACAGTCGAGGACCTTTAACAACCTCCTTGAAGGAGAAATCAGATGCTCTTTTTGCTAGTTTTTTACACAGTCTGACCTTCCAGATTTCAGGGACAGGTGACTCCAATACACAACAGTACATTGGCTGTGCAAAACTTCCGCAGGAAGTGGATAGCTTGTTGACACCTCAACCATGAGGACTGGCTGATCAAGGACAACGATGCAGTTTGCTCTGAGACTGGACCTTGCTGGTAGCGTTAGGGCTCCAAGGCCTTCCTATTTCACAAATCCAACTCCATGGTCTTCTTCTTTAATCAGACTGGGGTTGTTTGTCTCTTTTTCTGAACAGAAACTTTGTACACCAAAGGCATGAGGAGGAACGCCTGGTGTGTCAGTGCATAGTTAGGACAACCTTTTTGACAGACTGGCTTTGGCATTGGTTCCAATGATGACTGGTGTCAGGACCTGGTGGGTCAGGACAGATCAGGGCCAAAACAGACATAGTAGCATTTTTAGCTCTTTTGCGGCAAATGCCGAGCCAATGAACACTCTTTGAAGCTCCGAGACATATCAATACCTTCATAGTGATAAGGTTGTTTGGGTTTTGTTGAAAGGTGTTGGGCACAATCTTATGTATCTAAAAGCAGATGTTTATGCCAATAATCCCGCACGACAGATAATTTAAAGGTAATTGAGCAGGTAAGTAAATTCACAACATTACCTTTATGCTTATTTCTGCCGTAGTAGCACACAGTGCTGATCTATTGTAACATTATCGCTTCACGTGTTTGTGTTTACACGCTGCTAGAGCAGATGAGGAGTGCGTGGTGTGGAGCTGGTGTTTCTATTTCATGCTTTGACAAAGTCAGCTACGGTTTAAAAAGTGGTACTTTTGGAATAACTCATACCAGGGAGATGTATCACTGTTTTCATAGTATATGTATATTTCCATGCAGGTTACATACATTTGTAATTGGTCCATTATTCCCCAAAAGCGTCCTCTGCTGTTTTCACTTGACAGTTGTACTGACTCGATTTTATTTGGGGGTTTGTGCTGACGAGACTTGTTTCTCCCATCGTTAGCTGCAGCAGTCATTAAAATATTCATATCTGCCAACTGCAGACTTTTCAAGAGTGGTTACAGACCACACTTTCACAGCTATCTGTACTCATCATAATCTACTGAAATCCACGAGGCCCTTCGGGCAACAATAGCGCCGATAGAAGGCCCTGCAGATAACCTTTCACGCCAGATGGATTGTTTAACATATTAAAAACCTTACAGATCACCTGTATCCTCATGAGTCCATCTCCCTTGCAAGGTTACACTGCAGATGCAATCAAACAGGGTTTTTTTGGACGTCGATGAAAAAGATCCAAGTGGCATGTCATGGCTGTCCTAGGGAGTTTGGAAATGCATGAGTCTGGCTTGATAAAGCAGTGCTGAAGGAATAAAGTGAGCTGGAGAAGTCTGATATTGGGTCTATGCCTCCAGGTGAGCATGTTATCAAATGGACCCGTTTGTTTGAAGCCAGGCTGCCGGCTTGCTCACAGCTGTGGCTCAGTGATAAAAAGGAAGGCTTTAATAACATGAGACCTCCTGTCTTTCCGGCGCACCTCCTGGTTCTCTGTGGGTCACTGCAACTTCAGCTGCCACAGGTCCACACACCAGCCACAACATTAGGCACCATCTTACGAGTGGTGTAGAACTGTACTGCATCATCGTATCAAAGCAAGGGGGACACATGGATAATATTAGGGCTGAGCCGAGTACTTTTTTTAGACAACTATGTGTGACAGATAATGCATTTTTAGTATGAGTGTTAAAGCCATTGCTCCTGTGTTTTGGTGGAATTTCTGTTGTAGTTGTACATATTGTTTGCTATCGTGCCTCATTGTTGGCAGGCTTTGGCTAAAACACTCGAGAAGATGGAATATATGGAATCACGAGAGTGCCAAAATTAAAAGGAAATCAATAAAAAAATATAAAAAATGTATAGTGGAACGCCGACTTACGAAAAGCCTCATTATACAAAAAAACAATAATACAAATTGGGCTTTGAAGATATTTCTGTCACATTTGACAAAAACATATTCAAAGTGAAATGAAATGAAAATGGAAAGTGTCGGCCAGAATTTTGGATGTACTGCACCGCCATACAAGCTGCCCTCCCCCGGGGTGCTAATGCACCAAAGTAAAGGATGCCAACTGCCGTAAAACCATAGAAGAAGAAAAAGTGCCGTTATTCATAACAACATTTATTATTATTTTTCCCGGTTTTTATTATTTTTTAATTGTTTTTTTGCATTCATGCACATGTAAATGTTTATGTTCTCATTAATGAATGTATTTCTTTCGGGTGGGTACAATATTTACACTTTATATGACTGTTTTCGAGGGGGCTGGAACGAATTACGCCATTTATTTGGTAAATATTGTCTCATGAAACAAAAACTCCAAGAAACCGGAAGAAATGTCACAGACAGGAAGTAACGTCACTATCACGCCACCACGCACATATTTTAGTCTTTGCATTNAACGAATTACGCCATTTATTTGGTAAATATTGTCTCATGAAACAAAAATTCCAAGAAACCGGAAGAAATGTCACAGACAGGAAGTAACATCACTATCACGCCACCACGCACATATTTTAGTCTTTGCATTCAGTGGCCAGCTTGTATGGAACACATGTTAAAGACAATACAGAAAAAGCAATGACAAAATGCAAAAAGAAGAGACAAAAAATGGAAAAGATATAGGTGGAGTTTGCATGTGGGTTTTCTCCGGGTACTCAGGTTTCTTCCCACATTCCAAAAACATGTATGTTCAGTTAATTGGCAACTCTAAATTGTCCATAAGTGTGATTGGTTGATTGACTGGAAAAGAAATGTGACTTACTTTGTAAATATTTTTTTATTTTTGATTCTCGGTATTTCCTTTTCATTTCGACACTCATGTGATTCCAGAGGAATAAGCTTATTGGGTTTCCGAAAAACCCAATTCGCAGTGATAAATGGACCAGGTAAGTGCAACCAACATGATCAAAATGATGGTCAGTATTGTGCTCCACACACTTGGAGGACAATTTTTTGATAAAATTCTTCACTTAAAGGAAAGTTTGGGACTGAGTGTTTATTACCGGAGGGTGCTTCCACCATCATCTGTGTCATTTCTTGCCCCAGATTGGGTGCGAGTGAAAACACAAGTACCGATGCAGATGGCAATACACAAAGTTAAAAACCCTTAAGTTGTGCGACTGTGGAAAAGTGTGCCAAGTCGACAGTAAGTAAATCCACATTTTAATGCTAAATACAGTATATTCTTCCAATCTTAGATTAATATGTTTTCATGTCAAATTTCAATTCTAGTCATCAATTTTCTTCCCAATTCCTGCTCACTGGTATAGTCATTTTTAGTCTGCATATATCTCAATCTCAATCACGGCCAGTAAAACAGTCTGAAATGTCAGAAAATAGCTCTCTTTCCTCGCTCTGTCTTTGTTCCATGGCTGGCTGGATTGCACAGCCAAGATGGCGGGAGTTCAGCAACTTACTGGGTGGCGTATCCAAACTGTATCAAAATAACCTCTTCATTTCACTCCTATTTCTATCCGTCCATCCAGTTTCTATGCCGCTTTATCCTCACTAAGGTCGCTGGGGTATGATGGAGCCTATCCCAGCTGAGGCGGGGTACACCCTGGACTGGTCGCCAGCTAATCGCAGGGCACGTATAGACAACCCCACCACACTCAGATCATTTAGATGAGTGACCAGATACACATAGCGGTGTACTCGCTCATCCCTACATACTGGACTATGTCTACACAGTAATCTGTCAGCTGTTTGTTTTTCATGTGAGAAACACAGACCACGGTTTCATTTGGAATTCCATTGAAATTGGGAATCTTTCCAACAGTGTATTAGAACTCAACAACAGCTAAAAATGGTGTCTCTTTCAGAGTAATTGTCATGCAAAGATAGTATCATGCTTCATTTGAGCTGCAAGTGGGAGTAGTATACATTTAAGGGGCGGGGTTGCAAAACCCTGCTTCTTCTCTGCCCAGAACGTTGAGAGCAGAGACCGAATTGAAAGCCTACGGGTAGACAAACGAATAAAATATTACATTTAAAAAAAGAGAGAAAGATGGAGCAGTAAAAACGTCCGTAAAATGAGTATGACCAACCAAGTAATAGGAAACCTGCATGGTGCAGAGTTGTAAGTGAGAGAAAGAAGAAGGTAAATTAAATGAACTTTAAAAAAATGTGGATACATCTTACATACTAATACATAACACATACATAATACATACATAATTTTCACCGAGGCATGACTAAACAGCGCCGTACCGGACAATGCGATGGAGCTAGCACTTCAGACTGACCCCCACAAGTCCAGGGGCGGAAGACCGTGCATTTATATGAACTGCATTATTTTGAAACCTCCCTGTTTTGGCCTCGGCCTCCTACTTTTGTTGATGTTCTCTCTCAGATTTCTTTGTAAGAAAATCCAGAATGGCATTTTTCTGCATTTTACTTGTTTATACTGGGACTACAGTTTTTGAATGGCTCCGGAGTGCTGTTTAGTGTAGCAAAGGGCTGCCTTCAATTGGCTCAGCATCTCCTGCAGGGATGACACATACAGTAAGCATGATTATTGGTGTACAGCTATTATCTTATTGTAAACACAATAATACAGTACTACTAGTAGGATTATAATTTTACAATTACAGAGTAAGGATTTTTTTAAATAATGGGGCTTTACATTCCAAAGGGTGAATAAAATGTTTTAAAATAAAACTTACAATTACCAGACCAATGTGGTCGCTATCTAATCATTGTCCAACCATTTTTGAAATGCAGTAGATTAATACTTACACTAACTTACATTTATATGCCTTTTTCGGTATAGTTTATATTTAAAAAATTACATTATAGACATCTCATGTTTACACTTGCACTATGGTCTTGGCCTCTGTTCTGCAGCTCAGTTTCAGGGTGCTGGTAACATTCTTATAACCTACAACAGGCATTATGCTGCTCACATGCGTCATAAATGTCACTTGGTAGATGTCATGTGACTAAGGATGGATACCTTTCATATTTGAACCAATGCAATACAGGTCTACCCTGCGATTGACTGGCAACCAGTCCAGGGTGTACCCCGCCTCCCGCCCAAAGTCAGCTGGGATAGGCTAGAGCATACCCGAGACCCTAATGAGGATGAGCGGCATAGAAAATGAATGAATTAATTAATATATACAGTGAGGGAAAAAACTATTTGAATCCCAGCTGATTTTGTAAGTTTGCCCACTAACAAAGAAATGATCAGTCTATAATTTCAAAGGTAGGTTTATTTGAACACTGAGAGACAACAATGAAAAAAAAAATCCAGAAAAATGCGTTTCAAAAAGAGTTATAAATTAATTAGCATTTCTATGAAGGAAATAAGTATTTGATCCGTCAGCAAGATCTCTAGCTCCCAGGTGGTTCTTATACAGGTAACAAGCTGACATTGGCAGCCCTCTCAGCTCGTTACCTGTATAAAAGAGTCCTGTCCACAGAAGCAATCAATCAATCCAGATGCCATACTCTGCACCATGGCCAAGACCAAAGAGCTTCCCAAGGATGTCAGGGACAAGATTGTGGACCTACACAAGGCTGGAATGGGCTACAAGACCATCGCCAAGCAGCTGGGTGAGAAGGTGACACAAGTTGGTGCAATTATTCGCAAATGGAAGAAACATACAATAACTGCTAACTAATCTCCCTCGGTCTGGAGCTCCATGCAAGATCTCACCTCGTGGAGTTTCACTGATAATGAGAACGGTGAGGAATCAGCCCAGAACCACTCGGGAGGAACTTGTCAATGATCTCAAGGCACCTGGGACCATAGTCACCACAAAAACAGTTGGTAACACACTACGCCGTGAAGGACTGAAATCCTGCTGTGCCCGCAAGGTCCCCCTGCTCAAGAAAGTCCATCTACAGGCCCGTTTGAAGTTTGCCACTGAACATCTGACTGATTCAGAGGAAGACTGGGTGAAAGTGTTGTGGTCAGATGAGACCAAAATTGAGCTCTTTGGCATCAACTCAACTCGCCGTGTTTGGAGGAGGAGGAATGCGCCTATGGCTCCAAAAACACCGTCCCCACCGTCAAATATGGAGGTGGAAACATTATGCTTTGGGGGTGTTTTTCTGCCAAGGCGACAGGACAATTGCACCGCATCAAAGGGAGGATGATGGGGCCATGTATCGTCAAGTGTTGGGTGAGAACCTCCTTCCCTCAGTCAAGGCATTGAAAATGGGTCGTGGTTGGGTATTCCAGCATGGCAATGATCCAAAACACACCGCCAAGGCAACAAAAGATTGGCTCAAGAAGAAGCATATTAAGGTCATGGAGTGGCCTAGTCAGTTTCCAGACCTTAATCCCATAGAAAATCTGTGGAGGAAGCTGAAGGTTTGAATTGCCAAACATCAGACATGAAAAATTAATGACTTTGAGAGGATCTGCAAAGAGGAATGGGCCAAAATCCCCCCTGAGATGTGTGCAAACCTTGTGGCCAACTACAAGAAACGGCTGACTTCTGTGATTGCCAACAAAGGTTTTGGGACCAGGTACTTAAGCACGTTTTTCAAAGGGATCAAATACTTATTTCCTTCATGGAAATGCAAATTAATTTATAACTCTTTTTGAAATGCATTTTTCTGGATTTTTTTTGCCATTGTTGTCTCTCAGTGTTCAAATAAACCTACCATTGAAATTATAGACTGATCATTTCTTTGTTAGTGGGCAAACTTACAAAATCAGCTGGGGTTCAAATACTTTTTTCCCTTACTGTATATGTATATATTTATATATGTATATGTAAAGTCAGAGACGGCAGACTGAGATGGTTGGGGCCTGTCCAGAGGAGAGATAGTGAATAATATGGTAGAAGAATGCGGAGTTTTGAACTGCCAGGCAGGAGGCCTAAAGGAAGACCAAAGAAGTTTATGGATGTAGTGAAAGAGAACATGAAGGTGGTTGGTGCAAGAGAGGAAGATGCAGAAGACAGGGTTAGATGGAGGCAATTGATTCGCTGTGGCGGGATAAGTCGAAAGGAAAAGAAGAAGATATATATATATATGTATTTCAGGTAGTCAGCTGACCTTTGAGCCTTCTTTGAGCACACCTTATACCTATTTGCTTAGTTAAATCCAGGTGGTGACTTTTTGTTTTTGGCCAGGCAGTGTATCTCCAACTGTTTCTATTCTAACATCTCAGTTACTTCACACGATTCATCATGAAAGCTGTGATATTTTTTCTTAACAATGCATTAAATAAACCCAAGCTCTATTGTATTGTATTGTATTTCTATTCATTTTTGTTCCCTTTGGAAACATTGTATGATGGTGGTCCATGAAGGGAAAATACATTTAAAACTAAATAAATTAATGTATAATATTTTACAGATGTAACTAATGCATGCTGCAAATTAATGTGAAGCAAACTTTTTTGCTGTGAAGTACATTTCTATCTTTTTTTCTATCACTTTTTTCCAGTGTGTGATCGCTGAATGGCTTTGTGGGTAGAAGGAGATGAAGCTACATGCTATTAGCAGTGAAGACATCTGTGCAAAAATTCCAACTTGCCCCAAATTTGCTTGATGAGTTGAGGAAGCAGCATGTTTGTGTGACACTGACAGTGAAACAGGGCTTGCATGTTTTTTGTGAGGAAAATTATGCAGTTATTTGGATGTTGTTGTGGGGTATTTTGTGACCTCTCGGACGAGTTGTTGCTGTGCTCTTGGGGTAATGTTGATTAGCCGGCCTCTCCTGGGAAGGTTCACCACTGTTCCAGGTTTTGGCCATTTGTGGATAATGGCTCTCACTGTGGCTTGCTGGAGTCCCAAAGCTTTAGAAATAGGTGTATAACCTTTTCCAGACTTATAGATCTGAATTAATCTGTTATGTGGGGGGGAATCACTTTTTTCACACAGGTCTATAAGGGTTTTACTTTTTTTCTCCTTTCAAAACAAAAACTACATTTTTTGTTTTGTTGTGTTGTCAATGACTAACATTTAAATTTGAGAAATCTGGAAGAGGCGAAGACTTTTCCACAGAAATGTGTATATATATACTTAATACATGTTTTATGCATTTCTTTGTAAAGCAACCTCTCTGTTCGTACCGTTGGCGGTCGGACGCCCACACTTTGGGATCCGCTATCCGGGCTGGACGACCTCTACAGCCGACTTGATGTCTCCGCCTCCGCCTTCCAGCAGCAGCAGCAGCAGCAGCAGCACAGCAGCGATCTCAGCTTGCCAGCCCCCGAATCCCCACCCACGTCCAGCCTGCCCTCCTAAACTCGAACGCCGTTACCTGAACTCAACTCGAACTTAATCAAGAAACGCCAACATGTTCAAGTCCACGCGACCGGTGGAAAAGTAGTCCCTCTTTTGAAGTCCAACAGGCGGGAGTTAGCTTTGCCGAGGAAGTTTTCCCACCCGTTTCTTTGAAGCCGGAGAAGCAGAGGCCTGGAGGAAAGGACAGTTATATGATGTGGATTTGGTACATTCTGCTCGGCTCAAGAACAGTTGGTAAGTTTCGGAAAACATTGTCAACATTAACTCCTCTTCTTGGGATACGTGGCTACGTCATGTATCTCTCCGCCGACTAGCTAGTAGTTGTTCAGAACTTTTCATTTCCGCGAGATACGTGCTTTTTTTGGTGAAACTGTGTACTTGTGGTTTGCGAAAGTGCTCAGTGGGGATGTGGGAATGCGTTCCCTTTAATTATAAACGACCAGCGAGAATCATATTGCAATACCCATCCCGCGTGCCGTCCGTCCATCATGTGTGCTGTTTTCGCCGACGGAGGGTGCCTGTTGACCGGCTACTCGGTGACAGAGCGTTCCCCAGGCGAGCCATGGAAGCCGCCAGCCTAAGCCAGGCGGAACACATGGTTAAAACACGGTTTCCAGTCGGTAGCGTCAGCGTCATTGCATCAATACCGACAATACACCTGTGTTATGTAGGGTGCGTTCACACTGGCCCACCGCTATCCGCTTGCATATATTCGGCCCATTGACGTATATACAAACATAACATCGTGATATTCCCTACACACCCTGGAGCCACGAATAAATAAATGAGAGTGAAATCATTAACTGGGCTGCTCAGGTAGGTCCACAGGAGATCAGATCACAGGAGATCACTTTCAAAATGAGTCTCCATGCAGTCAGAATGTGGGCTTTAGTATGTAAAACAGTAATATTCCACCCAGCAAAAATGACTCGAAAGGACATCATCACCATACTTTTAGATTTGGTTGAAAAGTGAAAGGCAAAAAGACGTCTCTATAAAGACGTCCGTTTCGTGTCTAAATTTGGTTGAATATTAAAAGAATGAATATAATATTTTTGGGATGTATTTGGACCGAATCAGTCAGACTAAACTCAACGTGTATTTCTGGGCTAAATCAAGGCAATGACAGACCGACCAGATTTAGCCCAGAAAACAACGTCGCAACGACGTTTTGGGTTGGGTGGGATAAGCAACTGGTTTTATTTAATCAGTAGTGTTTTAGTCATCGTAATTGCATCATGTGAAACTGCGGAATAGACAATAAACCATAAACACTCATTAAAAACATCTAAATCATACATATTTAAACTGTTACAACAGTGTCCTTTATGGCGCAAATTGAAATGTGGAGACTAATAGAGGATTGTGTTGACACTTTATACATTTAAACTCAGCAGGTAATGTGATTGGGGGTGTGGTAGAAATGATTACAAAGTGTAAAAATAGAAGATAGTCATGTTCAAAGCACATCACATTGCACCATGTGACTTGTATGCTTGGGCATGTGCCACGTGGCATGCTTTCTCGTCAATGAATCAGTACAGTGTGCAATTCTTTTTCTAATTCTTACAATTTTAATACTATAGACAACTAGATGTAGTTGTGACACACCACACCCTGTTTTCTATGTATTATTTCAAGTAAAGTTCACAGACAAGCATTTTGAACTGTTTACAGTGCTACCTCATTTTACCCCACCAAACACGTGTATGCACATGATTAAAATATTAATGTAAATAAAATCCCTGATATGAAGTGTTGACAAGACCCAGGCAAAACAAACGGCCAACATGTTAACCGAATGAAACTAGCAAAACACTGTGGTGACTGGGGAATGTCCAAGCCTTCATGGAGTGACACTATTTAGAGTGTGTTCACATTTCTCATTTTTGCTGGGATTAAACTGGACTGTTATCCATTTTTTCTGATGGTACAATTTGTATGGTCAAGTATGAAAACAGTCCAGGACCACCATTACCAGACCAAAACTGCCTGAGAGATGGGTCTCGTTCTGCTTGCCAGCAGACTCTAGTCCTGAGTGAGGCAAGTGTGACTGCCGACTGCAAAGACACACCAAAAACAGGATATGATGTCACCAAATGCAAGCCTAACCTGGCAATGCATAGCAGTACTCAACAGAACCCAGAGTGAAATAATAAAAAAAAAAAGAGTTAAATGTAAGCCCAGTAGCATAAATACAGTACCTAAACATAACTTTCTGTTTTCAACAAACAGGTCATCTTACTCATTACAGTTAAGTAAATTCATCAGAAACATCGTCTCCTTGCAATATATCTCCCTGTATGTGACCCAGAGGATGTAGTATTGTTTTGGGTGTGCTGGGTCACTTATGCCGTCCAATTGAGGTGTAATAATATGCATATAATTAACTGAGGGCATAATTCGGTCCGTTGACATAAAAGATAATACAAGTGTGAAGGCAAACCAGACGGCAAGTATCTTTCTAAAATCTTCGGCCCAGTTCAGACTATTGGATCCATCCATCCATTTTCTATACCGNTAAAAAAAAGAGTTAAATGTAAGCCCAGTAGCATAAATACAGTACCTAAACATAACTTTCTGTTTTCAACAAACAGGTCATCTTACTCATTACAGTTAAGTAAATTCATCAGAAACATCGTCTCCTTGCAATATATCTCCCTGTATGTGACCCAGAGGATGTAGTATTGTTTTGGGTGTGCTGGGTCACTTATGCCGTCCAATTGAGGTGTAATAATATGCATATAATTAACTGAGGGCATAATTCGGTCCGTTGACATAAAAGATAATACAAGTGTGAAGGCAAACCAGACGGCAAGTATCTTTCTAAAATCTTCGGCCCAGTTCAGACTATTGGATCCATCCATCCATTTTCTATACCGTTTATCCTCATCAGGGTCGCAGGTATGGCGGAGCCTATCCCAGCTGACTTTGGGCAGGAGGCGGGGTACACCCTGGACTGGTCGTCTGTCAATCGCAGGGCACATATAGACAAACAACTTTTCACACTCTAATGGACAATTTAGAGTCGCCAATTAACTTAACATGCATGTTTTTGGCATGTGGGAGGAAACCGGAGTACCCAGAGAAAACCCACGCATGCACGGGGAGAACATGCAAACTTCACACAGAGATGCCCAGCGGAGATTCGAACCCTGAAACTCCTGACTGTGAGGCCAACATGCTACCCACTTATCCACAGTGCGGCTGACTATTGGATCACAAATGTAAACATTTTCCTTAGATGCTTTTGGAAATAATGTTGACAAAAAAGCACCATTTTATTTCCCCCCCAAATTTAATTCTACCAATTATTACTTACATGCATATGCAATGGATGCTCATTAGCTCTGGCAAGAAGATGAACTGTTCATCATTGTAAGTGTGTTGGCATGAATACACAAAAATTGACTTAACTCAGGTTGGTACAATACTGGGGCAAGCATACCATACACATTCACATCTAAAGCTTCATACTTTTGGCCAGTGTTAGTGCTTTGATCCATCCTTGAGCTCTACAGACTTCCCCTCCTTTGCATGATTGGAAGAGGTGGGCCAGGGCGTGGCACAGTTCCATGGGCATGCACACAGAGTCATAGAGTGACTGCAATCCTTAATGATAACCACGACATTCAATAATCCCAATAAATACAAAGACATAAAATAATCCAAAAATCAAATAGCTTTTTTACCTGTAGCTATTTTTGTGTGAGCAATAAAGGTGTAATTTATTAATGCAATCTCTCCTCTTCAACCTCCACCATGAACAAAATAATCTGAATGACTCGAAGTATGACTACAAATGTCAGCGAAAGGGTAGTTGCAGAATAGCAGTGATGAGACAAGCAAACTGGCCAGAGCACAAATACTCACTGTGAGCACAGGCCAGTGGGGCCAGGAGAGGGAGGTACTTTTGGCCTACAGTGAGTGTGCCCTCATTTGTACATAATTCTGTGGAAGGAAGAACCCAATAAATTTCCATGTGTAGCTGGAGAAAAGTGGGGATTCAGAAAATGTACTTGACTTTGATTAACATTCAGTGGCGTTGTTTAATGACAACATTCTGAGGTTCTTATATTTAATGTCTTTCTGCTAGGAATCCTTCACTTTTCAGGTACTAATAATGTCTACATTTATATCTGTACTGTAATAGTTAGCATCATTGAAGCTGTGCTTACAAAGCACTGAAAGGCCAGTCTTACAGGAGTGACAAATGCTGGATGAAACCTCAATTACTTACATGCTACTGTGGTGCTCACCTGGTGGAATAGTTCAGAGGTTTAGTCATGAAACACCGCCCTGCTATCAAAACTGCAAAACCACCATGAGAGCTGACACTTCAGCGCACTACATGAACTCAAGGGAGAAGAAACAATCTTTTGCTTGATTACAGCCTCTTTCCGGTCACAGATGAGTTCATAACGTGTGTTTTTTCTTACTAATACTGAGCATACACTGTAAAGTCTCAGCAGTGTTAGATTTAAATTGCAACTGACACAAGTAAATTGCCTCTGACAGAAAATCAAAGCTTATGACTGAAGTGCTCGCACTAGACAGACCAAATGAGAGTCACGACTTGGCTGCTCACATTTGACATTTGGTTCATTGTAGTTCCACTTAAGTCCTGTGGCTATTAGTAGTTATGTTGCCAACTGTAGAGACAAACCAAGAAGACAACATTTTGTCCCGCTTAAAGTGGACTCAAAATGCTAATGCACAAAGCAACAACAACTTCTTTCATTAGTTGTGCCTTCATCTTTTCTGTAAGGTCATAGACACACTAGCACATCCACCCTTAAATACATCATTTGTGTATACAGTTCATTCTCTTTGTGCACATGCAATAAGAGGAAAACAACTTGGAAATTTAAAAATCCAGTCTTAACTTTGCAACAATACTGTCTGGGCTCTCCAAATCTCGGACACAGTAGTAATTTGTTTGAGCATCTTATGACCGGTGGCCGAGTGCTTAGCATGTTGGCCACACAGTCAGTATATCTGGGTTCAAATCTCCATTGGGCATCTCTGGCATCTCTGTGTGTAGTTTGCATGTTCTCCCTGTGCGTGCGCGGTTTTTCTCCAGGTACTCCGGTTTCCTCCCACATTCCAAAATCATGCATGACTCTAAATTGTTCATAGGTACGAATGTGAGTGTGACCAGTCCAGGATGTACCCTGCCCTCGCCCAAAATCAGCTGGCATAGGCTCCAGCATACCCCCGCAACCCTAGTGAGGATAAGCGGCATAGAAAATGGATGGATGACTGATTGGGACTGGCCTTTTGTTTCTTGTTTTGAATGACACCTGAACGGACTTTAAATCAACCCCTATTCAAAAATAATTAGTCCAACTCCCAGTCAGGCTTAAAACAAGCTTAATTTGCAGTGTATGCCTATGCTATGCTTGCCAGGAGAAGGGCTCATTTTTGACACAAACTGCCTTGGCATGGTGTTTGCTGCTTTGTCCAGTGTAGAACATGATTGGATGAGACAAGATAAATAGACTGACAAAATACCAATCTGCTTTGCAATTTCTTGTTTTATTATTGCAACAATAAAAATTATGGTGGCAGCACAAAAAAGTCTTTTGCACTCTGTTCACTAACCTGACACTTCCTGTCCAATCAATCAATTCAAAATGCATTAATATGTTTCTGCGCTAGCAAGCCACACACATGCACACACACAATTTTCATCCGTTACCAATTATGACAGTTCAGAATATATGGGTCATTTCTCTCATTGAGAAGAGAAGCAGAAAGTTATTGTGTCATGTTTGGAGTATTTTGTGTGTCAGTTGCATGGCTATGCATTTTCAGGCTAGTTGACCCAGTAAACGGTTACTCCTTGCATCTTTTGAAACAGGTTTATTTGTGTTGTGCTTGGATGTGCCATACTCTGAATAAATGTATAAAATGTTTATATATGTATTTCTAATCAGTAGGGATGAGCCGGATACTTATCTAAAACGAGTATCTGTTACAGATAATGCATTTTTGTCAAGTACTAGCATAAAACAAGTACAGCTCGTCATTATTCGTAATCGTGATGAAGGAAAATTGTCAATGGGTAACTACTTATGTATTCACTCTTCACATTCTGTGATTGGCCTGTCACACACGGCGACCGCCCTTCATGCCAGGGATTCGTGACACATACATGCTTGCCGCTCGACCTCTCTCGGTAGCTTTTAGTTTGTGAGTGTGGCGTGCGATTCGAGCGTGCGGGGTGCGCTTCATGTCAGGCTGTTGTAGTTTCACTCACTGGAGAAGTATGTGTGTGGACATTGTACGAGGCTCGTGCAGCCCACTCACTCTGTTGCAAGATAAGGGTACTGGTTTCCTACGGCACCCACGGCTATCGTCACCGGTAGAACCAGAATGTACATCGGGAAGAGCCGCCTGTTGTGGCCCGGCAAGGCGCATTATTGTCGGATGTGCTATGTGAGCAGCTAACCACCTAAAGTTACTTGGTAAAATTGTTTTGTAACATACTGTACATTTGACAAAATAGACCTGTGAATGGCTCGTATTGTAACAGACACTGCTTGTGTTTGTTTGTTTTCTGCTTGCTTCTAATTTGGCTGGTGAGTCAGTTGGAAAGTGAATGCAATGCTTTTGAGAAAATACAGTGAACAAGGCTGAGTGATTATTTCCCTTTTTACCAGCACTGGATGAATCACCAACTTCACAGAAATCATTTAAAATAATTTAATAAAAAAGTCTTACAGATCACTTTCATGCATAAAATTTAAATCTCATATTTGAGGCTGTTCTATAAAAAGTAAAAAAAAACCAAACTTTTTATCAACCCTTTTTTTATTTCATACTTAAAATAATGTAACAACTTTAGCCCCACACATTTCTGGTTAAACCACACCGACTTCTGGTTTATGCCCCGCCCACTCTGAGTACAAATACGGATACAAATCATTTAGATAATTAATATATTTAGTAGGGCTGTCATTCGATCACCATCACCATTAATTGTTTATATAGTTAACTCAAAATTAATCACATTTAGATAAAAAAAAGTTACCTATAATAAGTAGGGATGTAAATCTCTTTGTGGTAAACGATTCCACAAGCAACTACAGTGATAACTACATAAAATTTTATGTAAAGTGATATACACTTTGGAAATATGGGCCATTATTTAATAAAAAAACCCATAAAATTGGAAATACCCTAGTTTTTAAAAGTTTAATGCAGCGGTGACTTGTTTTACTTTGATTGACGATTCTTGAACGTGCTCACTAGGCTACTTAGTTCCCTAATATAAGGCTACTTTTTTTTACCTCATGCTCATGCTGATACTATGTGGAAATGCATAAAGGTAAGATTTGATGATCTTATTGAGTGAAATATGTCCAGGCTCGTATTGGTGGGTGGTGGATTTGTATTTATTCATTCCTAATTTGATATTGTTCCTGTCATATTTTATACAATACATAATAAACTAGAAAAATTCCCGGTGGAAATTTTGACGGACATGGCCTCTGTGCTGTGAACCTTTGGCCCGGTGTCTGCTGTCGTGCGCTTAAAGAGGCGTACACCATGCAACTGCTGTATATAAATGAGGAAAAGAGCTAAAATGCTAACATGCTAACTGGTGGAATACCAATACCTAGCTAGGTAGCAATATACAGCAAAACCGCCAAAGCAGTTCTATAGTGTCCCAGTATCATGAAATGGCTGTATTTGCCTTTAAATATAAGAAAATTAGATAAAATGCTAACACGCTAACAGGTAAAATGCAAACACCTAGCTAGATAGCAATAATACACTAAAACCGCCAAGGTAGTTGTCTAATGTCCCAGTCTCATAAAATGCCTGTATTAGCCTTTATATATGAGAAAATTAGCTAAAATGCTAACACGCTAACAAGTGGATTCCAAACACCTAGCTAGATAGCAATATACACCACAACCGCCAAGGAACTTTTATAGTGTCCCAGTATCATGAAATGCCTGTATTTGCCTTTAAATATCAAGAAAATTAGCACTTATGCTAACACGCTAGGAGTTTGAAGCCAAATACCTAGCTAGATAGCAATATACAGCAAAACCGCCAAAGCAGTTCTATAGTGTCCCAGTATCATAAAATGCCTGGATTAGCCTATAATAATGATAAAATTAGTTAAAATGCTAACACGCTAACAGGTGGAATTCAAACACCTAGCTAGATAGCAATATACACCATAACCACCAAGGTAGTTCTATAGTGTCCCAAAATCATAAAATGCCTGTATTAGCCCTTATATATGAGAAAAAATGCTAACATGCTAACAGGTGGATTCCAAACACTTAGCTAGATAGCAATAATACACCAAAACCGCCAAGGTAGTTGTATAATGTCCCAGTATCATGAAATGCCTGTCTTAGCCTTTATATATGAGAAAATTTGCTCAAATGGTAACAAGCTAACATGTGGATTCAAAACACCTAGCTAGATAGCAATATACACCAAAACCGCCAAGGTAGTTCTATAGTGTCCCAGTATCATAAAATGCCTGGATTAGCCTTTTTATATGAGAAAAAATGCTAACATGCTAACAGGTGGATTCCAAACACTTAGCTAGATAGCAATAATACACCAAAACCGCCAAGGTAGTTGTATAATGTCCCAGTATCATGAAATGCCTGTATTAGCCTTTATATATGAGAAAATTAGCTAAAATGCTAACAAGCTAACATGTGGATTCAAAACACCTAGCTAGATAGCAATATACACCAAACCGCCAAGGTAGTTGTATAATGTCCCAGTATCATGAAATGCCTTTATTTGCCTTTAAATACGAAGAAAATTAGCACTTATGTTAACACGCTAGAAGTTAGCCTGCTAGCACCTTGAAAGACAACGCCAAGTCCAGAAAGTGGCAAGGCATTCCTGTAGGGTCTCTACATAAAGTCTTATGTGTTTGTTGCAATAACAATGCACATAATAATTATGGACATGGCCTATAACATACGTATGTTTTACTAAGGCGTTGTAGATCTTTCCCAGTGACAAGCTAGTGCTCTGGTAATAATATTGCTGCTAATGCTAATAGTACGTCAATTCTTGACCTCGGCTATGGTAACATTGAATAACCCCCCAATTAGCTGTCCTCACCTATGCCAGTCTGTAATTTTAGCTTGCAGTTGAAACCAAAAAGCAGCCGAAAGACTGCTTGCATCTAAAAATAACACTTGTTAGTTGGTACACTTGTATGCCAACATACCACTCTAAAATAAAAATTTAAAAAATGGCAGTGATCCAGTAATTTCTCGCTTTTCTTGGGCAGGCGACAGAGTCCGTAATAAATCAAATTACAGAGACAGTACTTTGATCTTGTTGCGAGAGCCATCTCCCAGAGTTTTGAAGCTAAATTTACCATTCAAAATACTCTTTTTTTGTGTCAATTTCTATTCAATATTTACTCCCACTTGTAGCACCACAGTCATCGCTGCTTCCCCAACCTACGGTGTAGGCCGAGGGTCAAACAGGGCAGGCAAAAAAAGTCAAAAAGTGCTGTTAAAGGAAACTTCTTAACATGTAGGCCTGTCACAATAACATATTTTGCTGAACTATAATTTTCCTACAAGTTATTGTTGATAATCGATATTATTATTTTGTTTTATATTTAATTTGCTGGCGCCTCCGTAAGCATTGTCTGTCGGGACAAAAGCTCTGCTGCTGCCGGCAGCGGCATCTTCTGCTGACATTTGGCTTATAAACCATCGCTTTTGTGCCTTCATTAATTTTAGCAATGTGCTTGCTAACTTGCTGCTATCTCTCTGTGTAGCCACTCACTAGAAGCCTTGTCCACTACTGGGACAAAGATGCTGCATGCCTGACAGGAGGGCTCACTCTATCCTTTCCACTATTGAACCAATGCACAGACTCATGCAGAGTGAATCCTCCTGTCATCCAGTCTGTGTGGTAACGAGAGACAAGGAAAACAAACATGGACGCATGCACATGTCAATTTATCGAGGCAGGCAATATTATTGACTTTGTTTTTTTAAATTGTTTGAATAATCGATTTAAGAGACAGGCCTACTTACACGTTAACTTTGACAGCCCTAATATTTGACATCTAGTCAACCTGTTGCCCTGCATCATCAGCTGTCATTAGCTTTGTTGTTGTGCCATAGACACCATAGCAGACTGCCACTCACAATCTATTTTAGACTGAAATTTGAGCATCCTGTGTTATACCACATAAAAAGAACCTAATAGCAGGATTTCTCAACTGTACAAAAATGGAACATGTATTACCACGACATCCATTCCATTAGATTCCATTTTCTTCCGCTTATCCGGGTCCGGGTCGTGGGGGCAGCAGTCTCAGTAGGAAGGTTCAGACTTCCCGGTCTCCGGCGACCTCTTCCAGCTCCACCGGGAGGACACCAAGGCGTTCCTAGGCCAGCTGTGAGACATAGTCCCTCCAGCGTGTCCTAGGTCTTCCCCGGGGCCTTCTCCCGGCTGGGCATGTCCGGAACACCTCACCAGGGAGGCGCCCAGGAGGCATCCAGACTAGATGCCCGAGCCACCTCAACTGGCTCCTCTTGATGTGAAGGAGCAGCGGCTCTACTCTGAGCTCCTCCCAGATGGCCAAGCTCCTCGCCCTAACTCTTAGGGTGAGTCCAGCCACCCTACGAAGGAAACTCATTTCCGCCGCTTGTATTCGCGATCTCGTTCTTTCGGTCATGACCCATAACTTATGACCATAGGTGAGGGTGGAAACGTAGATAGACTGGTAAACAGAGAGCTTTGCCTTCCGGCTCAGCTCTCTCTTCACCACGGCGGGTGTATATGTCGGGCATGTGACACAAAGAATAAAATTGGTGAAAGTGGGTAACATACAACAAAAAATGACCCATTTCTTTGTCAATTGAGGGGTGATTTGTTCATGCTGTGCCCAATTTCTCACTCAGCAGTCAGCTGGGATAAGCTCAAACTTTTACACCACCCTGCCCATGATAAGTGGCACCACTATCGCGTGCACTATACAAATGCATGTGGTGAGGACAATGCTGTGTTTAATTTTAGTGTGTCATGGCTTATTTGCCTCTTGCATAGTTAATCTTTAACACTATAAGGGATGGGCACTATTTACATTTCTACTGATACATTACTTGGGAATTAGGACTGGTACTCAAAAGTACCAATTTCCGGTACTTTTATGTATGTTTATGTGGTAATATGTGCTAATTCACAAATTTATTATTATATTTTTTTAATCTAAGATATTTATCTGTCCATATATAAACAGATACACGCAGCTATTTGGATTATTGTTGTTGTTCCAGAAATGGCTTCAACACGAAAAGCCTTTACTACAACTAAAACCCAGCTCTACATTCTTCTGTTTTTTTTTTTTCACCTGTGGAAAATTTGGGTGATGGGTATAATAACTTTAAAACAAATGATCAAAAGAGGATGAAGCACTGTGCATTTGCTATACCGCTTATCCTCAGTAGGGTCGCGGGTAGGTTATCCCAGGCTGACTTCGGGCGTGAGGCGAGGTACACCCTGGACTGGTTGTAATTCACGAAGTAGCAGTTTGTATATGAATAGTAGTTCTCTGTTATTTTCTATAATGACCCCCCTAAAGGACAGGAATGTTTTCACGCCCCCCCAATTTGAAATACTATTTAGAAACTGGTCTGCAGGGGGGCCCGCCACACTATACGAGAACCACTGAGCTAGCCCAACGGCAATTTCTTTCTGTACCTCTCTAGACCACACAAACCAAAACAGATCTCATTTAAATAGTTCCAGACATGATTCATCAACTTAGCTTAAATGTGTTATATAGTGTTTGTAAATATGTTCTACAGTACATTGTTCAGTTATTGAAAGCGAGCGGTAAATTTGCCAAAATAATTACATTTATAGTTAATGCACGATAAACTTAGCTTATGACAAGCTGTCAATTGACTGAAGCATTTTACGTACTATTTTTAATTCTGTAATAATCAAAGTGCAACCCTTACTTACTTTTATCATACTTTTATCTAGTCGCACATGTGCCAACAGCAGGTGATGTCAGCGCATGATTTTTTAACTAAAGTGTAGTAAAACATTTTTATTAGATTTTTTCCAAAATAATTTTGGTCAATATGTGTGTAAATAATAAGCTGAATATAGCTTATAGCATATATAGCATATACATCCATTCATACAATATATTAATGTTCTCAAATTTTAAAAAGAAACCTCACTTTTAAGGTGTTGCAGCTTTTATTTTGGTGTGGGGCTGGGCCACGATCAAATACATGTTGTGTAAACCCAAGTCCATCCCCTCCTCACAGCACCCTACCTTTTCCCGAGCCACACACGTTACCTTAATTCCCCACTTGATGTCCTTCCCCTCCCGCTCAAGCATCGCAAGGTCGCCCATAAACATGAGACATGCCTTGTGGGGCCATAGCCAGCATTAGTACACACGAGAACCTAAGGTTCTTGGGTCTGGAGGCAGGGTACACCCTGGAGTGGTCACCAGCCAATCACAGGGCTTAATAGTACACTTACAAACATTATTTTTTGGAATTTAATATTGTTATTAAAGTAGTTTTTCAAAGCATAAAAATAATGCAAGAAAAGTATTGCTGAATTTCTTTTTTACTACACAGCATGGCCAACAATATTAAGATAAAATTGGATAAAATGGGTGTGCAAAATACTGTAGCGATAGGTATATTGTGTTGTTCCAAGCTGCTGTTTAGGGTGTGGGCTATAGAGGGCAGTGGTGTTCAGCATGCTGGTTAGAGTAAGCATTTGTAGTGAAATGCGTCAATTAAGAAAACTAGGAAGTGTCTTTTTTTTTGCTGAACTGTGCATGTTATGAGGTGCATGAGTGCTCTGTGTTTACAAGCAAATAAATGGCCAACTGAATTACAGCCATCTTGGTGTGGAATTTTTCAGCTGCTATTACAATACTTTGAGGATAGGACTAATTATTTGAGAGTTCTAGATCAATTTTTGGTGTGATTTAAAATATATTACTTTTTTTCTTTTTTTTTACAAACTCTCTTCAATGCAATAGTAATTTATTGACGGTCCTTAGTAACAACCAGCGGTAAGAGTGGCACTTCCCTGGATTCTACCGCTGTAGCTATGGGGCTGAATATTCAGTGTCTAACTTGAAACTAACTTCTCCACGGTACACAGCAGACATGTCTGCATGGTGGTTTTGTGTTTTCTCCTTCATTCGTGTAGCGGGAGTTGAGTGGCAACCAGCTTTGAGGCACATGTACTTCACCTATTGGAGTGCAACCCAGAGTTGCGGCACAGGATCTGCCCGAATTCCTGGTGGAAGTAGATCTTATCCAATCTTCAAAATATAGCATAACCGCATCTTATCCTGAAGATTGGACCGTAAAATCCCTACATGATTGTATACATATAGAGATACTTCATGCTTCTTCAT
This sequence comes from Oostethus manadensis, assembly GCA_024372805.1. Lineage (NCBI taxonomy): Eukaryota > Metazoa > Chordata > Actinopteri > Syngnathiformes > Syngnathidae > Oostethus > Oostethus manadensis. Next base: position 546,744 of record QODF01000002.1, on the reverse strand, counting down.
GAACACAAATGCCAGAATAAATGTAAAGATTCCTGAGGCAAGACAGCAGATTACATCAACCACATTTCCATCATGCTGATATAATCTGTGTGTATTGGTGACAGTATATTTCATGTAATTATATTATAAAAATTCTCATTATTATAACTATTATACTTATATCATTTGAGATCTCTTCATCGAAATTTTCCCATTACTACACACCTGAAATGCTGCTCAGTGAATGAAGCCAAATTGGTCCCTGTGTTAAATTGAGTGTAAATGGGTCAAAAGCTGGCATGTGTCCTTTTTCTGTTTTGAGGGGGGAGTGGTAAACTGATCTCCAGCAGGCAGATAAATTGGTTTAGTTTGGTTTAATTTGTTTCGCACATGCATACATTGTACAAAGAATTATTCATGTTGCATTCCTCAGTTCTACATGTCCGAAAAGGAGTAGGAAGAAGCAAAGCTTATTTAAATCCTACCCACTTCTCACATGATTTTCTAATACATACTCATACATACAGTGTATATACATGCATATACACATACATTCATATGTATATACATAATACATACATATACATACATTAATATATCATTTTTCTTTTGAAAAAAAATATCTTTTTTCTTCGTCTTCTTCCTTCCCTCTTCCCCTGTTGATTTCCGGATCAACATCTTGCTGTCTTGGTGTTGTAAAATGTAAGTATCATTAAATGTAAGTACTTGAGTTCCTGATTTTAATGCTTTGTTGAGCGTGCCCTTTCAACGTTAATATCAATGTTCGTATTATTGAATGTAATCTTACTGTTTTTGTATGTTGTATCCTCCTTTTTCCTTGTTGTCATGATTATATGATGTTTAGTATGTATCAAAATTGTTGATATCTTTGACAACCAGCACTCCTGCTTTTCCTGGACCTCCATGTAGCTTGATGTATATTTTTCCGTTGGTGCTCCAAGTACTTTGTATCTTGAACTGCTTCCTCAAGTCTCGTGCTTTCTTGGCAATGTCAGCGTTGCGTTTTGTCAGATGCTCGTTTAAGTAGACGTTTGTGCCTTTCAAGTTCTTCCTCTGTTTCAGCGCTGCAGTTTTGAATTCCATGTTGGTGAACTTGATGACGACAGGTGTGGTGTTGTTTGTGCCATACAGTGGGATGCAAGTATCAATGGTGTTGATATCGCTATCCACCTCCTTTGATTGTAGGAAGTTGACAATCTGTTGCTTGCTGAAGGAACATTCATTCCATCTGGTTCTCCTCTGTTATGAGCTTCCCTATCTTTTGACCTGGGTGTAATTCTGAGCCCAGTGAGGATCACATCATTCATTCGTGAATTTTGATCCATCTCCTACATTATAGTTTTCATTTGCCCAGTGATGTTATCCTTTGCTTATTTCTCTTCCTCCAGAGTGGTGCGCCAGGCGGCATTATCCTACAATAGTGTCCTGATATCATCCTGTAGAGCATTGATGTCGTTGCGTAATGCATAGTTTACTTCGTTGGGGTTTTTAACCTCCTTGAGGGCAGCACGCAAGGCAGCATTGTCTTCCAATAATGTCTTGATATCATTCTGCAGAACTCTAACATCCTAGCATAATGCTCTATTTTCTTCCATATGGTTTTTAGCTTCCTTCAGAGCAGCATTTTCTTTCAATAGTGGCTTTAAATGATCCTGCAAAGCCTTGATATCTGTGCGTAGTGCTTTATTATCTGCCAAAGGGTCTTTAACCTCTTTGAGAGCAGCACACAATGCAACAATTTTATCTTGCAACTTTTTGATTTCTTTTTTTTAGAGCTTTAGTTTCTTTGCTCAGTACTCTATTTTCCTCCATATAGTTTATGACATCACCATGGGCCCCTAGGATCTTTTTGATGAGACTGTCATTCTGCGATTTTACATGTTGAATTGGTGACTGCAAATGCTTAAGGTCTGGTTGTGCTGGAGTACACTCCAGTATCTCCTGCCTCTGCATCTTCATGTCTATCTGTCTTAACTTAAAGTCTTGCATCCAGGACTCCCATAAATTTTCTTCTTTTTTTTGTTTTTCTGATGTACTCCACTCATGGCTGCAGTCGTCCTCCTCCACCGCATTTTATTCCTCCTCCCGTCTTCCTGATGTACTCGACTCATGGTTGCCGTCGTCCTCCCCCTCCACATCTGGCAACAAGACTGGCGCTCGTGATTTTGAGTCCATGTATCCAGGGACAGCGTCCTTCACAATTGTAATAGAGGCTCGCTTTCTTTCATTTTTTCTTTTGTTTGGCATTGTTGCTAGGCAACTGCTTTAAACTTCAGTAATTAGCCGGTTAGCTTGGCTTCCTAGCAGCTTTCACCGCATGTAACTCGCTGATTTCAAGGAATCTGTACCGATTCAAGTTAAGGTTGAGGGAATCAGCAACCAGTTGCGATCATGTGTTCATGAAATGTATTCAGAAAAGCACCAAAATAGTTGTAGTTTATAGTATCCTCAGCAGAGCCCTTGCCTTGTACATCCTCTTCAGTCAACAAAGGAAGAAAAAAAAATCCCTCTACCTCTTCTATTTTATAAGCAGCGCTTATGCTTGTCATCTGTTTATTTGTGTGCATTAAGTGTTATTTCTGAATGAGTTACATGCATTTGAGACCACGTTCATTCATTTGTACTAAGCAGGTAACGATCAATGGTGTTTGGTGCTCCAGCATTCTCATTGTTTACCTCATTAAACATTTTAGAGTTAGCATTAAATGCACACATAATCAACACATTTGTAAATGTTGTATGTTGTTTGCACAGCTTGTGATAGTCCTCATCAGTCAAGCAGGTAAACATCACATTACACCTTCATGTGGTTTTCATCCGCACCATGTTTGCTTTGGAACAGGACTTTGTCTGCCCTAAAGGAACAGCACAGAAACTGATTATGATGGATTGTGATAGATTTCTCCTTGACTGACCTCTGTCGGAAATCACAAATTGCTCACTGTGCATGCACACAGTTCTACTTTTAAAAAGAATATATATTGGCAAGTGTATGCATTAATTTATAGACCAGTCTTCAGTGGAACGAAGCTTTCATGCTGTGTAAATATGTAATGCAGCATGTATTGCAAAAGGTAATGCTATGGAATGAAACTTACCATTGGTGTTGCACAGAGCTACTAATGCTGTCTGTCTGGCATGACAGGTCAGCTTGAGATCAGGACATCGGTCAACCTCATGATTTGTTTTGTTAACTAAAAAAAATAATATTAAATCCTTAATAATTGAAAAGGTGACTCGTGCAGGGTTTTAAATAACAGTAGTAAACATAATAAAATAGGTGCTTTCCTTATTGTTTTTGTGGCCAAGAGAGAAATGCGTGTGGCACTTTTGGCGCTACACTATTGTAAAGTAAAATTTCAGACCTTATGCTAGTTGTCATACACTCTTAATAAAAAAATTAAGACCTCTGCATTATCAACATGCGTTATCACAATAGAAATATTTATCGTGGGCCAAATTTTTAATGCTTCGATCACATATCGTCCATTCCTACCGTTAGTTAGAATCTACAGTGCATTTTTAATGCATAAAACAGAAATAACGTGAAGTGACTTTATTGTTTTAAGATAAAGAGTACAATAAATTGGAAGTACAGCGTAATCCCAGTATACGAAATTAATTCGTTCCAAAAGGATTTTTGTAAGCCAAATTTTTTGGTAACCCGAGCAACATTTAACATGCAAATTGGCTAATTTGTTCCACTGACCCGGAAGACCCCTCATTCAATGGAAAAAAACATTGCTCTGCACATTTAATACTGTATAAACTGTAATACATTGTAATGTACATTGTAATACCAATGTAATGTATGAACAAAACCTAAAATAGAATGTATATTGAGTTAAAATTCCAAAAGTTTTTTACCTTCAATTCGCAGAAAAGTGCAGGGCATGTAAACTGACAGCAATAAACCAATCAGAGAACATTTTGTCATACTTACGCTGCCAGCAATAAACCAATCAGAGAACATTAAGTCATACGTAGCGTACGTACACTTCCGCCATGCCTCCAGTAAGGTAACCTACCCGTATGTGGCAAAACAACATTTTTGCCGAGCGCCGGGAGACGGCGCCATATGTGAATGGATTGTGGAAACCTTGGCTAAGGTATCCGCTTTAACTCTTGTCCGAGCTTTCACGAAAGCCGGCATCATTGCTTAACAGCCGACGGACAACGAGACTGACGTCTAACAACGATGACAGGGAACCCGGCATGTTTGACGTCAGTTCAGATGCAGAAGATGGTATTGTGGGAGATGAGTGATAAAAATGATGCAGTGAGTGTTTTGTTAAATAGTAGAATAAACTCACTCTTTTGCTTCTGTTGCTTTTTTTTGTAGACCGTATGTCTATGCATGCGCCTTAAAATATGGTAAATCCGGAAAATTCTGAAAAAAAGAAAGTTTTGCTAAGATCGACAAACCTTCGTAAAGCAAATTAATTTTTGTAACCCGAAGCAAAAAAAAACATCATGGTATTTTCGTATTCCGTGGCATCCGTATCCCGAGGTTCCACTGTATTGAAATTACAGCAAAAACACAAAATGCAACGTGAGACCAGGACTACTATGAACCTACCTGAACCAAGACAACACTAGTCACAAGGTGTTCCAGTGATTTGTTTACTAACTGTGTAATTACATCATCTTACTTCACACCTGCTCATCCTGTAAGACACATAAAATAATATATGTATTATATAAAAAAATACAATAAAATAGATGTTTTTTTTTTGGGGGGGGGGGAGGAGGGGTTAACCTCTGCTAACTCTGTTCAAAATAAGATTAAGTGCCAAGAAGAAGGCTGTAAGCGGGATATTCCTTTTAAGGACTATAGCTTTTCCCTGAGTTCCCCCGTTTGAAAAGCTCCGGACAGATTCAAGATGGAATATCCAATAAACTTTAACCTTTGACTGTTTGCCAAAAGGACACATTTACCACCTATTACGCACATGGCACTTGTCAGCCTACTCATGTCTTTTCCTGTCATGTCACTTCGGTTTATGAGTTGGCCTATTACAGACAGCACATATGGCTTGAGTGGAATGACATAATGTAATAATATCACCTTGTTGTAATAACACTCTTCAAACCTATCTACCTTCAAACAACTCTGTGGCCTGGCTGGTGGCTACACAATTAGCAGTTAATTAATTGCTCATTCATAGGCGATGCACTTAGTGTGGAAATTGATTTTTCTTCTATCATATACTTTTATCAATCACTCCACCATATCTTTTTTTACTTTCTTAAGAATTTACACTGCTCCAACAAATACAGGGCAAATATTTGCTCCAACAAATATTTGCTCCAACAATTTTTGCAGAGTGGAGCAGGTGGAACTGCCTTTATCTCAATCCTTCAAAAACTAAGGTAGTAGTTGTCCACTTCTGCAAGAACCCCACCACTATCCCTATGCTGTCAGTTAATAACCAGTTGGTAAAGAGGGTTGAGTCATACAGATATCTTGGGACAAAAATTGATCATAGACTCACCTTCCAATCTAACTGTGAAACTCCAGGTAGACTTCAGGTCCGTCAGTCAGTCCTGATAGCTTTTTACAAATGCTTTATTGAGCCTGTAATCACTTTTAACCTATCAGCCTGGTTTGGTTCGCTACCTAACATTTATTGTAACCCACTAAATAAAATTATAACAATGAGTAATAAAATACTGTAATTGGACTGGAACAGGAATCGCTTATCAACATTTACCACAGAAGGGTTAAGTTAAAAGGTACACACATAGCCACAGATGTCACTCATACGGTGCATGGTCATTATAGTTTGTTGCCTTCAGGTCAGAGATATAGATCACTTGCTCTCAGGACAAAGTTTGTCAAGTTTTGTTCCAACATCCCTTCGGCTCATGAATACCTGATGTTTTTGTGTATATGTGCACCGGTGATTTGCATGTATATGTACAGTAGGGTTTGCTTTTAATGTTATTTATGTATTTAGTTTTTATTTTAACATGATTTATTTTATAATTATTTAACTGTCATGTACTGCTGGTACTTTTTGATTGAGTGGGGCACATCGCATTGTATTGTGTGGTGTTGTTGTGTGAACTGTATTGTAAGTATTGATGCTCTGCGCAAATTAAGTTCCTAACCGTTCATAATCCTATGCTAGAAGTAATAAATTTATCACTATTTTTATTCCAGAATCAACTTCTAGAATACATGACTTATTTTTGAGAAACTCTCTTCAGTGCAATAATACTTTATTGACAGTCTTAAGTGACAACCGCAGTTGAACAGCCATGACAGAAGAGTCCGGGCACAGTGAGGGGAATCTACTGCTGTAACTACGGAGCCGAATATCCAGTGTCCAACGTGAAAAAACGTCCCCATGTTACACGCGGACTTGTCTTCACCGTGGTGGTGCCTTTTTTTTTCCTTTCATCTGGGTGGTGGGAGTCGAGTGGCAACCAGCTGATATGCATTTACCGCACCCACCATGTTGGAGTGTGGTCCAGAGTTACGGCACCACATTGGCCAGATCTCGAGCTTTTTCAAAACTGATCGGCAGCCAATCCCGATCCAGAAAATCGGACATCCCTAATAAACATATGTGAAACACAAATTATGTAATAGGCATGTTTACTGAAAACAACAATGGTCTTGATCAGTGTTGCCAACTTGACTCTTTTGTTGCTAGATCTGGTGACTTTCCATCTGCCCTTGGTTACATATTTTTTCAAAAGCAACTAGTGACAAATCCAGCAACTTTTTCTGGCATTGTTGGGTTGAGTTTTCTGGTATTTGGGGACTGGTGCTCTTCACAGGTCTTCACAGCCCCATCAAGAATCAAGGTTATTTGTAGTTCTAAACATAATGAAGGAGTTTTTACTCACTTTCTTTTCTTGATCTACGGGGTTATGCTTTTTTCCCACAGCATTTTACAACATCAAATCCAAATGATATGCAAATTAGTCAATGAAGTTATCTAACGTCTTAATGGCAGCCAGTAGCTACTTTTCTTACTGAAAAGTTGGCAACGTTACCACTCAGATGTATAATGGATGTAGAGAGGATAACGGAAACAGTACTTTTATAGGCACTGACCAAATTCCATCGGTACTACTGAGCACTGATTCAGGTAAAATCCAAAAGGATATTTCAGTACCAAAACTGCAGTCTTCATGGAGTGTCATGGCACCTTTCCAAACAACTTTCAATTCACAAGCGAAGATGACGAAGCCAGAGGGAGGGAGCAATGTTTACACCAACAGGGAAAAATATAAGTTACAGAAAGTGAAAGTCATATTTTTACGTATATAGCTACAATAAACCATACCGCTTTAATTAACGTCAATGTTCTGGAAGAAGACACTCTTAATATGTCATATGATGTCTTGATACATTCCGGTGTGTAGAAACAACCAAACAGCCATCTTTTAACAAAACCAAACCACCCAAACTTAATTTACGTGTTCAGAAATAGACTGAAAATCGTGTGTGTATTTTGTAAATTAGTGTTACATACATTATAACAGGTCGGTAGAAACTTTTCTTTACTGTATTATTTTGTGCACGTAAAACTATAATTATTGTTTATAAAATGTGTTTTGTATTAACATTTTGGCATGTCTGGAATGGATTAATTGGAGTGCCAATATTGGAATTTTTAGGTGCAGGCCAATATAATCCCTTATTATTTTTTTAGCTGATATTGGATTGATATCTGATATCGCTATTAGATAAGGACATCCCTACCATTTAAATATATTAAATAACTATTTTACATAGTCATCTGCTGCATATACTTCATTAACATTAGTTCTGATGCAAATACTCAGTACTGAGGCGCCATGATCCAAACTAAGTCCATACTTTCATTCTAGCTTGTACTTCCAAGGTGTTTATTTACTCTGTTGTTAAGTTAACAAGAATAGTAAATTAAACTTGTCTTGCTGCAGACAGATAATTACACAGCCTATATTCCTGTTTTAGGGACAAGGAAATGGCCGACAAAGGCAAATTATATTCTTTGGTTTGCTGTGCATGCAAGGGTTTCTTCTAAATCTAAACCCCATTAACACACTTCTGTTGCTGTATGTATGCTGCGGCTTGTGTGCTTCTGTCAGGTGTCGTTAATTGGCAGAGGCTACTTTACACCTCTGCTTACTTTAGGATATGCTTCAGTGAGCGTAAGAAAAAGGATAGAGAATCTTTTCCCTGTCTCTGAGAAGCGCTTCTCTATTGTAGTCACACACACACACACACACACACACGCACACACACACACACACACACACACACATGCAAATTCAGTCAGTGACACATACACACACACACACACACACTGATTATGTAGCCAGACCATTAGGAGTATTGCATAATTCAAGCTTACCCTCCTTTGAAGACTGTTTCTTATTGTTCAAAGATAAGTCTTAAAGATGAGTTCCATTTTTTTTAGACTCCAGTGTTGACACTGAAGTGTGACGTTTTACCTTCAGAAAAATTCTACTCAAGTCATTTAGGACTGTTTCACTTTGTAATAGTTATACGGTATAGGTGTGTGACAAGATCAAATCATTTTTTTCACAGTTTTTTATGTGGTCGTTCACATTACCAAATGTGACATGTTATGTGAATGCAAAGCGTCTGGAAAGTGATGCGCATGCGCAGAAGCACGACGTCACTCATTTCTGTCGTGTGTGCTCCAGTGATGTGCGATACCATTGTATTCATTTCTGATTTGATATTGGCTAAAATTCAGGCTGGTATTGGCGATACCAACTCAATTCATTGTGCAAATTTATCTAATGTGTCTGGTAAATTTTAAAACGCATTGTACAGTATTTCAAATCATAGCATGAATAATGAAGACATCATAATAATTTATTGATTTATTTTAAACCCATGCAATGATCTGAATTGATCAAATAGGTGGCATTAGTCACAATAAGATATTAAATATTTAATTATTTGTACACATTTTTCATTGGACATTCTTTACAGTCCTAAAAAATGTAAATAGATTATATACCAGACCTGGATTCAATTTTTTTTTTATTTAAACCATGTATAATAGGCAGATACTGTTGTACTATTGATGCTGATGTTAAATTGTGATGCTTTTGAATGTTTGTCACAGCACTGCATGAGTTGAACTTTGATATCTCACCATGAAACCCATTCTCTCAGGTCATTTATTGGGGTTTGGTCTTCACAAATGTATTTCTGTCTGATAAAGGCCCTCTTAGTTAGGCCTTAATCAGGGCTGGACACTTTCTACTAACACACACGTTCACTGCGATTCATAGGATTACTTCATATTCACACACAGTGTAGAACTTGTATGATATTAAATTGCAAAGCTTTAGAGTTTATGTCATGGGTGGTGGGTAAAACTTAACTAAAGATTTGTGTTTGCTGTCATGCTATAAATGGTCTCAGGCTGATATTTTATTGTGTCTCCTCTGGTAAAAAAAACAAACCATAGAACCCATGTTATTACAAATACATTTTGACTCAGTAATGCTGTCCTGTGGCTACAACAAGATCACCCACAACCAAAAAGGCCTGTTGGGCTTCAAATGTGGTATTATTATTACTATTTTTCCAGACGAACAATGTGAGCCCAAATGTGTTTGTTGATATTTTCCCCGCCACCCCCGATCCCTCCCAATTTGCACCCAGCAATACTTTGCTTATCACCCCTTATCTCTCAGGCACCTGCACTGTGTTGTTGACAGCGCATGTGCATAAGGCCCTGTGCTTTACCCAAAAGCATGTGCGGGGGGTATGCTTTAAATGGCATGGTTATTGTCATCTCAGTTGAAATCATCCATCTTTCTTCCAGAGGGTTTAATTTTCCATAGAATATCAGTGGTGAGTATTAAGAGATGCACAGAATAATTTGGCGGCATGTTACTTACCTCAACTGTCAACTCTCATACATAATCAATAGAGGTAGTCAATCTACATGTGATGAGATCTCGCAAGATTAAAACGTGATGAGATTTCTTGTTTGGAGAAAAGCTGTAAGAACGGGGGGCTGACTGCAGAAATAAAATAAACAAGAACCTAGCAAAAGTGGAAAAGTAGTCTGCATTCATTTGGTGCTTTTACTTTGATGTTGGAAGCTACTTTTATGAGTTTGTTTGGTGCAGTCAGACATTGTGTAACATGCCGTGCATTTTATTGTGAAGGCCGCAAGTGTGTTGTTGGTAGTCATCCATCCTTCACGTTAAGCTTTCACAACTTAAGTGGTCATCTTTAAAAGACCCTCGGTTACATTGTGCTTGTGTTTGTTTTATACGCAACACGTAATGAATACACACCATTACATTACATACATTATTACTCCAACACCGCCCGCTTTTAACACATAAGCCAATCACAGTGCCCTTTCGCCCCCGCTCTTTCACACATTGGCCCACTAAGGGGGATTGGCAAACTAGTGCATTTGTGCATTATTGTCAACTACAGGGTTGATGTGTGGAGCAGACGTTTGTCAGCAAACAAAAATATTCAATCACAATAAAATAAAATTGGGAAATTAACTGGTTACGTGTGCGAGTAGAAGAAACATTGGCATGTACGGTATTGTCTCAAAATGTAGTTGCAGAAAGCGAAATTTTCAGTTTTGAGCCCTGGATTTTAGAGGCCGAAATCAGAGGATTTTTACATTAAAAAAAAAAAAAGGAGATGACTCGTATACAGTAATAATAATTGTCAGTTAAGGGAATTATTGATCAGTTGTTGCAGCCCAAGTCACAGGACTAGCCAAAATATGAAAAAGTCTGACTTGTAGTCCGGAAAATACTGTATATAGACATCTATTCCTGATGCAGAACAATTTACTGCAATTACAGTGCGATAGAGTTTACATAATTTGATACAACAAGGAATGCTATGAGTCAATGCAGAGCGTGTTGTGTTATTCTTGAAACCGACCTGTCACAACTTATGAAGATGCATAAATCTGTACTTTTTAAGGGTTTGGGTTGTTTTTCACCACGCTACTGTGCTTTAGTTTACTAAAAACTGCTATAGCAAATTTCATTTTCAAATAAATGAAAAACAAAAGAATAATTACTTTATTGTATTTCCTGTAGCCTGTTTCAGATCTACAGTCGATAGTCGTAGGTGTTTATTCCCTTATTTTTTCACACAGAATTCAGTCATAACTGTGGACTTTCAGGCAAAAGAACAACAAAAACCATAACCATTTGTTTGGATTCGTGATCATCTCCACGTGACGTATGATATACTTCCCGGACAGCAACAATTGCTTTCAACACAACAAGTGAGTCTTGATGTTACACTATTGCCAGCTTCCCGCTATTCTCTTTTCTGTTCTGTCACGGCTGTGATACTACCCCTGAAGCTGAAAAATGACCAAGTCTTCGCGATTTGTGTCTGCATTATTTACACACAACAGCAACTAACAAATTCAGCATAATGTAATCTTGTGTCTCAGTATAGTGTGGCTCAATGTGATGGCACTACGACATTATTATACATGTCGATTTATAATAATCACTGTGGAGTGTTGAGGTCAAGGTTGAACACTTATTTTCATATTAGTCCACCAGCAGTGATACTCATGTTATAGAAGAAAGGCTTACTGTTCCACCTTTTTGCAGTTGGAGTTAGTTATGCCAGTAATAGCTTTAAGGCGCAAACCTCTTGGCAGCAGGCACAGCTTTTGAGTCTTTCAAGTGCAATGAAGCTGGGCAGCAGAACAACCCATTTTCAGTAGTGCAGCATAATACCATCTCCTGGTCAGTGCCACACTCATTATTGCTCACCTTGTGGTGTCAGCTATAAGGCCATGCTTCACATTTATGCCCATTAAGCACTGTGTGAGTAGAAAAAGGCCCAGACAACTTTAGGCCATGTCCTGTCTTTATTTACTGCCCCTCTTTATTTGTCCAACAATGCTTACCGCATAAATATGTGCCTTATTGGTATGTTCTGCTTATTTAGTGTCTTGATTTATTCCTTCTGTATGGAACTATAAAACTTTAACAAACTTTAACAATTGATAAAAAACTTTTAACAATCTGATATAATACAGTATATTTATAATGTTTATGCAGAATGGAGGTAACTAACAATATTTTTTTCCAAACAGCAAATTGCGCATATAGTCCACCTAACATTTCCGTTTCTTTACGGATTTAGATTGTAATGTTCTTTCCGGTCTTACTCTTTTTGTGTTTTCTGTGTTTGTGTTATCAGAGAGCCAGCTGCTCCCGGGGAATAACTTCACCACGGAGTGCAACATCCCTGGAAACTTCATGTGTGGAGATGGAAAGTGTGTCCCAGGAGGGTGGCAGTGTGATGGATTGCCTGATTGCTTTGACAAGAGTGACGAGAAAGGCTGTCGTAAGTGCAGTTTATTTTAGCCTATTTTCTTGCCCTAAAGAAAGGAACCATGGATGTGTCCTAAAATAGCTTGGCTGACTTCAATATCTGAATACAGCCAACCCACCACCTCCTCACCTTATGACCTTGTACAACGAGGGTCAGGAACATTTTTGGCTATATTTTAAAATGTCAAGTTCTGTGAAAGCCGTATAATATTTTTTGGTATGCATTTTTAAACCAGGCCAACAATTTTAGTAGTGTATGTTTTTTTTTGTAGAACCAACCTCTACTGGCCTATGAATTGGAATTTGTTATTGAGGGAACCATGTAAATAACTACACAAAAAATTTTTGTGCCTTGGTCTGTCGTGCAATGGTTTTGTAACACAATACCACTCTTCCATGGACCTGAGGTGGACTTTGTGTTTTCATTTATACCAGCAGTTTTTATGGCCAAAAACAAGTTCCCTTTTTTTAGTCAAGGTTTTCATAAGTTTACTTCAGTGGGTGCGAGGGCTTGTTAAAAAGTGAGCAAAATGTAATTTTAAACAAATTGAGACACAGGAAAAAAAAAAAAAAGATTAACTCAAAAAATTGCTGTTGCATAATAGTTGGACTCATTTATAATACTACTTGAACTCACCTTTTGATCTTGTTACGGCATTCTGCTTTTGTACATCTATCTGCATTGCAAAATAACAAATTTACAGCCATATTCCACTCTCCTGGGATTTACAGTTGGATTTATATGTGGATTCTAAACGTTAATCTCTTTCTGGTGAAGCCATTCTTATCCAATGTATATTTTACCAACCAATGAGTCTATGCTTGGTGTCATTAAACCTATAGTGTTTTTGCATAGCTTTTCTTTTTTAATCTACACCCAGCTGTATATTTTAGGGCAGGGGTGCCCAAACTTTTTCATGTGAGGGCCACACAAACTTTCCCTTCTCTGATGTGGGGGCCAGTTTCAGTTCGTAAGAGAAAATCTCAGGGCTGCCTAAATGTAAAAATTTGCTGTATCCTTTCCCAGATCATCACAGGAAAAAAAAGTCTGAAAATAAATAATATCACTATTATTGAAGTAAATAACACAATTTCTGCAATAAATAATAACCAAGTAACCCTCTCTGGGTTCTTCACAGAAAAAAAGCTTGTATTTGGCCCTGTCTACCTGTAGAAGATGTTTTTATAAATACTTCATCCGTCTACCGTGTAGGAAAAATTTATTTCAACACTGCCTATATTGTTTCAGAACACTGCATCCACATGCCCTGTTTTTTCCACATTTTTGCGTATCATCCACACAAGTCCCCAGATATACGTTTGCATATGGAGGCAAATAATCGGAGTTTTGCATTTGCTAATGTCATTTCCTGTGACAATGTATGCTGTGACGTCACACAGCTGACCTGTATTTACATTAGAAACAACATGGATGCCCTCATAACTGATGATGTTTTCATGCGTCTTGTTGATTTTGTATTCAAAATCAACGTTTAGAACTAATCCCACCTTCTTGTCAGTCTACAAGAACAAGCCTTGCGCCGTGTTTTATGTTTTGCGGAATCGATGGGATGATAGGGGATGATTCCGATTGGATAGAATTTCAGTTAGCCAAATACTGCTCGTTTCTTGACGTCACTTCCACAATACATCGCACAAAGGCAGGTACTTGTCCGTGCACACATGACGTTTATTTATTTTTTCATAATTAGAACAAAACTTCTAATCAGACAATCTGGGTGAGGAATAACAAAGAAGATAAATATAAAAAACTGTATTTAACAAATACAAGGTACAATAACAAACAGTGACAACACAAATCAACGCAACAAGCGCCACACTAGACCTCCAATGAGTTTCCCCATGTGAGGGGAAAGATAACTTGGGCTTTCCTAACCACAAAAATGAAGACTATAAGAATCATATATTAGCAAATCCGCTACTATTTAAGAACGATGATGTCACCGCCCCACCGGCATCGCATGACCAGAACTGTTCTTTGACAACAAGCCAACATAATATCTCAATATTTTGAGTGTCATGACTCACTGCAGTCAACATTCTAATATATTTTCTGTATTATGCTCCTTTTTCTATGATTTGGTGTGTCACATGGTTTCGTCCGTGTCTTTTTTTTTCATCTTTTTCACTCTGTTCGCCGTTCCTGTCTTTACTAATATGGTACAGTGTAGTTGCGGAAAAAAATCCCAATAATATTAGTGTGGACAGGGCCTTAGATGCACAAACTAGAACCTTTGCTCAAGGGCACCCTAACAGTAGTCAGTTGACTTGTTGCGTTTTTGAAATATTTTATGGATGAGCAACATTCTGCACAAGTATTGCAAAGCTTGACATATGGAGGAGCCCATTGTTAAAAATGAATCACCTATTAAAGCCATTGACACAAAATGGACAAGAGACATTGTTGATTCAGTCTCAACAAGTTTTGTTGATGATAAACAAGAACATGACATTTGCCATGTAGACCACTACCACGGGACAACATTTGAGAGCAAAATTATTTGGATCAATGGATCTTAGAAATACACTGTATATTAATTAATAACAAAAAACTATATCATTATACTGTATCTATATCAAATGTCCATCATTCCTAATAATAAGTATTAGGGATGAGCTCTAAAACGAGTGTCCGGTTACGGAAAATGCATATTTGCGAGTACAAGCATGATACGAGTGCAGCTGGTCATTATCCGTAATCGTGATGAAGTTTACATTTGACGATACGGACCTGTAAATGGCTTGTGTTGCGTTGGTTAGCATGATGTGTGGCCAACATGCTAACCACTCAAACAGGGTGCAGCCCATTAAAAAAATAATTGTATAATATAGTGTTACAGATCACTTACACGCACAATTTAAATCTCAACTTTGAGGCTGTTGTGTAAATAGTTTTCAAAACACAATACATATAGCAACTTCTGATCAATCCACGTCAATTTTATACTTCAAATAAATTTAACATTGTAAGCCCCGCCCATAAATCACACCCACGTTTAGTTTATGCCCCACCCACTCCGAGTACAGATACAGATAATTTAGATAGGTGAACAGTAACATATACAATTAATAGTGTACTCGCTCATTCCTACTATCCCTACTATGCTTTGCTTTTTCTGGTTTTTGTTTGGTTTGGATAAATATACAGTGTTTAGCAATATTAGCTTGATTAAATAGTGATGTGTGTTGTGTCTACTGGAACTGTCCAGTGCATACCATGTTTGTAAGAGTGTCCTGACTGGGTTTGTTAGAGTGACTTCAATTACAAGATGTACTGCTGCACGGTAATATGAATATGATTGATACATCCCAAGTGAACCAGCATCTGCAGCCATGGGAAGGATGCAAACTTATGGAAAGTAGTCAGTAATATTTCTGGATATTCTTAATCTTGGCAGGGAAAACACTAACCTGTTCCAACGTGACTTTCCACTAGTGCACAAAGCAAGGTCCGTCTAGGTACGCTTGGATGACTTTGTGGTGATAGAAGTTTCAAATTACTTTGACCTCAATTCTAACACCCTTGGGATGAACTAGAACAGAGATGATGAGCCATCAGTCCCTGTCCAGCATTATTGACCTCGGACCTCTATATTCATCTGGTAGAAAGTCTTCCCCCAAGATCGAAAGGTGTGACCAACTATGGTTACTTCCATTGTCAATTCCTGCATGTGCAGTGATCACATGGCCAAATACCTATGTCCATCCTTTGTAATGTAAAGTCTTCCCTCAAACATGTCCTGCTCATCTTTTGCATAGACACATGTACAGTATATAGAAATACTGTCTCTCTATCAACTGGTGTCTGTTTTTTTAAATGACTCTCTGAAAAATAGATGGTCTTTCCAAACAGTGCATTACTGGCATGCTGCTGTGTACCCGGATCACCCAGAGACAATTTATTCAAGTTAATTCTCATAGAATGTAAACTATGCTTTTTTTCACATATGGTATAAAAACATATGAATTGCTCCAATTTACAAATATTCTCACAAAGATCAAAAGGACCACTCCCTTCTGGGTGTCCCATGACAACTAAGGAGAAACAAAATAGATTTGACAGAGGAATGAAGAAGTAAAGCTGACTGAGCTTAGTGGGCGTCCGGGGCCAGGATTAGCCTTGTTGTCCCTGTCTGGGCAGGCCACAAAAAGACAAGAGCGGAGAAATGTAAAGCATAGGCTATAAGGGTGACTGGGCATGATGCATTATGCCAAGAAAGAAGAATCAAAACGTCACACAAATGTCGTTGGCTAAAAGTAGGGATGAGTACCCAAAGTGGTACTTTCATATGCACCGACCGAATTTCGTAGTACCGAGCACAGATTCACATAAAATCAAAATGTACCGTGTTTCAGTACCAGACCAGTAGTCTTTTTTGAATGTCACGGCACCAATATTAACAAGTCACAAGAAAAAATGAAGTCAGAAGGAGGGCGCAATGTTTACACCAACAAGGAGACTGAAAATGCTACTTATATTTCTTTAGTCAGTGATACAACAACAATAACAAGTCAGATGGTATTGCAAGTATTCACAGCCAACATCTTTAGTAATACTGTATTTAGTAATGCAAGCCTGGGATGTTTATATATACAACTTTAGATGTAAGTGACATGTAATCCAGCAGTTACAGATAATTTATTACATAGCTGACAGACTGTATAGTTAACTTATTTTACCCCAATGAAGATTTCTTCTACACACAACAAAGCAGATGTAAACACCCACTAAAACATTACCAAAAACACCGAAGAATTATAGAAAGTTACACTATCTGCTGAAAGGACTGTCAGATGGCTTCAGCAAGGTAAGCCTAGCAGCTAATAACAATAGCATGTAGCTCAGTCGTCTTAAGTACTTCAATTTGAAAAATGTCATACTACAATCCTCTTTTGTTGATCAAAAGTGGCACAAAGGGATTTAAATTTTAAATAATTGCCATGAACTGGGGGAGCCTCTTCTGAGGCTGTGGTCCCCTATACAGTACCTTAGTGATATATTCATACAGTCTGCGGATGTTGGTGGTTGGCATGGAATGTTGAACTCCTTATCCTTATCCTTATCCTTATCATTCCCTCCAAAAATGTACACACAATAAACATTACATTTTTCATGCATGATCACCTGCAATTATTGTTTAAATCAGTGGTTCCCAACAAAGTGTAAGTGTAATGGTATATGTGAGCACTTTGAAGTAGGTGTGCAAAGAGATTGATTAATTGATTTTGACAATTATCCTTCTAGTTTTGCCTTGCAGGCAACTACCTTACGCCTACACATGGACCACAGCCTCAAGCCCACCTACTTCAGCACCAAACACTTTTGCAAAATTTATGGTAGTTTAACTGACTGCAATGACAAATCAAGCAATGAAGTCATCTTTTTTTCATTGGTTGAGTAGCCCGCAGATGCCTGCATACAGTACATACTGTACATGTAGACAGGCAACCGGCAAATTCAATGTAAAAGAACAAACATTTTAAAAGTAAATATACAAGAAACTGTCACTTTTGGAGACCCATCAACACAGGTAAATGAGGGGTATAAAAAAGACCCGAGGGGGGTACGCAAGACAAACAAAAAAGGGAATCGATGGATTAGAGAAGTAAATTTCAACAGGTTTTGACCAGTTGAGGTCCTTCACTTCTTGTCTACTAGGACAAGATGCATTGTTTATTGATCCTCCAGTGCATCATTGCCAATGAGGTGCAAATTCCATTTACTTCACCAGGTTACGCAATATTACATTACTGCTCTCACACAGAATATACCGTAGTATAATACATCCTTGACAGGGGGTTGATTTTATGTTTCTGTTTGTTCGTTCTGACTCAAAATAGCCATCAGATGGAAATGTGTTGAATTCTTATGAATAGCAAAACATTGCCCTGTGGAAGGATTTCAGATACAGTAACTAAGACTCCTGAGATTAATTATGATAAAAGTGAAGGTTGTGATTTAGATTTTATGGCTCATACTTTAAAGCCACAAAAGCCATAATTGTAGCAAAAGCCATATACAGAACAATATCACTTTGTGTCCTTGTTGTTTTCTTTCTGTCCTGTTATGTTTAATTGTTTCATACTGCCTGGCTGCAGATTTATTTGTGTTTTCTGTTTGTTGGTTAACAAAGCACATTGCAACCAAGGTTGATGAAAAAAAAAAAAGTCTTGGGTTGTGTTCAGCTGTTAGTCAAAGTAAGATTAATGAAAGTGAAAACTGTGGATCATAGTATAATTTCAAAAGTAGAAAAAAAAGAGGCTGGTGGTCAATGATTGTATTGTCTTATATGTGAGCAGTTAATTGATGATGCGGTACGCAGATGGTACACATCTACCTTGGTACTACCTTGTACCTTTTACTAAAAAATAATGTTCATCACCCCCCGGCAGATTAGAAGGACTATTGAGAGTCTGTATTATTTATATATCTCTACAAACCACTGTATGAGTAGCTGACACCGGCTTCATTCGAGTATGTCTAAGGACATGACAGACTTGGCAGCTTTGATGAAATGTAAGTAAATATACACACAGTGTGTATATGTATATATGTGTATATACGCACAGTGGTACCCAAACTTTTTACAATAAAAAAACGTAATTACACTTGAAATATTGAACATAATTAATTTTTTCCTTCATCTTATAGTAATTCCGGGACAAAAATTTGTATTTTGCATGGTCACATCACATGAGCACTGATAAGTAGTTAAGTAATCATCCCACATATCTTTTATTCAAGTATGGTTCAAGTAGATATTAATTTTAAAAAAATTCCAAATTCCATTTTATTTTTTCCGTTTTATAGGATTTTACACCAATCCATTCATTTTCTATACCGCTTATCCTTATTAGGGTCGCAGGTATGCTGGAGCCTATCCCAGCTGACTTTGGGCAGGAGGCGGGGTACAACCTGGACTGGTCGCCAGTCAATCGCAGAGCACATATAGACAAACAAACAGTCACACTAACAATCATACCGATGGACAATTTAGAGTGGCCAATTAACCTAACATGCATGTTTTTGGAATATGGGAAGAAACCGGAGTACCCGGAGAAAACCCACGCACGCACGGGAAGAACATGCAAACTCCACCCAGAGATGCCCAACGGAGATTCGAACCCTGAACCTCCTGACTCACAGGGTAGACAAACAAACATTCACACTCACATTCATACCTATGGAAAATTTAGAGTCGCCAGTTAACCTAACAGTTGATTTCTAATATTGCTTACAATAACACTAAAACTATGATAGCTTGCAGAACAGCGAGCGCTCAGTGTTTGGCTATTGATGAAGGTACAAGTCTGTGCAATTGTTACCATGCCTCTTTACGGACACATGGACAAGTTATTGTATAGCGCGATATGTGTCGGGAAATTGCTAACACTCAGTCAGACCCCTTCAAGTGTTCAGCCTTTGGAAATCTTGTTTTACTCAACCTCTGTGCTCAGATTGTTCACTCGCCGCTCTTTTCTTTTGTGTATGTCTGTTTGGTCCTTCCCTAGCGTGCCTCTTTCCTCCCTTTATCAATCATGCATACACACCACATCCAGGCCTTCCTGTACCAAACAAGTTATTCTTCTCTCTGGGGGGGTAAGGAGAGAAAGAGGAGAAGAAGTGCATTGAGCTGCGTATTGGGGAAGGGCAAAACACACTATCTGCAAATATGCTGGCAGATTCCACCTGACATGAATTTTGAAGCATGTAGGAGGGGAAAAACAGACGAGGAGACAAAAAGTAACGTTCTGGTTTCACTTTATGTCAGAATGAGTCACTGCTCTCCCTGACCTAGATTCAAACTGCTTCTCTGCTTTTGACTGTGAGAAGGAAAACAGATTAAACGCTTAAATATTTAGTTTTGTGGATTTTTTTTTACAGTTTTTATTTCTGATGAAGAAATAATTTATTTGATTAAATGAGAATCTGCTTGGATATACTGTTGTGTAGAATTATTTATGAAATTGACTTACGGGAAAGATTACAGTGATCTACAGCGTGTGTGTGTGTGTCAATGCCTTTCATTATAGTATATACTGGGGTTGTGAACAATAAACCTATGCGACGAGATTTCTGGTTGGTCAGGCGAGAGATACAGCTGCGTTGGTAGAAACCTCCTTGATCGATAAGAATCAGCCATAAATTCTTGTAGAGACATGCGAGGCAAGTAACTGGTTGACAGTGCGTCTCTTAAACAAGACGAGAGCCTGGGCTGCCGGTGAAACGATTGCCGTGTATGCGTCATTGCTTACTGTGACTGAAGATGAAAATGGATATAAATAGTAGCAGTGTCACGATAACACATTTTGCTAGGCAATAATTGTCTTATAGACTATTGTTGATGATTTATGTTACATTTTGTCAGACCAGTTTTTCAATAATTATACTAAATTAAATAATAATGAGTGACACTGAATATTGTATCAAACACAATAACCTTTAATTTCGCAAGAGTATTTACTATTGTAATTGGAATGTAAATAAACAAAAAAGACACAATGCACAGAAAAAAATAATCATACAAGCATAACCAAAAAACAAAACAAATAGACCCATTCTTTGTTAAAGAAAAACAACACTTCAATAAAACAAACACACACACAATGCAATTACAATGCAGAGTAAAATGAAACCGTTTTGATGTTGTTCAAACATCTTCTTTCACTCGGTCATACAGTTCAGGAATTGCTGTTTGTAACGTGTATGTGTATGTTGAACATGTATGTTCTCTGCGGCAAATCCTACTGTCTGTCAAACATTTCTATTGTTTCCTGTAAATGTTGGCTTTTCAACAGCACTGAAAGGTTGCATTTCCTTGGAAATGTAGCAAACGACCATTTTGCGATGTTTTGTTTATATTTACTTTGCGGACCAAACGCCCTAATAAGCGTTGACTGTCAGGACTAAGGCTCTGCTGTGCCACCTCACTGAGGCTGCGGCATTCGGTTTAGAAACGGTCACTTTTGTGCCATCATTCATATTAGCGTTTGCTTGCTAACTAGCTACTAGCTCTGTGTGTCTCCCTACAAGCAGCCCACTCTCCACGTGCTGGGACAAAGAGGCTGAATGCCTAACAGAAGGGTTCACTCTCTATTCATTCAACTATAGAAGTAATATACACAGACAAAACCAGAGACACGTGGCAGAAATCGGAAGACAGCTATTAAAATTGAGCGAACAATAACCAGAATGGCAAAGGCTCAGCCAATGATCATCTCCGGGATGATCAAAGACAGTCTGAAGTTACCTGTAAGTACTGTGACCGTTAGAAGACGTCTGTGTGAAGCTAATCTATTTACAATTTTCAATTTTTTTTTAACACATCCCTCTCAACTAATTGGCCAGTTACAGCCTTAAGAGCGTGCATATCATGAGGGGTCTTGTTTGTTTTCTGAAAATCTACTGCATCTACTGGTAACTTGTTTGTAACAATACAAATATACTAATAACAGTGATTCATCTGGATAGTCACATTGGACTGCTATTATTTTGAACATTATTGTACATTTGACATGTGGTTCTGTTTTGTTTGTCTTTTTATTTTACTTTGGTCAGTGCCTTAGCACATTTTGGGGATATAATATAATATTTTACATATTTAAAAATACTGTAAAAATGATAGTTGGCTTCTTTTTTTAATAATGTGAGATTAATGTGTACATCAGCTAATTTCGCTTGCAGAATTGTATTATTTGTATGCTGTATCGAATCGTTTTATTTATGGTAATATATCGTTTTGGAATCTTATTTTTAATCGTGTATCCAGATGTGTATCTAAATCGTCTATCACCTAGGTTCTCAAAGTGGAGTAGGCGTACCTCCAGGGGTACACAAATTGTCATGGTGGTAAGTGAATAAAAATGAAAAACAATTATTGCCTAACAGACACACATTATGATTGTGCCTGAAAGCCTCACGGCGCAAGGAAAACGGCGCAGAAAGAAAACAGAACATAACATTGTTCATTGCTCTGTGTGTATCATATGAACAAATAAGTAAGTGATGATTATTTTGTGCATTAAAACTGTTTAATCTTAAAGATTTTTTGTATATTGGTGTTCCAATCCTCGTATGGCTCAGCGGTGCAAACCTTTCACTGTGAGTGAGGATTCCCCTGAAAATTAGGCTTTATTGCTGGTTGATTATATTTCTGCACTTTTGGATAGTGTGTTATCATTATCAACTTTCCCCTTCAATCTGGTATTAAATTAATGTGCAGACTTAAACCATAGCTATCATGGGTGGACAAAAAAGGCTCAGATTGAAACTATTCATTCGGAAGGATTTCAACATAAAACTGGAATCAACTATACTATATGGGATGATTACATATCTATGCTCATGTGAAACATTAAAAAGTAAGCATGAATAATACACATTTTTGACACAGAATTACTACAAAATTAATTAACCATTTAATTGTGTTCAATATTTCAAGTTCATTAAGATAAAAAGGTTTGTGTGTTTAAAGCAGGGGTCTCAAACTCAAAAAGAATGGCCCGCGAGACGATATTTTGTGGCCCCCACCTTAATATGAAAGTTAAATGTTAGTGGGGCCCTCCAGTTTTATATGAATGGCACTTTTAGAGTGTTGTCTGAGGAGCTGACGAACCTCCCAGTCATGGTGGGGTATGTGGCTCTCACATGAGCGTGACATTGACCGGGCTTGATGCAAGCAGAGAAACATTTTTCAGTGAGTGAAAGTTACAGCAGCGTTGCCATGGAGATTTTTCTTCTGTGCCTGGCTAGGCAAATGCAGACATTTGTCCCAGCGTCCTGTGTTCACAACACATCCAAAAAAGTGTTTTAAGTTGCTGCCCAGGGTGACATTATATGACATGTAAATGACATGTATAGGTTATTGCTCTCTCCAAATAAATCAAAATGGGTTTTTTTTTTCATCTCGCAGCGTAGCCTACGCCGGGGGTGTTGGATTGGAATTGATGTCAGGGCCATTTATAGGGCTGCACTGTTTCCATTCATGGGCTAACCACGACACGCCAAGTGAATTAAAATACTGTATATTTGTATACAGCCCCAAACAAGTCTTTCTCAAAACACATGTGCCTCAGCTTATGTGGGAGGAAGCGCTGCCAGGAGCAAAAAGTAGGCAAGATAAGCAATTTTCAGAAAAACTCATTTACCGAGGTTAAAGAACTGTCCAATTTAACTGAAAACCCAAATTTACAACTGATTTAAATTCTTATTAGTTCTTAATTTGTTTATGTATTTGTTGATTGATTGTTTTATTAGTTGAATTAGGGTGTGTGGGTATGCTGGGGCCTATCCCAGCTGACTTCGGGCGTGAGGAGGGGTACACCCTGGACTGGTCGCCAGTCAATTGCAGGGCAGACAGACAACCATTCACACTCTAATGGACAATTTAGAGTTGCAAATTAACCTAACATGCATGTTTTTTTGAATGTGGGAGGAAACCGGAGTACCCGGAGAAAACCCACGCGCGCACAGGGAGAACATGCAAACTCCACAGAGAGATGCCCAATGGAGATTTGAACCCTGAACCTCCTGACTGTGAGGCCAACATACTACCCAATCATCCACCGTACGGCCCTTCATTTATTTACGTCCCTGCAGTCGGATTTACAGTATTAAGTGGGTCTACATATTTGCAGCAGTATAGTGGCATATTGATTATTACTGACGCCCTAATGGCATCAGTTCTACCCTTTCTGTTTGGAGTTAGCATTTGTTTTCTGTGGGGGTTTTTTGTGTGTTTTTTTTTCATGTCTGGCTTTCTCCCACACTCCAAAAACTTGTACAGCATCTCACATTTATGATGAAGCAAAGTAATAAGAGAAGAATGGATGTGTGCTGCTCTGCAAGCATGCCTGTATTTGAATGCTAAACGTGTTGGGTGTGAAGTGAAACGCGACACCTTCCCAGGATTAACAAATGAAAGTTAATATGATTGTGTTTTGCCATGTCCTCAACAATGAACCTGCTTGCTGTAATTATATTTGTTTTAAATCTTGCTCATAGCTTTGCATCTCCAAATGCATGCTCCATCCTACTGTCAGGCTGTCTCTCCCACCCACAAATCTTCCTTCATGAGTTTGCCCTTCATGCGACTTTTGAGTTAATTGGCAACACAAACACTGGGTCAGATAAATATTGCCAGCAGCAGACGTGGTAATGAGGATGCAGATGAGGCAGGAAGTGGATGAGGGATCTCTCAGCAATTGCAAGGCCATCTTCACCGAAGGCTAACCCCCTAGATAAACAGCCAGTGGTAGATGTGTTTTATAGAATGAAAGTTCGACAGAGCATGTAAAGCTTTATATCTAAGACTATTCTGGTTTTGTGTGCCTTATTTTGAAACAGCTCAGTGCTGACTGTTTCCTCCTTCGACTCGGATGGGTATGATATACCATGTCTAATGGGCTTTGGGTGGTTAAGGGTGTGCTGTTCAGGTAAACAAAGGCTTCCCAGAGTATATACACACACATTGGACACAAGCCCGGCTCCATTCTTTTTCTACGGATTACTTTTCATCCTGGAGACAGGCGCTCTGAACCCCTTTGGTTGCTGTGATTATCCGTCTTGTTTTGCCAAATATAAATGCTGCTACTTTAAAGAAGTACAACCCAGCACACTACATTGTTGTTTACTGAAAATATTTTGCCCTGGGCATTTGAGATATTACTCTTTCAACATACAGCATGAAGCAGCTCCTGCGTGGCGTTAAAACCATGCCAAAACCTGACAAACATCTTTTCCTCTTTCCCAATAAATTACAAACAAACTATGAATGATAATACAGTAATATGGAAGCGGAAGTGTGCAAGGCATTATTCAAAGCATTAGGCACACCTTGCTATCCAACCTAATTTGGTGTTCCCAGTGTCAGATAGTGACATGTGGCTGCTGTTTCCTTTAGAGCCGCTGCTTTCTACCTGTTGATGATGTCCAAGTAGATACTGTAGTTTCACCATCATTTTCAAGATGGTTATGGACTATTTCATTTGGTTTGCCCTTGAATTTAGCCATTGTGTTCCCACCTGACCAAATGAACTGTTGGAAAACGAGCCAGCGTTCAATTAGTACAATGTTTTGAGCTAGTGATACTGTGAAACTTTGCACTCAATTTATGTCAGTGCTATCCTAATGTTTTTTTATAGCAAATAATTTAATCACTTACCTCTATATTCACACTAATGCATGATTTCCCCCCACCCATTCTTTCCTCAGCTAAAGTCAAATCAAAGTGTGCCCCTACATTCTTTGCCTGTGCAAATGGGGTCCACTGCATCATTGGACGCTTCCGATGTAATGGCTTCAGTGACTGTCCTGATGGGAGTGATGAAGAAAACTGCAGTAAGTCTCAAACAACACACTGTTAAGGAAGGGATGTTAAGATGCACAAATCTGTCTGTCCCATCATACCATTTCACAAGTTCACCTTCTATTGGTTTCTTGTCTTATGCTAAAGAAAAACGTGAGATTTTCACAGATACACGGTTTGAAAATCAGCTTATTTTGAATAATCTTACATCACATACCTCACATGTGTATTCTTGAACAGGAATTTGATTCCCTGATTTCTCTCCAATGA
This sequence comes from Oostethus manadensis, assembly GCA_024372805.1. Lineage (NCBI taxonomy): Eukaryota > Metazoa > Chordata > Actinopteri > Syngnathiformes > Syngnathidae > Oostethus > Oostethus manadensis. The sequence continues at coordinate 520,813 of QODF01000002.1, read as the reverse complement.
GCTGGTTGGATTTAGATGCGTGGTCTCCGGCAACAGTGCTTGAATGTGAGATTGAAGGGGGCAAATTAGTGCACTTAATGTCGGGTGACATTGAATAAAATGATTATCATGACATGCACTCAATAATGAGTCGTATTGCCTGGCGGATTTTGCGGATATTGAGCCTTTACATGTAGCCATCTCATACAAAAATAAACAGGCATAACAGGAATTATTTAATTTGACACTTCTTGTTGAAAAGGAAGATACTTCTTTCAGAATCACTATATGTGCAGCGTTACAGATGACTAGACTTATACTTCGTGTAAAAATTTGGACTTGGAATTTTTTCTTTTATTCATTTAACATTTTTTCCTATAAAGATTTATTTATTTATTTATGTACATATATATAATGTTTTCTATGAAAATGTTTTCGAGTTAGAACCACTTGAAAGTCAACTGGCGTCACAGAACAGTTTGGCTTTAGAGGTTCCATCCTAAACGGGACGAACTTTTCTTTGCTCCATTTACTTCACCCAATAGTCCCTCCCGTCTAGTGTATACTGTACATAAGAGTAAACAACACCAAGGCAGGTCGCATCATTCCTGTATTACTAGTAAAAAGCTAATCATTTTTCTTTGTCAAAGATAGTGCTCTCAAATGTGCTTTGCTCTCCTTTTAAGTACATAAACGAACCCATTTTTGTTCAATTATTGCACCAGTTACACACTAATATAGAGCAGCTTTTTGGGAGTTGTTGGCCTGACTTAATGATGTTTTATTTGTTTTTCTGCTGAGTTTTTGCTCTCCTTTCAAACTCCCCAGATCATTCGGTTATTTACTTGCACACACTGCTATTAATTTAATTAAAGTTTAATGTCCTCTGTGAAATACGTCTGAAAACATAATACTCATGTTTTTGTTTACAATTCAGTCAATTGAATTAAGATACACTAATTCACTACAAAACTTACCTCAAGGCAAATTTGAGGTGTTCAAGACCACATTTCTCACACTTTAAAGAGAAACAGCAAACACTACATATGTACATACTTGAATAGTAAAGGTAAAACACTGTCTGGATTAACACAACCAAGACTCATTCAGGTGTGGTCAGGTGTCTCAAGGGATTAGGTCAAGATGCATAAGAGCACAATTAAGGCTAATTAGGGTACAGCTATCAGTGTTTGCTTATCGATTGTAGCACCAAGTTTTAGGTCTCTCTTCTGACCAGATCTGGAAAATTGTTCCAATGAAAAGGAGGCTGATTCCTCATGCCTCATGAAAGGAACTATAGTTGAAAAAGAACTATGCTGTGAGTACAGTACAGTTGAGCACTGCAGGGTGCCACCCTCACCCTGCTGAAGTCCTACTATTTCTTTAGGGCGCGTTGAATACATAGGTTATTTTTATATTATGCTATTTTTTTTGCCAGCTTTTAAAGTATACTTTTAAAGTGTCTCACACACACACACAGATGGGAAGAGCAGAACAAAGCAATACCACTTCCAACTGATTCACTGGTTCTTTTTTTTGGTCCATGTAATGTTCACATTTAAATTGAAGCAAAGCAAACCGCACCAGAGTTCAATTGCAAGTAGCCAAGTAGTCATGGTCCACTTGTTCGATGCACACCAGAGTTCGGGTGATAGCATTCACATTTGACCAAGCAAACCGTAGGAACCCAGAGACAAGTGTCAAAACACCGGTAAAGCACCTCTCTTATAATGTCAGAAGTTGTCAAGTGTTGTCAATCCAGGAGTTTCTGAGAGACTCCAGCAAGTCAACAAAACTCCCTCTGACTGCTTGGTGCTTTACAAAGTCTTGCTCAAGGTTGTGTCCTATCCCCACTTTTGTTCCCAATTTCTACTAATGGGTTGGTAATGAGAGGACTAGAAATAGCCCAAATCAGACTATTTTAAAATATATGGCAGCGGCAGGGATTTAAAGATTTTTAATACAAAAAAGCTCACCCTGTCTTTGGTAGAGTACACTGATCAAAAGTGTTCATGCTCTCCTGGTATGGGAACTCTGTGGTCAAAGAATGGAGCAGGGTGAACAGAACAGCAAACCAAAAACCTATTCCCTGTGACTATGAAAAAAATGCAATGCAATCTAGCTTTACAACGATCCAACACAGCCTCAGCAATCACCGTTTAAGCTACTGCCTTCTGGCAGAAGACTTAATGGTTCCTGCAACAAAAAAGAACTTTTTAATGATGCCTTATAAACGTTGCCCTTTTATGTTTTTAGTGTGTAAATTTGTACATATTTTTATGTTATGCCATTGCCAAATTCAAGTTTTACATTTTAGAAAATGTAATGGGCAATAAATCTTCCATAATCTCTCGATGCCACGCTGAGCTCTTCAAGAGACGGCATGATGGTGACAAAAATGTATTTTTAATCACATTCTAAATTTTACTGGGAGTCAGGCTGGTACAGGAGAATATGACCTCTTCTCCTTGTTCTAATGAGCGCTCAAGCATCAACATTCTAGACCAGGGGGAAAGTCTTTAGAGAGGTTGCAGCTGCTTTACCACAGAGTAATGATGATTCAGCCAGTATCGGAAGTCTGAGATCATATGTTGGGTTAGTAACAGTAATTAATGCATTTTGGTGATGTTACAGAGGCAAATATGCTATATTTTGCATCTGTTTCATGCGCAATGGGTTCAGTGTGGTATATCAATGTGGAGATCAACCTTAAACATTGGTGACAACTGCTCAATATTGGTTATGCAAATGCTGTTCACCCAAAATTAATTCCTCACTAGAGCTCTTGTTTGTCAGATAACATTGAATTGCCTAAATTAACCTTGTCCTAAATGTCTCTCGATCTCTGCTCTTATTTACAGCAGGCAACCCCTTGGTGTGCTCTGAGATGCGATTCAAGTGTCGAAATGGCCGCTGTGTAGACCGCAGCTTCTTGTGTAACGGTCAGGACAACTGCCAGGATAACAGTGACGAGGAGCTCTGCCTAAGTACAGCAGGTAAGATAAACCCTTTGCATAAGCCAAAATTTTGAAAACAGCTTTTAAGTTATTTTAGTATACATTTTTACATCTAATTTTTTTAATTTGGCCGTGCAAATTTTTGCAGAGCCCACTCAAAGAAAAAAAATGGTTACATTCTCTCAACCTTGAAGAACCTAAATCAAGTTAAGCATGTTGTAAAGTGTATTACTAGACATTGTGTGTGTAGGTGCAATATTTTGTTCAGATTTTTCTGCATATTGTGATAATGTAACTGGTTTTAGTGTTACAAATAGTAACTTTTTAGCCAAAAATTCAGCCAGTCTGACTGTGAAATAAATACCGGGATACCGGACAGTGCAGAGATAAATGAATTATGGATATAAACAAACAACTAATGCATGGCAATTGCATTCATATTTTTGAACAAAGTGCTCTTCACACAATGAAACAGCAGGTTAAATTAAATCAAGTCTGTGATTAATTCTGTCTGATAAACCCAAGTATTAAAGAAGTTATATCAGATTTTATTGAAATTTCATCTGCGGAAAGTGTAATAATAATATTAATAATAATAATTAATATATAATAATATATTAATATCCTACATACTGTCATGTCTTCACAGGCGTTATTAAAGCCACGAGAAGGTCTTTGATCAACAAGCTTTTTACTGCAAGAATAAATTGCGTTTTAAGGACGTCCATATGACGTCCTCCGTGCGTCGCAGTCAACAAGCCAAATTGAACTGTTACAAGGGCTAAAAAAATCCACATCCATATGCAAGCCTGCTGTGCTTACACCCAATTCTTCATTTCCTAGTATCGATTCAATTTATCGATTACCTTTTAAACGATGTTAGATCGATATACTGTATGTAGTTTGGAACGGCAATTTGGTGGACACAGATTGGTGTAGTTGGATCATAGGAATATAAATTGATGAATCGTTACACCCCTCCTCAATATGTTACAGCTTCTGTTGTTTCAGCCTCTGTCACGCCATTAAAAAAATGCTTATCATATTTTGCCAACTTGTTCATTTTCCACCACCAGTCATGTTTGTATCTGCCTCAAAAAAGAGTGGAAAACCTTCTAGTATCCACTTGTATTCTATGTCAGGTAGAACTGTCCGCTTCTTGTCAATATGGCAGGTTTGATGCTTCCTGCAGGCTGTTTAACCCTCCTCCATCCTGGGGCACTACACATAGTCAACCTATGCCTGTGCCCTACTGAGCTCAGCTGTTGGGAGAGAAGTCTCTAAAGAATAACAAAGGGGAAGCAGCCTAAATATCTTTCATCCCGGTTCCTCTCGCGCGCAATGCCGGGATATGAACATTCCAACTTTACATATGATAATAATGCACCAGTCAGCTGTGGTTGTGGTTTTCAGGCTGGGACAAAATAAACATGACAGCAGGTAAATGTGTTTTTATGTGGGCATACTTTTTTTTTAAACTCGGCTCGTGTGGAGGAAATGTGCATTTAAAAGTAAATTGACGGACCAGTATATGTTCATACCAAACCGCCGTGTCTTTTATACTCTGAAACTGTAGCGCTGGTCAAAAGTACAAATATGACGCAACCTAACCTGACAAAACACAGATCATTGAAGGGGAAGTATCCACCCAAGTCTGATGTGAGAGCGCGGAAAAAGAACTTGCTTAAACGTAGACCTGATTTCTTATTTTAAGACTCATCTTTTAGCCAAATTTTGCTTACGCCATTTTTGCTTTAAATAAAGAAAACATTGTCCTATTTTAAGATGTTTGAAAATATGGATGTTTTTGCAAGTGTATAAAGTTTGCACCTTGCAGAAAAAAAATATTTAAGACATTTATTCAAATTGATTCATTTTGTAATTAACCCCATGTGTGAATTACTGCAATTTGAGTCAGTGTACATCCGCACTCATGCACATGCGCGCGCATACAAACACACTCTCCTTGCCTCTATAATGAGCACAGACCTGCAGGTGACAGATAAGGCATACAATAGTCGCTTTAAGGCACCTGAGCATGGCATTTCTTTCCACACTTTCGCTCCACTACATCGGCCTGAATCCAGCTCCTCCACCACCTTTCACATAGGAATGTGCTTTAGTGCTTCCATCTTAGGTGTAAATATTGGAAAATTATATTTAGAGGTCAGCCCTTTGCCCCTCATTTGATTGCTGCAGGGTTATCATACCCCAGCGGTGACCATTAAATACACTGAACCATGCATTTTTATGCCTCTAATATTCCATCCAGCCATAAGCTTTTTGCTGCTGCTCCTGTTGAGAAAGTTGCAGGCAAGCCAAAGCCTATCCCAACTTAATGTGGACGAATGGCAGACTACACTCGTACTGTCGGGCAGTTATTTGCATGTAGAACATACAAAAAAAACAATCGTTCATACTCCCATAAAAGGATGAAGACGGTATGTGTGGGGACAACGTAGTGACCACGCAGAAATGTAATCCAGATTTAACAGTTTGTCTTTGTTTTGTTCTTTTGTCGACACAAGCGGATATAAATGCTAACTGCTTAAACACGGCTCTGCATTTGTTTTCGTGAAGAAAATACCAGTCACGTTTTCACTTAAATATGGTTGTAAGAGTGTGACATTGCATATTTTTTTTCTGGAAAAACAACTAATCTGATTTCAATTACCATGCAATGAACATTGAGTTACGCCATTAAGTGTTTCTTGCTTAATCAGATAAAGCAGATGCCTTTGTTTACAAAATACCTCAATTAATTATACGAGGTATGAACGACTGAAATAATGAGTTTTTGTGAGTCATTAAGCCACATAATCATGCACGTTTTATAGTGTGGGAAACCATGACTTTTTTTTCTTTCTTCATCGGTTTTGAGAGCATTGAATTAATGACACATAAATGTTTGGCACTGGGTTTTCAAAAATATTTTAAAGGCACCCAAAGCAGGTCACTTTCTCACTGGCAGGGTGACAGTCAGCTTCATTCTGCAACATGAGTATCATGTCAAAACCTGGACTGCTTTGATGAAAATTTGACCACCCACTTAACCAATGCTAAATAAGGATTCTCCAATCAGGGTTTTTTGCAGCCGATTCCGATACCGATATTTCATGAGTGACATTGACTGATACCGATCACATGGCTTAACAGTAAATTTTTACACTTATTTATGATGAATGCTATTGGACTGAGACATCGTGGAGAGGGGTGGGAGGTTGATTTAGACACAAATGCTGTATATTTTACTTACTTTTTAAAGACTTTTGATGCGAGAGTTTATTGGTGATCGAAAGTGAAAGACATTCCTATAACATCGGAGCATCTGTGATGCTAATATCTGCAAATTATTCTTACATGATTGTTTCTGGAACTAAAATGCCCATAAGCTCTCGTCACCACTACCATGGCAACACCATTACCAGTCATCACCTAATGATGTGTCTCAGCACTCAAACTGAGAGGTCAGATCCCTCATTTCACCCCAAATGAATGCTCGTCTGCCACGGAAAGCAATCTACAGCCTTCAGTTGGGTGCATTACCAATGACAGTGTAAGAACCACACAGTACATGCACCACTTTTGTATCGAACGCCTCCTTTGCATAAACACTGTGGCCTCAACAATCATAATTGAAACAAGGCTGCACATACACTGACAGTCTGCTGACATCAAGCAGTAGCTCCTGCCTCTCTATTACTGTTGCCCGTAACCTAGACATATACTGATATAGTGTCAGGCTGATGTAGGGAAAGAACAACAAATGTCAGAGTAATTTATTGCCCCTAAGCCTTTATTCAATCTCGTGTTGCCTTGCTTTGCTAATATAATTATAATTCTTAGATTCACTTCGCCTCTGATTGCTGCCAAAGTACAATCCAAATAATATAGATGCATCAGATTAAAGGTTAATTAATGTGCAGATTTTGGAGTACAGAGCTGTGTGTTGCTGGTGATGCCCTTCATCAACTGCACTCCGAACGCTGGTAGTGAGAAAAAGGTGTGGGAGGGAGTGTGAAATGCTGTAAGGGAACATTATGGCTCTACACTGAGGTGTGGGAGTCCAATGTAATAGTAGAATTTTCTCTGAGCCAAGTCGCACTAGACAGGAACACCCACAGGAGGTCACATATGTCACCACCACCACCCAGAGATGTAAACTTTTTCCTAGCGCTCACAAACCAATGTTGATGGGCTCTCTGGCTGCAAAAACACAAGGCTCTTACCTTCTGCTGACATGGTGCAGCGAAAACAGCATTTTAAATTGGATGGCGTCCAAGGGTGCCTTCACACTTGTCATTTTTAGGCTGGTCTCCAAAGTGCAGTACGCATAGCCCCAGGGGTACGCCAATTGTGATGGTGGGTACATGAATAAAAATGAAAAGTTCTCGGCCATCACTCACAGTTATGAGTTCTCCGAAATGCCTGATGGGGCGAGGCTAAGCAGAAGCAGAAAACAGAGCGTGTATTTGCTCCGTGTACATCATATGAACAAATAAGTAATTTTAATGATTATTTTGTGCAATAATAGTGTTTAACATTGATGTTCCATCCCCAGACATTGCAGCGGTGAAAGCACAGGGTGATGAAACTTGGGCTTTATTGTTGGTTCATGGATGTTTGCATTTTGGATACTGCTCGATCATGATTGTTAAACTTCCCCCTTTATTTTGGTATTAAATTAATATACCGACTTGAACCACAGTCTCGTGAGTGAACAAAAAAAAGTGAGGTTCAAATTAAACCCTTTTGAACGGAAGGATTCCAACATCAGACTGGAATTTAAAAAAGTACAGTGAGGGAAAAAAGTTCACTTCTATTATTGTTTGTTTACACCACATACTGTATGTAGGCTGATTGCTAATCTATTTGTCAGTGCTCATGTGAAACTTTATCAAAATGTGACCATGCAAAATACGCACCTGGAATTGTCACGACTCGTGTCTTGTAGACGTGACAGCTTTGGGTTAGTTTCCCTGTATTGTGGTTATTTTCATAGTTTCATGTGTTTCTGGGCCGTTTCTTAATTTCTTCACTCCGTTAATTACGTGCACCTGTTTCCCTGCTATTTATGTTCAGGTGCGGGCACCAGTCAGGCGTCGGCTCCTTGTCATTGTGTCATTCTTTCTATGTCATTGTCTTTGTTGCTTGCTCCTGGTAACGTTTCGCGTGCATGTACCTGCCGCTGCTTGGAAGCACCTTTATTAAAGATTCCTCTTACTCACCTGCCGGACTTGCAGCTCTCTTCATCTCCGGGGTCATTCCACCATGCCGCGCAGTTGAGATCGTGAGAAGAATTACTTTAAACTCAACCAATTAATTTTGATCAATATTTCAAGTTAATTAAGATGAAAATATCAAATGTCTGAATGGGGTATGCGACTGTAAAAAGTGAAGTGTGAACGCTGCCCACCAGACACAGAATGACACCACACCGGGATAAATTCACACTACAAGGTATGATACCCAATTCCATATTTTTTTTTGTTAAAACACAATCTTTTTGTAGTTTACATTACCAAAAAAATAAAACTTGACTTTGTGTGTAATGTTTACGCAATTTGTGCTGATGCGCACAAAAACACAATGTCATAAGCAGATTGTTTATGGAAAAAAACTTGGCCCCAGTTTGTGGTCTCAGGCTACATTCACACTGCAGGTCGAGTCCAATGTTTTTGCTCTCAATACGTGTACCTAATTTTTTTCATCTTAGTGTTAAAACCAGTTCACTTTTGATTCCGATTTTTTTCCCATGTGACCTTCCAAACTTACTTTTTTAAAGTGTCACTTATAACAACCCTGCTCTCTTATTACCATTATTATATCGTTATTTCCGATTATTATTATTAGCCGCACCGCCTCTAAATTTAGAAAGCAAACAATATTTCTACCTATGCAGACCATTTTATGATGTGGACGGCTTGCAATTGTTTTTCACACAATTAAAAGCAAAAAAAAAACCATCAGGTTGGTTTTCACTGCCAACAAGGTGTCCCCTAATTGTTTGTGTTGAAGTTGGCAACCCTACCTGCTACTTTGCTGATTTGACTTTATTACTGAATATTTTTTGTCACTGACAAACGCAAACAAACACGCAAATGCGCTAGTTTGCCAACCGACATTGACTCCCAAGGAAGAAGAAAGGAACCAAACACCAAAGAAGAAGGTGGGCCGATGTGTGTTACAGCAGGAAGTGAATGGCCACTGCGAATGACCTGCTTCTTCCTTGTTAGAACTCCATGTGATCCAATTTACTGATATCGGATTAATATCAATATCAGATGAGGGCACCACTAATAAAATTTATAAAAGCTGTAACCAGGGTTGTACCCTGCCTCCCGCCCGAAGTCAGCTGTGATAGGCTCTAGCATACCCGCGACCCTAATTAGGATAAGCGGCATGGAAAATGGAGGGATGGATGGATATTTACACTAGAACACTATGTAATTTTGGCTGCTTGTAAATACTCAACCTTGTTTATTTGTTAATTGGAGCTCATCCCTTGCTACATTGCAGTTCAAACATTGCTCATTTACGTTTTGTTACGTTTGTTAATTAATAAACGATTGCTGTTTTGTGGTTGACTATAGTGTATTATGAGTCAAAAATATTGACAAGTTATATGTTGTATTCTGGTCACTAGGCATCAGTAATAACACAAAATATTGTTGAAACCTTAACATTCTGCGTGGAGGCATGGTAGAGTAAAAAAAAAAAAACTATCTTCCCATTCCATGCTGGAGTGGTTTTTTTTGGCTTTTTACTTAAACAATAAGGAGTGTAAAGGTGACTGTAGGGTTGTTATTGTTTGTCTACAGGGCTGTAATAATAGTAAAATTGTGTTTAGAAAGCCATAAACAGGTTTTCTAGGTTATAACTATGAAAATATTCAGTTTATTAATAATAAATATTTTCCAGAAATTCACTAATGAGTTGTATCTGGAACCAATTAACTGCGTTAAATGAGGGACGAGCGATGTGCAATACTGTGCACCTGTGGTTGCTCCAAAATGTACAGTTTAAAGATTAACTAATCCAGTGTGAATTTTCACACAAAGGCAACATAAGCCCCCCATGGATCTTCTTTAGGAGCAATGACTGAAACAATGTGCAGCCTTTAGCAGTAAACAGACCCTCTTAAGTGATACATTAGGTGTCAGTCATCTTGCACTGTAATGGGCCAGGTTATTTTCTGCTCCATGCCAATTCAGTAAGCGTGCATTCACCCACAAAACGATTTAGCTGAAGCCGTTGTTGACAGACCGCCGCAATTGTAAATGTCTGATATAATTCATACGTGCATAAGGTTTCCACATTCATGCATATGCTGTTTGTGTATCCATCAAAACGATGGAGGGTTCACATAAAAAACATGATAATGACAGTGCCCTGGAGAGTGAAAGGAGGCTTAGTAGAAACTATAGGATGGAAATGTGAGTCAGATGGGATATACTATACAGTGAAAAAAAACCAAAGGAGGATGTGTGCAATAGGGTGGAAAGGCAGAAAGACGGAGGAAAAGCATGAGCCACAGAAGAATGCAGAGCGCAAAGAAAGCTGATGGAGATGAGGGATTAAGGAAAGCGACAAAGCTATTGAGGAAAAAGATAAAACTCTCTGGATTCTGTGAGAGGAAAGACAGGGAATCAGGTGGAGGACTAAGAACAAACAGGATGATGGAGACAGTGGCTCAGGGAAAGAGTCATGTGGGCGCTTTAGAGAAAAAACAGATGGAAGGCAACAATGTGAAGGTAAGCAGAATACAATATTGTAGTATTTGCGGAACTGGGAACGCCAATGTTGTGTAAATGCAGGATGACACAGCAGTGAGTGATATAGATGAGTGGATTTAAGTTGAGCCAGAATAGTGAAATGGGGATGAAAGAAAGCAATAGAAGGGATTAAAAAAAATAAAGGAAAAGGAAAAGAAGGCAAATCTATGGGTTTTACATTGTGAAAAAGGTCACTTTTGAAGCTTTTAGTAGACAAGCTCCATTATTCTCTGCATGCAAAAGCATGCAATTACCAGATTCTACTCAGGCATTCCCAACTGCTGTTACTTTTTTCCTTTATTTCAATCTCGTGTGTTTCTGTGACTCATCCCTTACACTGAAGTATAACCTGCCATAATTTATCTACTACAGAAATATACTGTATTTACATACATATTTTCCCCCACAAGGTCTCTTAAAAAAAAAAAAAAAACTTCCTGCTGAACGGACGTTCACGGCAAGAGCTCCTCTATTGCCACTGAAGTTTTTAAAAACCTGTAACCGATGTGTTATTAAACTATGATACAATGGCTGGAAGTAATATTTTAATGCAACAGGCTAGTAATCAGAGGTCTAGGAATCGGACAAAGAGACTGAAATTTGAAGTTGGGGTGACACCGTGTATTGACAATAATTTAAAAAGACAACATACTGGAAACACCTTGTGTGAATGGCCATTCGAAAGACACGAACAACCAAATCACTTTTCAAGATTCATTCAATAACAAAAAATTGACACAATCTTCTGCAAAGCTCATATACAACAATGCAATAATCTATAGATATTAGATGAACCATAAAAAAATCCAAAAGTCCATACTCTCCATACTACCCACCCACAGTTCACTGAATTACCCACGTCTGGGTGATAAAGGAATCCAACGGAATTGTAGGTGGAAGAGTTTCAGCAGTTCATATTGCAGTAAAAGGTGGATATAAGTGAGTGATGTGTGTGGGGTAAGAGATTCCCTGGGCTACACGAGCCCCCTACCGGTCCGGCAGAGAGGTAGTGGCTTTCCCACCGCTCAAAACAAGATCTTCAGGCTCAAAGCCCGCTCCTTAGCTCGCCATCAGGTTAAGTAATTGGGAAACCTGGCCTGTAAAAATAAGCAAAGGCCCCAATGAATCATATGTACATATCAAATACAGTCAAATGCTAGTAAATTATGATATTGTTGTGCACAATTGTGATCATACATCTACAGGAGAGTGCCGAGACTTACTAGAACGGGTAAGGAGGCACATTTCACTATAATAGACATAAAAAACAGCGCTGATAGCCGCTACAAGGCAACTACCTGCCCAGCTGCCAAACGGAAGTTGACAACCACAAGCCAAAGGACATCATACCTCAGCGTCTGACACATACAGAGGAGAGTGCTGACAAAATTGGCTACAACTTGGAGTGGCGTGAAGTATGACATTTTTGAAGTATGACATTTTTGAAAGGCAAAATTGGAGCACAGAAGGCAGTTTAATGCAAGCTAAACGGCTAACCGCTATACGGCGTTGCCTAGCAACAGTCAAACAATAATGCCAAATAAAAAAAGGAGAAAGAACAAGGCACGGGCTCAAGTAGCTCCACTCGAAGTACCCCGGAAAATGTTACTCATGAAAATGCTTTCATCAGAAGAGCTGTCAAATGAGGAAATACCAAGGAAGAGGGATGCAGCGACCAGCACGAATGCGGCGGCACCACCACCGCGGCCAGCAAGGGAGTCCGTGCACGGCTTCAGGAACCAGCTAACATCGCGTGTGGATATACTAATGGTACGATTGACAAAGAAATCTGGGGAACTGGAAGATCAATTAGCAAATAAATCCCAGGAAAACACAAAGATAATGGTGGATATTGTGGAAGCAATGCAAAAAGAATAATCTGAAGGAAAAACTGAGATTCTGAATGCAAAGCAAAAGGAAATCCAAGAAGGAATGAGAGGACGAATGGATAAATTAATTGATATTAAAAAAAAGGAGATTCAACCCCAGAGAGAGGAAGTAAAACATCTGAGACCAGAGAACAAGGCATTACAAGATAGTAATGCTGCCCGAGCTGCAGCTCCAAGAAGTCAAAGAAAACACGGAAGAAAAACACAAAATCATCAAGCAACTGCAGACCACAATTGATGACAAGGATTAGAATAAGCGACTGAACGATGTGATCGTGACGGGGCTCAGGATCAAACCCGGGTCAAATGCCAGAGCAGTCGGGAGTAAAAAGGAATTAGATGAAGAAGACGTTGCTTCCACCGAGCAACAAGTTTTTAATTTTCTACATTCAACGGAAGTAGAAGTAGACATCAACACCATTGACAACTGCATCCCACTGTATGGCAGGACCAGCACCACACCCATCATCATTGTTAAATTCACTAACAGGAAATTCAAAGTCGCACTGCTGAAGCAGGGAAGGAAGCTGAAAGGAACAAATGCCTACATGAATGAGCATCTGACAAAACGCAACGCTGGAATTGCCAAGAAAGCACGTGACCTGAGGAAGCAGGGGACGATCCAAGGCAATTGGAGCGCCAACTGCAAAATTTTCATTAAGTAAATGGAGGACCAGAAGCGAGAGTGCTTGCAATCAAAGATTTAAAGGACTTGGAAAAATACTAAAGACCACATAAAAACAACAACATGGCAAAGGAAAACAACTCAGAAACAAGACCAACACAGAGTGAAATATTAGATTCAATATTATTTGGAAATGCCATAGGCAAGACACAAGGAACTGATCAAACGGATGCACTTGAACTAGGAACACATCAAAATACAACTAAAGACACTCATAACACAACACTACAGCTCACTGGTCAAGAAGATCTTCAACTGGACACCTTTAGTCTTACAGACCACAAACATCTGGATCTGGAAAAAGGGAAAAAGACATAGACCCGGACACAAACTTTTTTTAGACATCAAAAATGAATGCCACTACTACATGTAGGAAGAATACAACAATATTCTAAACACAGGTAATAAATTGTCTATTATCCACATTAACAGCAGAAGCATGTACGCAAATCATAACGACATCAGGCAATACTTGGATCAATTCAAAGAACCCTTCAAAGTAATTGCAATCTCAGAAACTTGGATAAATACTGACAATGATATGGGCCTTGAACTGGAAGGTTATGAAATGAACCGTATCAACAGGCACAACAAAAGTGGAGGAGGAGAGGCTGTGTACGTGGACAAACATCTGAACCAGAAAATGGTAAAGAGCATGTCATTTGCTGTTGACAACATTTTAAAATGCATAACAATTGAAATCTGTTCAGAAAAAAGCAAAAACATTCTAATAACCTGTCTGTATAGAACACCTAAATCAAGCATGGAAATATTTGAGGACTGGATGAAGGCAACCTTCTCAAACATCAACCAAAAAATCATCTTTGTTTGTGGAGACTTCAACATTGATCTTCTGACTCCAAACTAGCAAAGTAGAATAGACGACTTTATTGATACAATGTACAGCCTGAGTTTATACCCAAAAATCACAAGACCAAGAAGAATAACAGACCACAGTGCCACATTAATTGATAACATATTCACTAATGACTTTGATAACGACACAACTAGTGGCCTTCTAACCAATGACATTAGTGACCATCTTCCAGTGTTTACGATTTACAACAAAAACTACAAAAAACAAAAGATGGAGGACAAAAGAAGCTGCAAAAGACTACACACAGAGGACAGCATCAATGCTTTCAAGAAAGATTTAGACGAACAAAGATGGGAGAGTGTGTACAGTGGAAGCATTGTGGATGAAGCATATGAACACTTTCTAATGACTTACAGTATATGAAGCTGTACGATAAGCACTGTCCATTAAGAGAAACGTCTAACAAGCAAAAGAAGAATAATCAGCCATGGATGACAAAATGTCTGCAAAATGCCTGTAAGAAAAATACATTATATAAGAAATTCATAATTCAACAAACAAAAGTTGCTGAAATAACACATAAAACATAGTTAAAAACAAGTTAACAACAACATTTAAAAAAGTTAACAAATATTTTGAGAACGTGCAAGAAAGAATATTATAATCAAATACTAGATAGGAATAAAAACAACATTAGAGCTACTTGGGCATTCTGAACAGTATTATTAGGAAAGGCACTAGGAATGCAGACTACTTTCAATACTTCACAGTTGGAAATGTTAATAATGATGACATGATGGACGTAGATGAGAAGTTTAATAACTACTTTGTAAATATTGGACCAAAGCTGGAAGAGGAGATCCCAAAATCCTGGCCAGTGGAGGAAGAGAAGGAGACTATAGACAGGAACCGTAACTCAATGTTTCTCACGGATGTGAGCAAAGAGGAAATCATTGACATTGTACATAAATGTAAAGCAAAAACATGTAATGGAATTGGAATGGAAACGGTAAAAATGGGTATCAATGAGATCGGAGAACCGCTAACGCACATCAGCAATCTATCATTCCAGACGGGCAAATTCCCAGACAAAATGAGGACAGCTAAAGTAGTTCCAATCTTCAAAAATGGAGGTGAACATAATTTTACAAACTACTGACCAATTTCGTTATTACCACAATTTTCCAAAATCATGGAAAACCCTTGCAAGTGTACTGGAGGGTATGTGGGAGTTTGCCCAACCGGTTTACATGTGCTTTGTAGACTTGGAAAAGGCATTCGACCATGTCCCTCGTGGTGTCCTGTGGGGCGTGCTCCTGGAGTACGGGATTGGTGGCCCGCTTCTACGTGTCATTCGGTCCTTGTACAATCAAAGCAGGAGCCTGGTTCGCATTGCCAGCAGTAAGTCAAGCTTGTTTCTGGTAAACGTTGGCCTCCGCCAAGGCTGCCCTTTGTCGCCGATTCTGTTCATAATCTTCATGGACAGAATTTCTAGGCGCAGTCAAGGCGTTGAGGGAGTCCAGCTCTCGTCTTCCAGATCTCATCTTTGCTATTTGCAGACGATGTGGTCCTTATGGCCTCATCAGGCTGTGACCTTCAGCGTTTACTGGAGTGGTTTGCAGCTGAGTGTGAAGCTTCTGGGATGTGACTTAGCACCTCCAAATCCGAGGCCATGGTTCTCAGTCGGAAACGGATGGACTGTACCCTCTGGGTTGGGAGTGAGGTCTTGCCTCAGGTGGAGGAGTTCAAGTATCTCGGGTTTTTGTTCACGAGTGAGGGAAGGTTGGAGTGTGAGATTGGCAGACGGATCGGTGCTGCATCTGCAGTAATGCGGTCGCTGTAACGGACCGTCGTGGTGAAGAGAGAGCTGAGCCGGAAGGCAAAGCTCTCTGTTTACCGATTGATCTACCGATAGATCTATCACCTACCGATCTACCGATAGATCTATCATCTAGTCCGGATGCCTCCCGGGCGCCTCCCTGGTGAAGTGTTTTGGGCGGGAGAAGGCCCCGGGGAAGACCTAGTACACGCTGGAGGGATTATGTCTCGCAGCTGGCCTGGGAACGCCTTGGTGTCCTCCCGGTGGTGCTGGAAGATGTCGCAGGGGACCGGGAAGTCTGGACTTCCCTACTGAAACTGCTGTCCCCGCGACCCGGACCCGGATAAGCGGAGGAAATGGAATGGAAAAGTTATTCAAGCATAGGTTGGACAAATTTCTCAATAAGAATGACATCCTGGCGGACAGCCAATACGGATACAGAGCTAATATTTCCACTTTTATGGCACTGATTGAAATTACAGAGGAAATTACGAATGCTATAGATCAAAGAAAGTGTGCAGCCTTTGGATGAAAGGATTACTCTAAAAAGATGGTTTGATAAAAACAAATTATCCTTGAATTTAAGTAAAACAAAAATGATGCAATTTGGTAATAGCAGAAGAGATACTTGTGAGGAAATACAAATTGACGGGGAGGAAATTGAAAGGGTGAATGAACATACATTTTTGGGAGTCATAATTGATGACAGAATGAGTTGGAAACAAAAACATACAACATAAAGTATCAAGAAATACTTCAATACTGAATAAAATAAAATTTGTACTGGATCAAAAAACACTCCAAACTCTCTATTGTTCTCTGGTGTTACCATATTTAACTTATTGTGTGGAGATATGGGGAAATAACTACAAAAGTACACTTCACCTGCTTGATGTACTGCAAAAAAGATCAATTAGGATAATCCATAACGCGGTGAACAAAAAACATACGAATCCACTGTTTCAAAATTCACAATTATTAAAATTTGCTGATCTCATAAACCTTCCAACTGCTAAAATGATGCATAAAACAAACAACAACCAGTTACCAAAGAATAAAATTTAATAACTGCAGGAAGTGTACAAATGTATTGAATTGAATGTATTGGGTAGGATTTAATAATCTTTGCTTCTTCCTACTCCTTTTGGACATGTGGAACTGTCGATTGTATTAAGTGTTATATTCCAATGTCATTTACATGCATGTTCAAATAAAATTAAACCATTACCATTACCATTACTACTGGACCAACCCACGACACTTTGTTAGGCAGTTATAACTAAATGCTGAAAGCCTGAGAGATACTCGGATGAAAGCATATAAAGATTCATTCTAATAACATAGTTTTAAATGCAAGGTAAAACTTTTTAAATTCTAAGTGCCAGAATTGTACTTTGGCAGCATTAATTTCAGTGGCAATTATGGGCTGAATGCACTATTCAGTATACACGCTTGTGAACTTATACAGTAAAATGAAAGCTGTGTTTCCGCGCTCTGTTTTTGCCTGCTGTGGTAAGGCAATTTCTGTGGCAAGTGGAAACCACTCGGAGTGACTGCATGTCGAGACCAAGTGGGTTCACTCCTGTGGGACAGCTTTTGACTGATGCTTAAAAGATACTCACGTCACAAAGAGACAGCATCCCCCTGGCAGTCTACTGGGAAGATTTTCACATTTAAATTCATAGAAGTAGCAGCAAAATGTAGGGCTGCCCCCGCCCCACCAAAGCCACCCGCCATCCCCCTTGCCCCCCATTTTGTAAATCAGGCTGTCTTAAAGTGCTTTCACTTTTCAACAAAACAGCTTATTTTGCATTCAGCAAAGAGAATTCGATTCATTTGTCATTTACAGATTATATTCATGTTCTTTCTGCCCTTTGACTTTGCCGGTGGGTCACACTTATTCAGTATTCAAGTAACACATTATATAGATTTACTGATAACCGCAAATGGATGTGATGTTGAATTTCTTTTACAAGGTCAGTTTTTACTGGGTCACTGATTGCCAAGTGCAGCTGTGGTAAACTGTTATAATCATCATCCAACAAGCACATATTTTGTGAGCTTATTTCTTTGTTTTTGTAGTAAATTTGTGTCCTTTATTTCCTCTGTCATTGATTTATAGTTTATATGTTTGCTTGCTATATCTGTATTTATATTATGAATTACCAGTAGAAAAGCTAAAGGTAGACAACCTCAAAATTATAATTAAATGCAAAGACAATGCAGAATTATATTATCGCTAATGCATTTGTTCTTTATATAGGGCCCAATGAAATCCTTTTTTTTTTTTCGGATCAGTTTATGTGGGAAAAAAAACGTATGCAGTCCATCAATGGACACTTTAGCCCAGTAACTGAGAAATGGATGTAGCTTAGCTATCTTTGTCGTCCTCTGCACACATTGCTTCAAAATCTTCAACAAACATCATAGGGCCCTATTTATATTCTGTAATCAATGTGGACATGGCTCAGTTTGGATCCATGCATTATTAGCATGTGCTGCATCGTATTATTTCCCCTGTGGCATGATTAACCTACCAATACTTTGTCACTCCGGTTCCCTGAGGCCCCTTATGATGCATTGTTGGAAGCTGCATCATTAAGCCAATCGCCGCAGAGTTGACTTCCTTGCACACTGTGCCATAGTTTGAGGTGCATATTTTGACTCGTCAGGCACTTGAGTCCGCTAGAGATTGTGTTACATCACATGGGTGTGTGTAGGCCTGAGCGGTGTGCTGCTGTTAATCAGTGCATGTCAATATTTGGAAAATGCATGTATAGAGTGTGTATGGATGAATCAGGTGTGCTTGAAGTGTAGCGACTGTGTATCTCAATCACAACTACTTTATATAGCGAATAGATTGTTGTAACGAATATGGGAAATAACATTAACGCTGCTGTCTTGCTGAGAGTGAGGCTATGGTTCTCACGTCACAAACAATCGCTATTTTTTATCAGCAAGAAATATGTCCGTCACGGACCAATCTAACCTAAGACGCGTGGTTGCCAACAGTTTCCAGGTCCATACTAACAAACCAGCATTAGGGTGATGAAGACGCTATCTCAGCTGATTTATTGATCCAAAGGGTAGGTTGCAAATTTCTTAGGTGTTAAGATTTGTCAGATCAAAGCACTAACCCTGCATAAGACTTCTAACATCAGTGTTCACTTCACAACTTCCTGAGGCTGCGCTTTAACCATCATGGGAACTGTAGTTTTAGACATAAATTAGCCACATCATTGGTAAATTAGGGTACATGGAGTTATTGACAACCAGTAACGGAATGGCCAAAATGTGTCAGTGTTCCATCTACAAGCCACAGGGAGTCTATAAAGTCTAAACCAGCGTGTTATGAAGTGTGAGGTGGGCCTCCCCTGGGAGACACCAGAAGACTTGAAGGCAGGCTCAGCCACTTAAACGTACAACCAGCTGAGCTAAATTCACTTATGTTTAAGGGCAAAATTAATGCATTTTTTAAATCATACCTTCAGAGTAAACATTATGGGTGGTGCTGAAAGCTCGGGAAAATATATTTTTCAGGGAGCAGGGGTAGCGCGACTTCATTATGTTCTTTGAGGGGAGGTTCACCCTGATCAATATCTGGTTTAGACAATACAAGGCATTTACAGTCCTCTCTCATTTATCGTGGTTAATGGGTTCCAGGCCTAACCACAATACGAGCATTTCCACAAAGTAGGGTTCAATATTAATAACAGGTATATTTTTGTAGTTAGAGCATAGAAAACATGTTTATAACTTTTTGACTTTCTAAATGCAATTAGAATTATTAATAAATTTTTCTAGACATGAAATAACACCCATGTTGTGACTTTTACTCTCATATTACCCAACATAGTAGATATAATCAGAAAATAAGCCATTTAACATAAGAAACATTACACTCATGCTTGTGTGTTTTTCAATAAATGTCTTCCACACATGTGGACTGAACGTGATATCAGGGATTCAGAGTTGAGTTTTAGCTAGAGTACGACCACAACAGTAGCCAATGTTATTACGATGCTGATGATGAATATCAATAACATTTATTATTATGTTGTGATTGTGCGACCCTAACGAGGAAAAGCGGCATAGAGAATGAATAAATGAGTGTTGTGATTGTGTCTGTTAAATAAATATTAATAAAATAATAAAATCCTGAGTTTGCATGTTCTCCCCGTGCGTGCGTGGGTTTTCTCCGGTTTCTTCCCACATTCCAAAAAAAATACATGCAATGTGAGTATGAACATTTGTTTGTCTGCCCTGTGATTGACTGGCCTCCAGTCCAGGGTGTACCCCGCCTCTCGCCCAAATTCAGCTGTGATAGGCTGATAGGTGATAGCCCGCCACCCTAATGAGGATAAGCGGCGTAGAAAATGGATGGATGGATATTAAGCCTGTCTGGTGAGGTTTTGATGTGTAACTTCATTTTGATTTTTGCTCTTTTTACTTTTAGCAAAGAATTTCTTCGGCCAGAAAGAAGCAGAGTTTGAGTAGTATAATGGGAAAACGAGTTTGCCCCACACAAATTAAAATCCTTCTATTGGTCTTAGTTGGTGAATGTTCAAACTAATTACTGTAAATGATTTTGAAATCCCTTGTGTTGATAAGAAAATGTTCAATTTGTCATGCTGCGAACATGTGTTTATTCTTGTTTTCCCATTTTTTCCACACTTTTTGCCTCCCTGTTTTTATTGTTTGTATTTTACATATATATTTTTTATTTCCTTACATTGATGTTTTTTTTTTGATGCAGGCCAATATTACACAAAATGTACCGCAATCTGTTTTATTTTTCAAATCCAATATCAGTAGCAGATCGAGACACTGAGATAATACAGCTATTGTTGGCAACATATTGCGATAATATATTGTGATATACTGTTTGGGTACTACCCCCAATAAACGTGTACGCTTTTGATTTAGTTTCCTGCAACAATGCCAACAATCCCTTAGCTTCTGTTACGCTTTATTCCTCTCCTAGTTAAGACCTAGAGCAAATCACAGTGCCCATTCCATAATCTAATCATTGTCTATCAACAATCGCTCTGGTCATGCTGTGGGAAGAGAATGGAACCCCTGAGTCCTTTATCAAAGTTAAACAACAGCTTAACACACACCAATGCTGAGAGTTGGTTTCTGCTGCTCATATCCTCCCCTGGCTTGAGCAATACAAAATGTGCCTCTTGAGTGATAAGAAGTACAACAGGTTGGTCAGTTCTCCATCTGGTAAGGATTGACTCTGGCCGTGGTAGCGAAGGTTGCGGCACCATGGAAAGACTACAGTAAATTCAAAATGGGAGGGTTGGTCACGGAGATCAGAATGATCCCAGCAGAAGTCAGGATTTACAGTACAGTACATATGATGGGGCACAATCTATGAAAACTACTGCTGAATGAACCACAACGCTGTGCTGAAAAATCCAAGCAAGTGGTGTTATTACTTTATGTATGCGTAGGCTAAATTAAGCATGTTCAATAATACATACATTTCTAAATAAACTAAAATACAAATGCAGTTTAAGGCAATTCAAGATGTTATTAAACTGTAGTCTACACTGGCCAAAAGGTGTCACTAGTAACACACACCAGACTTGATCACCAACGACAGGATTTTATTATTCATTCATTCATTTTCTGTACCGCTTATCCTCATTAGGGTCACGGGGATGCTGGAGCCTATCCCACCAGACTTTGGGGGACAGGCGGGGTACATCCTGGACTGGTCGCCAGTCAATCGCAGGGCANATGGATGGATTTTAAGCCTGTCTGGTGAGGTTTTGATGTGTAACTTCATTTTGATTATTTCTCTTTTTACTTTTAGCAAAGAATTTCTTCGGCCAGAAAGAAGCAGAGTTTGAGTAGTATAATGGGTAAACGAGTTTGCCCCACACATGTCACGATCGGTGTTGTGACAGTAGTTTTAGTTCATGTTTTTTCTTCCCTCTAAGTTGTCTCCGCTACTTTAATTACACACACCTGCCTCTCGTTACTTTCTTGCTATTTAAGTTCAGGTGTGTGCACCTTTAGTTTGTCGGGTCTATGTCATTTGTGCCTCGTATTCGTGTGGACCTGCTTTTATGTTATTCCGCTGCTTCGCAGCATTGACTATCATTAAAAGATTCCTGCACCTTACCTGGCTGACGTCCGGCTCGCTTCTTCCCCGGGGTTCTCGCCATGCCGCGCCGAGTTAGCCGAGCAGCAAATCGTGACAGAATGACCCGACCACAATATGGCCCCCCGGATGGCGACTGGGCCAGGATTTTTTTTGCGGCGATGGAAGAGGAGACGGCTCGGTACTCGCCGAGGGAGCTGGAGGGCATGATGTGGGGGCCAGGCGGCAAGGTGGTCCCCATGGCGTCGGTGTGGCCTGGACCTGCCACAGACGCGCCAGCCCGTCGCCGTCGGAGAGACCCGGCGGTACCGACCTGGAGACGTCGACGGGGTGAGTCGCGAGCCCTCCTCCAAGCCTCCCTCCACCCTTCCCTGGTTCCTGCGACGGTCAAGAACGGCGTCTGGGATCCGCCTTCCGGAGGGGGGGCTACTATAGCCGGTCGGACGGTGGAGGACGCGCGGCGCCTTCCGAGAGCCGCGCCGCGCAGCGGGACGCCACCGTTCGCCACTCCCGTGGCAATTCCCAGGGCGACGGCTCCAGCGCTTCCCGCGGCGTTTCCCAGGGCGTCGGCTTCAGCGCCTCCCAGGGCGCAGGGCCTTCCAGTGGCGCGCCTCCCAGGGGTGCAGGGCCTTCCAGTGGCGCGCCTCCCAGGGCGCAGGGTCTTCCAGTGGCGCCTCCCAGGGCGCAGGGCCTTCCAGTGGCGCCTCCCAGGGCGCAGGGCCTTCCAGTGGCGCCTCCCAGGGCGCAGGGCCTTCCAGTGGCGCCTCCCAGGGCGCAGGGCCTTCCTGTCGCGCCTCCCACGCCGCAGGGCCTTCCTGTCGCGCCTCCCACGCCGCAGGGCCTTCCTGTCGCGCCTCCCACGCCGCAGGGCCTTCCTGTCGCGCCTCCCACGGCGCAGGGCCTTCCTGTGTTTCCAGCAACGCCCAGGATTCCGGGCCTGCCAGGGTGTGTCCGTCCCGGCCGACCCCCGGAGGGGTCCCGCCGGCCTCGCCATCGCCTCCGTCCCGGCCGACCCCCGGAGGGGTTCTGCCAGCGACCCGCCACCTGACCTCCCACCGCTCTTCCCATCTTCTGGTGACTCTTGGACTCTGTTTTTTTTTCCCATCGTCTTGGACGTCTGGGATCCGTCCTTGAGAGGGGGGTACTGTCACGATCGGTGTTGTGACAGTAGTTTTAGTTCATGTTTTTTCTTCCCTCTAAGTTGTCTCCGCTACTTTAATTACACACACCTGTCTCTCGTTACTTTCTTGCTATTTAAGTTCAGGTGTGTGCACCTTTAGTTTGTCGGGTCATTGTCATTTGTGCCTCGTATTCGTGTGGACCTGCTTTTATGTTTTTCCGCTGCTTCGCAGCACTCACTATCATTAAAGGATTCCTGCACCTTACCTGGCTGACGTCCGGCTCGCTTCTTCCCCGGGGTTCTCGCCATGCCACGCCGAGTTAGCCGAGCAGCAAATCGTGACAACACAAATTAAAATCCTTCTACTTGTCTTAGTTGGTGAATGTTCAAACTAATTACTGTAAATCATTTTGAAATCCCTTGTGTTGATAAGAAAATGTTCAATTTGTCATGCTGCGAACATGTTTATTCTTGTTTTCCCATTTTTTCCACACTTTTTGCCTCCCTGTTTTTATTGTTTGTATTTTACATATACATTTTTTATTTCCTTACATTGCTGTTTTTTTTTTTTTATGCAGGCCAATATTACACAAAATGTACCGCAATCTGTTTTATTTTTCAAATCCAATATCAGTAGCAGATCGAGACACTGAGATAATACAGCTATTGTTGGCAACATATTGCGATAATATATTGTGATATACTGTTTGGGTACTACCCCCAATAAACGTGTACGCTTTTGATTTAGTTTCCTGCAACAATGCCAACAATCCCTTAGCTTCTGTTACGCTTTATTCCTCTCCTAGTTAAGACCTAGAGCAAATCACAGTGCCCATTCCATAATCTAATCATTGTCTATCAACAATCGCTCTGGTCATGCTGTGGGAAGAGAATGGAACCCCTGAGTCCTTTATCAAAGTTAAACAACAGCTTAACACACACCAATGCTGAGAGTTGGTTTCTGCTGCTCATATCCTCCCCTGGCTTGAGCAATACAAAATGTGCCTCTTGAGTGATAAGAAGTACAACAGGTTGGTCAGTTCTCCATCTGGTAAGGATTGACTCTGGCCGTGGTAGCGAAGGTTGCGGCACCATGGAAAGACTACGGTAAATTCAAAATGGGAGGGTTGGTCACGGAGATCAGAATGATCCCAGCAGAAGTCAGGATTTACAGTACAGTACATATGATGGGGCACAATCTATGAAAACTACTGCTGAATGAACCACAACGCTGTGCTGAAAAATCCAAGCAAGTGGTGTTATTACTTTGTTAAAGGATATACTAAGTGTGCCGCAATCTATTTTTAAGTATTTTGCATACTTCTTTCCTGTAGTTGTATTTCATTTTCCTACATTTTGCGCTCACACTTGCATGTTCTTGTACATTGAATGAAACATGTAGTTGTGGATAAAATGCATGGATGTTTATTCTCCAAATGCATATTTAAGTAATTATTATGTATGCGTAGGCTAAATTAAGCATGTTCAATAATACATACATTTCTAAATAAACTATAATACAAATACAGTTTAAGGCAATTCAAGATGTTATTAAACTGTAGTCTACACTGGCCAAAAGGTGTCACTAGTAACACACACCAGACTTGATCACCAACGACAGGATTTTATTATTCATTCATTCATTTTCTGTACCGCTTATCCTCATTAGGGTCACGGGGATGCTGGAGCCTATCCCACCAGACTTTGGGGGACAGGCGGGGTACATCCTGGACTGGTCGCCAGTCAATCGCAGGGCAGACATACAAACATTCACATTCACATTCATACCGAAGGACAATTTAGAGTAGCCAATTAACTTAACATGCATGTTTTTGGAATGTGGGAGGAAACCAAAGTACTCAGAGAAAACCCACGCACTGACGGGGAGAACATGCAAACTGTCACGACTCGTGTCTCGTAGACGTGACAGCTTTGGGTTAGTTTCCTTGTATTTTGATTATTGCCAAACCATCCAAATCATTGCCATTGTTGCATGTTCCATGTAACGTGTGGCTCCTTTGTTCCTGCCGCTGCTTCGCAGCATCTTGATTAAAGATTCCTCCAACTTACCTGCCGGACGTCCAGCTCTCTGAATCTCCGGGATCGTTCCACCATGGCACGACGAGCGCAACGTGACACAAACTCCACACAGAGATGCCCAACAAAGATTCGAACCGAGATCTCCTGACTGTGTGGCCAACATGCTAACCACTCATTCACCGTGTAGCAATCTTAATATTAAATGTTATAATAACTGAAAAACAATACACTAGCAAAAGTTAGTTTGCTAATTCCTGGTCATGAAATGGTATTAACTGTGATTGGCTGGCAACCAGTCCAGGGTGTACCCCGCCACTCGCCCAAAGCCAGCTGGGATAGGCTCCAGCATACCCGCGACCCTAATGAGGCATAGAAAATGGATGGATGGATGGATGGATGGAAATGGTATTAAACTGGAAAAAAAAACCTGAAAGCCACAGTACCTTGAACTTCACGGAATCACAGGAGGGGAAAAATTAGAAGTAAATACATAAAGAAAATAAATAATAAAAAGTATACAGAAAGAGTTGTATTCTTTTTTTTTATTTTGTCATTGCTTTTCCTGTTTTGTCTTTCCCATTTGTACCATACAAGCAACTCGATGTAAGACCTTCGTGCCGCATGGTGGCATGATAGTGACGTTACTTCTTGTCCTTGACATTTGTTGCGGTCACCCACGCTACATTTAAACATAGCTACTACATAACCACTGCAAGCCGGGATCATGAGATCAAGTATGGACTAGTCACCCTGGCAGAATGACCCTCCCACAACCTTTGTTTTGCCTTTGCTGTAGTCGCCTGCTTGTATGGGGAAAAAAATGGAAAAGATAAAACAGAAAATGCAACGACAAAATGAGAAAAGAATATGACTACATTTGTATATTTTGAATTATCATTGATTCTCTTTATATTTCCACATGTATTTCCTTTTAATTTTGGCACTCCTGTGTTTCCATAGAACTGAGTCCAGAGATGTGTGCACTGGTGTAAGACCTTTCCAATCTGTGACTGGTGACTGGTGACTGGTTGGTTGGCAAACTCGGGTTTGAAGAGATGAATCAGGTTGACTGGCTGCGTGCCTGACTGGAAATAGATATTATTGTTGGTCAGTTAATTTATTGTGAGGATCGTATTTGCAGCTGTCCTTGGGCGTCCACGCTGGCTTGTATGTAGGGATGGTCATGTCATCCACAGTCTTCTTTATCCGCTGCTTTCACAGCCTGCTCTGCGTCTATCTGCTTACGAAGCCTTTTGCACTTTTTTTTACTTTTTGCCTTTCTCACTTTCTTTGCTTTGTGTTGGCCTGTTTGGCCAATCTCTGGAAACCCATCCTCTACGTTGAAACTTAAAACAAAATCATTACATTGTACTAACATCACATGGGAAAGGATTTGAATACCTCTGGATTGCCTTGTAGCATCCAGTCAAGTATGTTGTTTTGTTCCACTCGCTCAATAAGTCAATGTAACAGCCCTAAGCTTGACAGAGAGAACTGTTGGGGAATTGTACCGGCTGCAGAAGTAGCACTGTCACGTGTTCAAGTGGCAGCCACCATCGACAGCCCAAGCTATGTTAGCAAATACCTTTATTAATGCACAGAACTCATACTTTCCCTGTAGTTGTCACTGCAAAGTTGAAGTAGTGCATTTTTAGCATCACAAGAATAGAAGGTGATGGTACAAATGGAGCCAGCATACAGATATTCACTTTTAGCATGCAGATATCATTGCAGAAAAAGTTGCACCGACACTGAAACATGTTTTGTAAAATGTTTATTATTTTTTGTGGATTTTTTTTGTTTTTGTAATATGACATGTTTTTCAATGCCAATATTTATATTTTGTTACAATACCATTGTTTTGTTTGGTCACAGTTAGAACATTTTCTTTTTCAGTTCAACATTTTACAATGCCAATACTTGTTTGAAAGTGTCAATGTCACTTTTGTTTCAATACCAAAACTTGATTGTGGCATTTGTCCACCTACATGTAGTTCACTCCAAAATTGTGGCCGCCTAGAGACGTGACTAGTACCTGAATAGTCTTTAAGAATCTAAAAACCTGAAAAAGACAAAAAAGACAAGACTTGATACTAATTTTGTGCATTAGAACATCATGAAGATAAAAACACAAACTTATTGGACGGTTAACACGAGATTAAAAGCAGTAGAATCAGAATGGAACAACGATGCTGTGCCTTGGAAGGAAAATGAATACTCAAACTCCACGCACTGCAACATTTTGGATAACAGTAATGCCTTGGAGGGGAAAGATAAAGCAAACCACTCAAAAATTACATTACAACCACAATAAAATTGAATTTTACCTTTTTGTAAATGTAGGTCTTGTTTACACTTGCATGCACATTGTGCTGGCAGTGGTACGCAAGTATGTCAAAACTGTGCGGTGTTGCATGCTAGTGCGCAAAGAAAAGTATGAAATGTTCAAAAGTTTTGGTACTGATCATTTCTGTGAACTTGTCGTGAATGCAATGTGAATGCACCGCCCGCATTGTTTGCACGTTGGTTGTGTGTGCCTCTGTGTGTCTCATTCACATGAATGGGTTAACTTTTCCACCACCTCCTGGAGCAATTTGGGGGGATATCTTAAGTAATTTTTGTAGCGTCTTAGACTTCCTTGTGATTTTCTGTTAATAAGTGATCATAATGCCCAAAGCGATGTCTTTGCAAGCAATTTCCTCTCCCACACTGCGCGTGTTTTTTTCTTGTTCATTGCCTCCTCCTGCACATTTACTACATGCAGCTGCAAAAAATCTATACTTATTTTTTGTTTTTGCATGAGCTTCTTCTCCTGAGTTGACCATCTTGTAGGTTCCTTACAAATAGAATGAAGCTAATAATGGGTGACGGTGTGAAGTGGTGATCAGCCGGAAGCTACTGTTTTTTCTAGCCATCCATCCATTTTCTATGCCGCTTATCCTCATTATCGTCTTATCCTCATTATGTCTGGCTTATCAGACATACAACCACTCTCACTCACATTCACACTCTAATGGACAATTTAGAGTCACCAATTAACCTAACATGCATGTTTTTGGAATGTGGGAGGAAACCGGAGTACCCGTAGAAAACTACGCACACACGGGGAGAACATGCAAACTCCACACAGAGATGCTCAACAGAGATTCGAACAGGCCAACATGCTACCCATTCAGCCACCATGCGGCCCTCCGTATTTTTTAATTCGCAAAAATGTGATGTGTATGGCTAAATTAGTACAATATAATGTTGTGTCATATAAAGTTCTCATTACTTTATAATATAAAGGAAAGAGGCTAAGCTTTCCAGGAGAACCAAATTCAGTATTTTAAACAACAGCAACACCAACTTACACCTGTACAAATGAGTTTGTTTCATTTTATAGCTCATGGAAAATATATCGACATAACACAACTCAATATTCCAGCCAACCTTTTGCATGGCTACCGGCTGGCAAACAGATGTGCTTACTAACTCAACTTCCAACAATTTCAAAACCCAGTTCTTACCATTCACATGTAAAAGTGCTCATCACCAAACCATGTTTAGATTGAATTGAAAAGAAGTTGGGTGTTTTTTTACCAAATGCATTTAATGTGGTGTCATGCATAAATCCAATACTGAATTTCCTTCCAGACCCTAAATGGGCCACACCGTGGTTTGTGCTACTTCTGTGTTTTGGTTTTCAGTTTTTTACTTGTTTCTGATACTGCAGGCTCCTACTTGCCATTCTTCTTGCTGTTTACACCGTAGCTGCAGTTCATTGTGGTCTCCCGTTGAGGCTAGTCTAAGCCCGGGGATCTTGTCCTTGCCTATGTGCAAAGATCCTCAATAGAATCAAAATGCTCTGTTTTATGAGCTATCACAATCCAATCTCAGTTTTTGCCTGTATTGTTCTTGCTTGTATCAGGCACATCTGAGCTTGATATCCACTGTCAGGGTATTTTCCACAACTAACCTTTAAGTCCAAAAGAATAGTTGCTATGGCGACTGTACCCATTACACACGATAGGGCAGGCCTGTAGTCAAAGCCTCAGTGATCTTTAGCAAAACTCTCCCCTTTATCCTCTACATCTCTGCTTTTTCATGAAAGGGATTTTGGTGTGACCCATAGAAAACTAAACAATAAAAACGCCCTCTACTGAGAATTAAAGCTTATGCTTTAAATGTGTTTTTAACACATGTCAAACATTAGTGGTAGAACTGTGACATCCATTACCCACCGTTTTGCAGAATGGGAGAAGCATTTATAGTAGCAACATATTGTTTACATTTTGTATTTTACGAAAAAACCTGAAACATACTTAGCTTTGTCATAGACAGTTTCTTTAGGGACACACACAAAAAAACATGTTTGCTGCGTTCTTCTTTTCATACGAAATCATTCATTCATTTTCTATGCCGCTTATCCTCATTAGGGTATGCTGGAGTCTATCCCAGCTGGCTTTAGGCAAGAGGGGGGGTACATCCTGGACTGGTCGCCAGTCAATCACAGGGCACATACAGTATACACAAACAAACATTCACACTCCCGTTCATACTGATGGATAATTTAGAGTTGCCAATTAACCTAACTTGCACGTTTTTGGAATGTGGGATGGAACTGGAGTTCCCCGAGAAAACCCATGCACGCACGGGGGGAACATGCAGTGTATAATGAGAGTTTGACAGACTGCCCAACGGAGATTCAAACCCTGAACCTCCTGACTGTGAGGCCAATGTGCTACCCACTCAACCACCGTGCGGCCACATACAAAATCATCCCACTCCAAAATCAAGGCACCGGCTGAACCTCCCATTGTGTGATAAAGCATCTAAGGCTTGACTTGATTCTTTCAATCTTAATCATATACACAATAAATTACACTCAATTACAAAAATAAATCCAGCGCATACACTATGTACTATATACATCTATATACTGTACATTGCCATTCCAACAAACAGTACATGAATGATTCCATGACTATTTTTGATTAACAATCTTTTGTTTGATAATAGTTACAGTATGTTGACAATACAGTACATACAGAAATATTCCATGATGATCACCTTTCAGGCAAAGTATTCGTTGTTTGCTGTCTCATCTACAGCTTGTCACACACAAAGACACACCTCTACACTTGATTTTGTTCTTAAACCCCTCTCTACTGTATTTGTCCTTCTACTCTCCTCTCAATGGCAGTTTCCCATTAATTCTAGCCCATCGCCCCCGGCCCCCACCAACTCATATCCCCCACTCATCTGGCTGACCACAGTACGCTTTGACGGAGTGTTATGGGGGTTCCGATAGTAGTGAGCAATGGAGCGAACAAGTTATTACAGCACAGGCAAATATAGGTCCAATGAAGCATGACAACCCACTTTCCCACACATTTAAGTATAAACTGGAGGTTAAAATATACTATATGGTATAGTATTACGCATACAGACACAGCAAGCGTGACTATTAACTCTTTCTCAATGCATGATAATAAGAACAGTCATATAATACATGACAGGATGCGGTTCCAGAACAGAACAACTGGAGCTTGTGTGCTCACATAGAGCACTCAGTTAGTCGTTCATGACGTACTAGAGGTTTGTGAGAAGTGATCGTCCATGAAACAATAACAAATAACAACTTTGGACCAGCATCCATCCATCTAATAATTTTTATTTACTGTACACTTAGCCTGCTTAAGGTCAAAGAGTTGCAGGAGTCAAACCCATTCCACACAGGGCTTAAAGAAGAGGTATAGTGGGACAAATACTGTATGAAATTTCATCCTTGTTGATTTTGTAAGTTTATAATAATAGTAAGAATAATATACATTTGATTTATATTGCTCTTTTTAGGACACCCAAAGCTCTTTACATTGAAACCAATTATTCCCATCTCTGCAGCCACACTGGAGCACTGCTGGGGTTTTGTTGTACATAAGTAGGGTTTCTATAATTTCCATATTAACAGACTCGTGGACGGAATCGTGGAATCAGCCAATAAAAACTAAATTTCCTGTTAAATGCGGAATCTCGCGGAAATTCACATAATATGAATGTAATGATGAGGAACGTTCATGTGGTGAAGTATTTCCCTCCCGGACTGCTCAGTCGTGGAAGAATCTCATCAGAAAAAGTAACCCGCTCCCTCCCGAACTAAACATTTAGAAACCGCAGCATAAAACATTGCCGAAAGCGGGAATGGAAGCTAGCTTAGCTAGGGTTAGTTTAGTTTAGCAGAGCATGCTACAGTAGTGTGTCTGTGTGTGTGCGACTCAGGCTGGATGGGTATTTTCACCGTGTTGTTTTATCGTGTTGTTATACCGCTTTGATGTAAGTGAAGGTTTCATTTCTAAATTAGAAAAAATATAAACTAATATTCCAATTCAAAACTCACAATTGTGCACCCATATTTTGTTTTTAAAAATGTTGTTGTTGTTGTTGTTTTAAAAAATATACAAGTAATATCACTCCATCCTGGAAAAAGAACTGTTTACATAAATTATTAAGGACCTAAAATTAATAAGACATTCCAGCCCATGGTAGTGTATGCAGAATGTTTGCATGAAGCTGCATACGCATTAATCCACTCTACTGTGTGTGGGGGGGGGCTGAATAATTATTGCACAACTAAACTTTTATGAAGGCTGTGTGAAGTGTGGCTACCTTTAAAGACCACCTTTTGTAAATATGTGTGGATGTAGTTTCACATTCTAAGTGTGGGAAATGTGTGCCCCCTAGTGGTTCTGTTTTCCCCTCCTCTGTTCTCCTCTCTAGTCTTGCAAACAAACTGCCGAAAGTGCCCCACACCAGTAATTAGCATCAAAAAAGTCTGTGTGCAATGAGGGGACGCATTGCTGTGACCATTTTCTATCAGCCGCCAACAGACTCGGATTAGCACAGTCTAGAAAGCTGGAGTCAAGGGATGATAACTAATTTCCCCTTTCACATTTGAGTCCTTTTAAAGATAGTACTTTGTGAATGGGAAATAAGTCTTCAGTGTGCGGGGGGGACACAGCACGACTATGCAGTGCCATCATCTCCCTCAGGAATTTGCTAAAAGAGGTGGATTTCTCCATCTTTTATTCTGTGTTTTAAGTGTGACAGTTAAACTACTATATGGAGTTTTTTTAAAAATATTCTAAAATACCTTAAAAAATAGTAAATTCCTCATTACTCATCCTTAGCTGAGTGCATCAGTGGTTAGCAGTTGGTAGCTTGCATAAAAGGGACAAGGGGACAATGAGGATAAAATAATACATTATTCAGCATCTTGGTCACATGGCTCCTCATTTACTGTTACGTGCAGATGCTATTCCAATGCTGTAGTGTAGTAGATGCATTGTTGTTGGAGGTATCCATGTTTTTAAATATTGGAATAAGATGTTATGCCATATACAGTAATGTAATTTTGTTAAAGTAACCTCACATGCCAGTGAGATACAATGCCTGGCCAAAAAAGGTGACACACGCAGTAACATTTATTGTTAATGAATTAATTACAGCACCCGTTCACTGTGGCAGTGTTTCCACAAGCCTTCGAAATGTGCCAACATTTCTTTCTTCCCAGAGTTGCATTCATTTACTGTATCACCAATATCTTGTATTGGTGACTTGATATTTGGATTATTTAAGATTACCGTCAGTCCTTATAATAGTGTATTCGGCAATTCTTAACTTGGTTTTAGTACGTTTTCTCATGCTTTTGAACAATTTGACCCTTCTCAAAAAGAGTTTTATTTTTTTCTCATAATCCCAGGGTGTGTCTTTTCATGTGGTTGTTTAAATAATGAGAAACTTCTTACTTCACCAGATAGGGTTAAATAACTTGTGGCTGGTTGAAAACATTATCACCTGTGCAGTAATATACCTGTGTTAAATCCATGTTCTGACCATGATAGTGACAGGCAATGTATAGGGGTCAAAATGTTAATCCAAAATTTGGACCTTGACAATTGTTTTTTGTGTTGGTGCGTTTTCTTATAATTTACATCAATAGATGTGAAAGAAAAACAATCTATAGTCTATGTACATAATCTACAATGTAGGTTTAAAGTGTGTTTAAAGAATTTTACGATTTAGTGAAATACAATAAGTGACTCCCACAGACTGGTGAGGTGCCTTGGAAGCACACAAATTAGTCCTGGTTCTTTCAGCATAAAGCTTGGTAAGACAGAGACCAGTTTTCGTGCAATAATTTAAAAAGTGGAAGCAATACTGTAAATACTCTGAATCGACATGCAACATTTCACATAGCGAAGTAAGGAGGATTCTGAAAAAAAGCGAGGGAACAACCCAACCTTTTAGTTATTTAATGGGAGCTGGGTCCGCAGTCACCTAAAACAATATAACATGCTTTGCAGTAATGAATGTGCCTTCAAGGTCACCTTGTTCTTGATGTCACACGTACAGGCTCATCTGAAGTTGTCAATGAATACCCGAATGGCTCAGAGCCGAATGGCTCATGTGATGTGGTCATATGAGACCAAAATGGAGCTCTTTGGGTTAAACTCGATCTGACGCGTTAGGAGGCAGAGAAATGCTGAATATGACTCCAACAACACCTTCCCCACTGTCTAAAACGGAGGTGGAAATATGCTATTGGGCTGTTTCTCTTTTTTGTATACAGGAAGGGGCTTTGGGAACTGAGGGGCAAATGAACAGAGCCATGTACCATATTATTGTAGTTAAGAACCTCTTGGCCTCAGCAAGGACACTTGAAATGTGTTGTGGTGGTTTTGGTTGTGAATGGGTCTTCAAGCATGACAGTGACCAAAAGCATTTATGACCAGCCAATCCACGTACCATATTGTCTTGTTCTTTGGATTTTGGAGGAAAATCAACACATACACACAACACTAAAAAAAACTTGGCCATCTAACAATGAACGCGACTTTCGTGTTGTTGATGCAAATAATTTTGCTGCAAAGTTACGTTCGTGTCAGACCTTTTGGTGTTGGCCTATAATTTGGTCCTTGTAGTTAACGGCACATAATTGGGTAACTTAGCTCGATAAACACTTTCAAGTTCAACTCAGTGCTTGTGGGCACCACACCCTGAAATAGTGTCTTTGAGGAATGGTGATCTGATGTACCAAACCGGCCAGGGGAAAAGAAAAGGAGAGAAAGTCTTCAGCTTTTATTTGGACAAAAC
The DNA here is from genome assembly GCA_024372805.1 of Oostethus manadensis. Lineage (NCBI taxonomy): Eukaryota > Metazoa > Chordata > Actinopteri > Syngnathiformes > Syngnathidae > Oostethus > Oostethus manadensis. The sequence goes on along the minus strand of QODF01000002.1, from coordinate 486,482 downwards.
CGCAAGGCTGCATGTAAATATCCAGTGTCAGCTTTCAAGATGTTATTTGCACCGGAAAAATATCCTGCAGTAGAGCATCATTAAAAAAGGATTCCCAACTTGAAGTAATGTCACAAATTCAACATGGGATCAAATAATTATTTCTCCGACTGTATCTCTATGATTATGTACAAATATGGCACACCATGCAAATACTATTGTTCTCAAGAAAATAGAGCTACTATTAAGGAAACATCATTCATTCCCAAATGTTTTTTTTGAGGGGTGACATGCTTGTGTAACCTCTGAAGCTCATTGCTTAATTTCAGAAACACTGCGGTGGTGTATATGACAAAAATCATAAAACCTACGTCATTGTCCAAATACATCGGAGCTGTATAGTACAATAGAGACAAGAACAAAACCACGTTGGAAGTGAAGCATCACAGAAAGAGTGTATTGCTGGTGGTGTAAGGTAGTGAAGGCATAGAGCAGCTTGTAACAAAAATGATAGCTCTGCCCGTCTTGACATCGCAGAAGGAGAGATAAAATGTGTGTAAGTTACTGGAGAAAGCTCTTTCTCTTCCGTTGGACATTTGGTCAACATCTGTTTCTGTCTATCTCCATGGTGCTACTCCTCTCTCCGTCCATGGTTATGTTGTTTTGAAATGTTCTTCTAGACTTCAGAATATACCCCCATATTTCCTCCATCTGAAGCAAGTGCAATACAGTAGATGCAGGCAGGAGCAAAATGCAAATAATGTAGCTAGATATGGGCACACGACGAGTAATGAAATGATGAAAGTAACGGTGGATAGTTTATAAGCACCCTAGTTGGTCATCATCTAGCCTAAGTGCAGTCATTGTATTTCATCAAAGCATGGTGCATGCTACTTCAGTTGCAGTCAATTTACCAAGACGGTGGGGTGGAGGGAGGTGGGAAAAGGATCTGGAAAGCATTAAGCTGAGGGAGGGGGAGTGACTACAAGTACACACAAGATGGAAAACGAGGTAAAGGGGTTGTATTTTATGGAAAGATGTGGGAGAAAATCTCAGTGAGAGCAAAGTTGAAAGACTGCACCTTCCATCCCTCGCCCACCCGTACTTATAAAAGTTTTATGAATACACTGGAAGCATTAGAAGAGGTAACATGTCACTATCTCAGCATGTGAGTGAGTTCTTTAAAGTAGAAAATGCTGCACTCCTACAAATGTTCTCAAATACAGGCTCGTGTCCCTCGCCCCCTTGGGACTCAAAAAAGCCCAAAATAATTGTTCATTTCACTAAACCAGCTACAGCAGCTTCCAACACTGTAACCTACTATGTAAACTACTACAATTCCAAGATCAAAGATGTGCTCCGGAGAAGTTTGACCTTTCGGTGCTGTTAGATATTATACAGTCTAATAGTTCAGTGCATTGTCAGTCTTCTGGTTTATCATAGAAGGTCTTCTTGATACATACACTCACATAGCATAATCATAGTTGTGACAACACTTATATATGACTCGTGCAAATTTACTGGGAAACACAGAAAAGATGCATTGATTTTATAAAAGTTGCACACATATTGTGATAAAACCTTTCTCATGACAACTCTGCATAAAATGATTTTGGTCCGTAATACGTCAGAGACATTGCCTGGATCTGGAGTAATTCATGTAGAGTGGGGTCACCGCCATGAGAGGTATGTGTGATGAAAGCCAGTAAACATTGTGCACATGTATCTGTTTGATGTTTGTTAACTTTTATGTTTAAGATGGCAATATATGCGCAGATATTAACTGTTAACATAAAAGAAAAGCATGAGCAAGAGCATGTGAAGATTCCCTCTTTGATGTACTTTAAACAGCATGTGCTCGAGCCCTAGCTGAACCAGTCTTTTATGTGCATAAGTTCCTACTTGTGATCATGCATGTTTACGCTCAAAGCAATAGTGAAGAGTTGCTGGATTTTCATATCCTCGTTCCATCGCAAGTGTGGAAAATATGGAAAAGTTGATTTTAAATTAAAATAATTTTACTTTTTTGTTGTTTTCATGCATCGTCTCTCGTTAATGAGTTGGGTGTCTCCAAAAAGTGCAACGCCAGCTACAAAGCTGAATGATTGGTGTGCACCTTCACACATCAGGTTGTATTTTTATAGATCACCTACTCTGCATGGATACTGGTTTACGCTCCTGTTTTGTGGGTACAGAAGTTTTATAGATGAGACCTGTGGTCAGGATAAGTATGGAAAATATCCATGTTTCATAGACTGCCATCACTATTGTGTGTGTTTTCTAAAAGGTAACATTCTGACAACTAAAAAGAAAATATATTGATTTGTTTTTCTGTCTATTTTTCTAAGGCGCTTGCTATGGCATCGAAGATGTTTGTGAGAGCACAAACATCTCGTGTCTGATTTGCAACCTTCTTTCAAGCCTCTGCAGCTCATCCACCAATCAAGACTCCATTGTTCTTCTTAAATTATGATTTCCTTTTGTAGGTTTGCACTCCCAGAGGACTGTGACATCTGATAGGCAGCCTCAGGGTATGGCAGTGGGATGTTTTGGTTTTTTTTCAAACCGTGCAATTATGGAAGTAGCTCTTATTTTTTGGCATTTTTTAGAGTCCGGTCTGCAATTAATTGGTAGCGTGAGGCACTGGCCAGTTGTAAATCACAATGGAGGGGTCGAGTGGCCTTATTTTATTGGCTGGTGCTTGGTTTGGGAAGCGGGCGGGTGGAGCTTTTGAATTGGATGAGATTTAATTAAGGCATGGGGCCCCCTGACTACTCACTGGTACATGAATAGGCTGCATGCCAGGCTGCTCGTTGTTGGGAATTCAACAGTATGCGTGCACACATACATGCACATACATAACAAAAACCTCCCAGGGCCTCCAAGGTCATGTAGACAGCGGAAGCATGCAGCAAAGAGCACTAAAGACAAGCTGAAAGCCCTTAGTCCTTGAGTTTTTTCTACCTCTCCTATTAGTTTAGGAATAGTTAACTTGTTTCAGTTTTTATGTGAAGCTACGATAACCAACTGTCTTGAACAATGAGCTTCAGCCACTCTTAACTCTGTGCGGTACAGAGCAAATGCAAATGTTCCCCTTCGTGTTCGGTATTTCTAGTGTGTTTTACGTATTGCAAGTCAGTTACCTAAGAAAGAATCTTGCTGAGACATTTTAAAGGTTGCATACAGATACAAAGGCTCTGCTGCTTCACTGCATTATGCTTTCCAGATGGAAACAAGTTCCCACTATAGCAACCTTGAGGAACCGTGTACTGGTGAGAATTTCCTCTCACACTTCCTGGGCAAGGTTGCCAAACTGTTTGCATGATTGCCCTGTGTACCAGAGGCTACACAACTTCATACTTGGAACAGAAACAGTGTATTGAAGGCAGTAAGCATAATATTTGACCATTGCACAAAACCGTGGCTTTGAGTGTTATGAGCTTTTTATGAGGGATTCAGAGATTTGATGTTCATAGCCATTGAGACTCTCATGTAATTTGACCTGAAACAGCTAATGTGAAATACTTAAGATCGAATTATAGCTTGGTTTCCATTAGTGCATCTTTTCTACAAAATCTTAACGAACAGAACCTACTTTGTCCCTATGTACAGTACTTCCACAATTCTATACCTACTATCTGCCATTAAAAAGCAAAATTGAATTCACGGGAGCCTCACCTTGATTGAAATTCTCTATCATATCAGGGTGCTCAGGGGCTTTTTCCTCATTCCCTTTAGAATAATAAGATTCGCCGCTGTCTGCTGTTATAGTTGCCCCTTCTCTGTTTTGAGACCGCAGATTGGCAGTTCTGTATTTTATTTCATTGTGACTTTTCTTGAACTATACTTTGTGGGAAATTCTCTTTGTGTAACTAATATGTAACCCCTGACCTTCAATGCTTTGCAGGCGTCTCTCACCTGCATTGCCAAACCGATTAGACTTGTGTTTATCTGAGGCTGGTGTAATCACTTAGCCTTTGTCCTTTCCTTTTTCTCCTTAATAATCATGAATAAGGGATTATATTTGATCTTGAGTGGCCCCTACACTCCTTGGGCTTCTTGAACTTAAAACTGCCTTTTGTTGAATACTTTGTTATTAATTGTAATACTAGTTTAGTATCACGGCTGTTGTCCCTCCAGTCCATCTCTTTTTCCCATACCAACACCTGAATTTCTCATGTGAGTACTTCTTAACCCTCCTTAGAGAGTCCTTCCTCAACTCCTACATTCTTTTTTTTCTGTCCTGCATCCTCACTTGAAGCTTTGTCTTTTCCCCCAGAAGCTCCTGGTCAGGACTTTGTGACGCTGGACTACCGTCTGCGATACTACCCCAGCATCACCTATGCCGTCATTGGTAGTGCTGTCATCTTTGTCTTGGTTGTGGCATTGTTGGCCTTGGTGCTCCATCACCAGAGGAAGAGGAGTGTTCTGCTGCCCACTGGTGGAAGAGGATCCATGCACCACCATCAACCGTTTCTATTGTCCCGTTTGGTCATCTTGGATCGAGGCCACATGCATCCTGCTGGTCTTTCTCCTGGTTCCCCTTCCGCAGCTGATGATTACAGCTCAGCTCCTCAAACAATGCAGCTCCTTTCTGAAACCCTTTGCCCTACTGGGCTCTCTGTGGAAACTCCTCCATCATATTCACAGGCTGTTCTGGATGTCAGGTAAGATACTTTTTTAAAGTGCCTTTTCCACTGCAATGTACCTACTCAACATGGCTGGACTAACATTGACTCTCTACTTCCACTGGCAAAAACTGGTACAGTAACCCCTCGTTTAGCACAGTTAACTGGTTTAAGACCCAAATGAAATAAATGAAAATGTATACATCCTTATTTATTCATGGAATCATTTGAAAGTTGGAGCATAGAAAACCTGCTTACAGACTTCTACATAGAGTTTTTAATATTATAATATCTAGACATTAACTAACACCCTTTACAACTTTACACTCGCACAGTATTACCCAATGTAATCGATAGAATCAGAGAAAATGAGCTATTTTAGACATAAATAGGACTTGTTCTTGTATGTGTTTCAATAAATGTCTTCCGGAAGTGTGGACAGGAAGTGACGTCCGGTATTCAGAGTTACATTTTAGTGGCGTGCGACCACAACAGTAGCCCGCGTTGTTTTTGTAATTATGATGATGAACATTATACAGTAGTTATAATAAATATTATGTTATTATTGTGCCTGTTATTCAAGTCTTGTGCTGTGGTACTAGTGACACCCAGAGGCCAGTGGAGACTAGTTCTTCAGCGTCTTTTAATGCTTTAAACCGAATTTGTATTTTCGCTCAATTTGCCAATTTTTATGCTTGAAAATTCCATTCAATTTTCTTCCGCTTATCCGGGTCGCCGGGGCAGCAGCCTCAATAAGGAAGTCCAGACTTCCCGGTCCCTGGCAACCTCTTCCAGCTCCACCGAGAGGACACCAAGGCGTTCCCAGGCCAGCTGTGAGACATAGTCCCTCCAGCGTGTCCTAGGTCTATGTCCTAAGTCTATGTCCTAGGTCTTCCCCGGGACCTTCTCCCGACTAGGCATGCCCGAAACACCTCACCAGGGCTCCTCTTGATGTGAAAGAGCAGCGGCCCTACTCTGAGCTCCTCCCAGATGGCCGAGCTCCTGGAAGACCTGGGTTTGAATCTCCAGTGGGCATTTCTGTGTGGCGTTTGCATGTCTCCCTGTGCATGCGTGAGTTTTCTCAGGGTACTCCAGTTTCCTCCCACATGCATGTTAGGTGAATTGGCGACTCTAAAATTGTCCATAGGTACTAATGGGAGTGTGAATGGTTGTGCCCCTGCAGTGATCGCATAGCCTGCATAGAAGAGTTGGGCAAAATGCTGTAAACAAAGAATAATAGGAGTGTAAAGGTTCTACAGGGGTGTATGTCATATCAAGAGGTCTTTCATAATAGTAAAAAACACAGTATTTCGAAAGGCATAAACAGTTTTTCTATGCTCAAACCACAAAAATATCTCATTTACTGTATAAATAAGGATTCCTACTTTGGAAATGTATCTGTCTGGTCTGGAACCAGTTTACCATGATAAATGAGGAAGGAGTGTATTACTAAAGTACAAACATTTATCTTAGAAAACATGCAATATGCCCGACTTCGTTTCTGCTGCTAACTTCAAGCATTACGTAACTTCTACCCTCAATCACCGGTGGAAGCTGAGTGTATACTTGGTGCTCGTCCAAATGCAACAAGTGTCAGACAGCTCCAAACCTCTACACTACAACATCATCCAGAGCAGAGCAGCAGAGTCATTTATCTATTACCATGACAAAAACATACAAAATTTAAATAAATATACACCAGAACCAGTGACACTTATTATGAAATCCATTTTCATTTGCAGATTATTGGCCCGACAGTATTGCTCAGATTAACCAGAAGATGAAAAAACGCTGAGCTTGTTGTTTGAGGCCAATTGACAATTAGCTAAATAAATAGCCCCATTACTAATATTTACCATACCAAAGGCAGATTACGTGTCAGGGACAGGTTTGGGGTTGTGGTCTCGCCTGTTTCTCATGGGACCTTGAAAGGTGGAAGAAAGTTTTATCCTGTGCTGAGGGGGGGGGAATTTAATTTTGACCGCCCTGCCAGCTTTCGACATTACTGGCATGACGAAGAAATCCTACCTCAGATGTCAAAAATTGGAAGGGTAACCATCATGATGTGGGTTTTGTTGTCCCGCAATGGAACAACTTTTTATCAGGGGTGTATATTTGGTCCTGGTACGTAACTAATTTGGCACCATATGTATTTGTAGTCAAATATTTTGGTCATTTTACTACTCCACAGCACAGAGCTGAGATCACAAAAGATTTGCTAGCTAAAGGCTCAACATGTTCTTTTCCTGGCGTGCACACTCGATTTAACCCTCTGATGTGGTCATCCAATATTAAATTTAATAATGAGTCTCTGTAAAGTATGCTTTGATAGATGACCGTGGCTAAGAGATGAAATGCAAACACCTTTTCTGTCCATGCGTTTTTTGAGCATGATGTAAAATTGAGTTTATTCAACTGTGATGAGTCCAATTTACAATGAGTCACATTCTTCATCTCATCTGTTTTTATTGTTCTGCAGTCGGCCGCCCTGGTTTGATCTTCCTCCTCCTCCTTACCGCCCAGATGGCGAAGAAGCTTCAGAGGGCGACTTGCCTCATCACGAAAGCCCCTCCGCATTCCCCACACTCAGAACTATGTCCTTAAGCCCTCAGTCCAGTTCAAATTCAAGACAGGTGTCAGATCAGCTCTAGAGTCTTGTGTGACAGACAGTTAACGACTGCAGGACTGCACAAAGCAGCACATTCCACAGTGCAGACCTGGTGAGGACTGAACAGCTCCATTCAGAGTTCAGACTTGTATTTTGGCTCCCCCTGCTGGATATTTTGAAGAGCTACATTTGCTGTATTGCGGAAGGATTCATCGCTTCAGATGAATTTGGTCCCCCTGAATAAATACTGCCCATTATCTAGCAGTATCCACAGCCTTAGATAATCATCTTAAGAAAGAGTGTGTTAAAGGGTGCCACTTAGGTTCTGTGCAGTATAAATATAATTTAACGTGCAGAACTTTTGGAGCAAAGCAGAGTATAGTTAAATTAATCCTAGGTCCACAACTGAATGGGCACTCACTCCTAATTGGTTTGAAAAGTTTCCATGGTGCCTTCAAACGCAGCTCCCGAATGGAAATGTAGCAACTTCCAGCAGAATGTGTACAATATGTGTTGGTAACACACGTCGGTAGCACATTGACCTAAGTCACACCTGTAAAATATTCCATAATGGGATTTTATTTTTTACTGTGTGTAATAACATATAAGCTCCTCAAATAGAATCCACAAGTATAAAACATTTGGATATATCTCGTGCATTTCAGAATTCTAAGTTTTAGCATCTCTAAATGGTTGCGTTATTTGCTGAAGTTAATACACTTAACGTTATAATGGTAAGCTTACTATGATAAGAATGTATTAGATGTCCTTTTAGTGGCACCTTAAATTAATTACATAGGCTTTCACTGCCATGTTTGAAGTAATTTGGGATTTATTTTCTCTCACATTTTTTTATAATAACTTGTTTGTTACTTGACAAAGACACAATATACTGTATTTCAGATACAAAATATGAAGTGGACTATCTAGACTTAAACTTAGTTAGATAGGTTAGGTAGCATTTAGTCTATCAGGTTGCACAGATTAGCCACTGCAGTACACTCATTTCATTTGCTCCAAACTGTAAGTTAGTTAACAAGATCATGGGTACAAGCGGTCGAAATAAGTTTCCCCTGTAGGGTGGCTGGACTCTCTCTTAGCGATAAGGTGAGGAGCATTGTCATCTGGCAGGATCTCAGAGGCGAGCCGCTTTTTTTCTGCATTGAGAAGAGTCAGAAGAGGTGGCTGGTGCGTCTGTTAAGGATGCCTACCACATGCCTCCCTGGTGAGGAGTTCAGGGCATGACCAACAGCCCTTAAGGAAGACCCAGGGCAAATTGGAGAGACCATGTCTCTCAACTGGCCTAGAAACACATTGGGATCCTCCGGGAGGAACCTGGCCGAAGCTGCCAGGGATCAGGAAGTCTGGGCTTCTCTGCTTAGGCTGCTTTCCTTGTGAACCGAAACCGGATAAGCGGAAGACGATGGATTGATGGATTATTTTACCTTTTTTCATCGTGTCGACAAATGGTCATTTAGACTTACGTTGCAATACGAAACATTTCATTGTACCTGAAAATGTGCATATGTTTATTTGTCAATAGTACTGACACTTCTAGTGAAATCAATGAGTGAAGGGTGTGTGTTTTTATGGGTGTATGTTTTGTCCTGTTGTCTTTTGTTTGCTTCAGCCCTGTGAAGCAAAATATCCCATTTAGTTTATTGGCATTCAAAACAATTCCAACCCAAAGTAATGCATATGGATATACTATATTTCCCCACCAAAAAAGTAGAATATGACACAAGTATGGGCACCTTTGTTAAAAAAAACAATTACAAAAGGTGGAAAACTGGAAACAAAAACAGTATACTATGTCATGTTTTTACGTGAGAATCATAAAGTTATGGTGGTACTGTTTTTGTGGTACTGACACAAAAAAATATTGTAGATTAAAATTGTCTTATTTTGATCCATATCTTGTGTGGACTGGATTATTTTTTAAATAAACAGTATTTGTAGCAACAAGGAACTTGATTTATATTGTCAGCATGTACAACACACTGTCATACAAACCTTTAAAATAAATGTATCTACAGTTTTATTTGTATGATTATAATTATCTTAAAGAAATGACATTGCTGTTTTCGAGTTATACAGTATTATTTCATGTAAAGTCATTACAGTACTCTATTTAGATTGTTCCCTGTAATTGTGCCGTTCCACCAACAGAGGTCGATATTGTTACAGTAATGGACAAAGGCTTTTGACTGTCTTGCTGTGGTTCCTAAGTGTTTTCTGTCACCTTGGCATGAATGTAAATTTATGATTTCAATTTCACTGACAAAGTAACCACTTTTGTTATTAACATAAATTTATTTAAAGTTATATCAGCACTATATTGATTTCATTTTGCCACCTATGAAACCAAACTCAATGCAACCATAGATTCCCCATCATTCCCCCCATACTATGATTATATGTAATGCTCCCCAAACCTTACTTATATTTCACATAATACGATCAGATAAAGAGTTAGTGTCGTCCCGCGTTTATCACGGTTAATTGGTTTCAGACCCGATCGCCATAAGTGAATTAACATTATTTGAGTCCTCTAGACATGAACTAACAACCAATCTTTACATTTGTATTACCCAATATAGTGGATATATTAAGAGAAAATGCCAAAAGACATATTAGACATACAGTAGTGTTTAAAAAAAAAGCAGTCCAATGTGAATAACCAGATTAAGTACTAGTATTAGTTTATTTTTATTCCTACATGACATAACAGTTACCAGTAGGTGCAGTAGATTCTCAGAAAACAAACAAGATCCAGCATTCATGATATGCACGCCACTATTTAAGGATGAAACCAGCACTTGTTGAACATGCATTTCTCTTTGAAGTCCTGAAGAAAATAGATTGTTCAAGACATTGCTCAAAAGAACAGCGTACTTTGATTAAAAGGTTGATTGGAGAAGGGAAAACTCAAAGAGGTGCAAAATAATTTTGTCTGTTCAGCTAAAATGACTTAAAATGGAATGCAAAGCCCACACGTGGCAGAAAACCAACTTTTAAAATGGATAGAAAAATAGCTATAATGGTAAGGGCCCAGCCAGTGATTAGCTCCAGGATGAGCAAAGACATTCTGGAGTTACCTGTAAGTACTGTGACGTCTCTGTGAATCTATTTCCAAGAATGCCCGCAAAGTCTTTCTGTTAAAAAAAGGCATGTACAGAAGAGGTTACAGTTTGACAAAGAACACATCAACTGGCCTAAAGAGAATGGAGGAACATTTTGTGGACTGATGAGAGTAAAACTGTTCTTTTTGGGTCCAAGGGCTGGAGACAGTTTGTGATACGACCCCCAAACTCTGAATTCAAGCCACGTGATATGGGCATGTTTCTCCTACTATGGCGTGGGGTCTATTTATCCCATAGCAGGGATCATGAGTCCGTTTGCATATGTCAAAGTACTCGAAGAGGACATGCACTTGAAATGGCTGTTTCAACAAGACAATGTTTTTGTGTTTTACTTCATTTAGTTATTTCATTTAGCCATTTTTATGTGTGAAAATACAAAATTTAGACCAATGAATACAATTAGCTTAACTATTCAGTAGTATATAGGAGTACTATGTTGTTTTTTTTACTAGTAATAGGCACAAAAGAGCGATCACTTATGAATTAATACATTTTTGAAAAAACGTGATCGAGTGAGTGTAACGAGGGAGGACTGCACCATCTCTGACAACACAAATCTACATCAGTCTACTTAAACCATTTCACAACTCCTTGCTCCAGTCCGCTTCCTCAGAGCCTTTCTCTTTTTTTTCGCTCATCTTAAAATCTGATGCAAGAGGCCCATATTTGCTTAGCCGCAGCCCTAACTACACAGGTTTTAATTAAAAGCCTGGGGGCCACTTGGCCACGTCTGCCTCTCTTCAAGTCGCTTTGCATAGCAGCTGTTGGATTTCTGGGAATGTCACTGTGGACCAAATAATTGGGGTCCCTTCAGTTATGTCTCACCAGGCCCAATGGCACACAGAGCAGCAAACGATTCAATGAGGTGAGCGAATAGTAAGTTTTTAGGTTCTGCATATGATGTGCCAAAATGGAAATGCATGTGGAAATATAAAGAGAATCAAAAATATACAAATTAAATCTTCAGTGTAGTAGCTTTATCTGTATTGTCTTTGTTGTTTTCCATTTTGTCGTCAATTTTTCTGTTTTGTCTTTTCCATTTGCTTTTTGTCATTGCATTTACCGAATGGCTCAAGCTGACGACAAAAAGCAAAGGCAATAGAAGGACCCGCATACATCCTTTGCTGTGGGCGGGCCCTTCTGCCAAGGTGACTAGTCCATACCTGAACGCATGAACCCATGATTCCTGCTCGCAGTGGCTATATAGCAGCTATGTTTCAATGTAGCTCTTAGCGCGGGTGTCCGGAAGCGGGTCCCGGACCGGAAGTAGCGTCACTGGCACACCACCATGCACATACTTTGCACAAACGTCTTGCACGATGGAGTCCATACCGAAGCTGCTGAGAGAAGCGGCTAACTGGCTGAATGGGACTGGGAAAAAGCAAATGGAAAAGACAAAGACAATACAGCAAACGCAAATGAGCACATTTGTATATGTTTGTATTATTGATTCCCACTCCTGTGACTCTATACTTTCTTGCTCACGACGCAAGGTTTTTATTTTTTTTATTTTAATGAAGTGTTTACCTAACTTAATATTTCACTTTTATTAATATTAACTTCTGCGCTCAGGAAAGAAGTCCAGGTCATGCTTGAAACAATCAAAATACAAAGTAGAATGTTATCGGTAGAATTTGCCTGTCAGTAACGGTTCCTATGTTGTTACAGGTTTTTGGATGTTTTTTTTAGAAGGCTTCAAAGATGAAATAGGTGAATCCCCATTATGTGTATAGTTGTTGAAAAACTGCCAGCACAAGGCAGTTATTAAGAACGCACACAGAACGGAAAGGCATGTTTGTTCTTGTCTCACAACGGAACTGTGGATCAAGTACACCTTTTCTTTCACAGCTGGTACTGACGCTGTAGCGTACGCGGATGCTGCCTGTGTGAAGGCGAATGCAGTAAAGCCTAAGTTGTGTTCTGATGCTGTCGCTGGCCTGTGCGTCCAATTATCTGATTGTAGGATTCCCTGTTGCTGTGTGATTGATTACCTGCTTGGGTGGGTTCTGTGTAGAAAGGCCCAATAATGTCAGCTTTCTTGTTACGGCTCAGACGGATTGTTCACGTCTCCCCTGAAGTGACAAGTACGGCACGACAACAACATCCGTGCATGCGACATTAAACAGCCCTCAAATGATTTTGTATTGTACTGGAGCTCATTGGATTCTGCAGGTGTCCCTAATTAAGTGTCCACTGGTGCACATTTAACCAGACAAGTGCTCCTTTTCAGGGTTCACTTTTGGTCCCGTAGTTATCTCAAGGCCAGCGTCTCACACGCACACAGGAGCGTGCACACGTACAATCGATTGGCTGTTGAGCCATAACTGCGGCGCTCCGGAGATAAGGCGGTGTGTTTTCACATGTAAATGGCGTGAGCGTGGAGGGGCTGGAGGGCGCATTGTTTGCAGGCAGCGGCTCTAAAGGGGCCCGCGAGCAGCTCTGCCGAGGGTTTTTGGCCGGCGTGGCCCTTATCAGATGAAGAGCAGGCCTCTGAAGGAAGGAGGGGTCGGCGAGGGGCGAGGGCTGGGTAGGGTCGAGGGGGCCAAGAAAGAGAATAGAACAGCTGGCAGAGTCACGCGTGCAGCTCCGAAAACATACAGAGCCAGACGCACTGAGCACGGTGGGAATCTCCACGCCTAAAAGATCCACAAACACACACGGTGATATAATCAGACACCAGCCAGCAGGTCTGAGCACATAATCACACATAAAGGACAGCATTGCACAAACTCACACAGGCACACAAATAACACAATCGATACAAATGAACACCGTGATTAACATTTATGCATTTCCATACAGGACTTTTCACACATTAAGTGATTGATTGTCATTCAGACGTGTCGGTGTTACGACTAAAACTCCATTTTTTTTCGAACAACCACACAATCCAGAAACTTTCCTGTGCAGGTTGGGGAAATTAATAGGCATGTCACAAGATATCTCGCGAGATTAGAACGAGATTTCCCATTTGGAGAAAATCTGGGCAGCCTAAAGCCAATCAGATTTTGAATTACGGCATCGCTACTATAAATGATAATACAGTTGTATGGAAGTGTCGTGTGCAAGAAATGATTAACGCACACTATAAATTTTGCAAGCCCACACACATTGCTGTCCAACGTGTGGCGCAGGGGTCATCTTGGAACGAGGCTCATTGCAGAAATATAAGAAACAAAAAGTCAGCAAAAGTGGAAAAACAGAGCATAAAAAGGCATAATGTAACTAAAAAGAGGTACAATTTTTATAATTTTATATAGTATAATAATAATAATAATAATAGTATGAGTTGCTGTGGCTCCTGCATACCCCCCGCGACCCTAATGAGGATTGAATAAGGATGGCCAATTCCGTAACTTTACAGAATGAAATATGACATTAAGGGAAATACATATTGCATTATTATTATATATATACATATTATATTATAATTAGTCTGAAAAACTGTTTACAATAATCACTTGTGGGATGTTTGGGGGATGATAAACATTTCAAAACATACGTGCATAAATAAAAAAAGCTTGTCCAGTCATACTTTTTCATTGTACTTTTTATATTAAATTAATGTTAAAATCTCATCTCGTCGAGACTAGACTGCAGGCTTGCATCTACAGAGTTCTTTAAAGGTATCTTTTAGAAGCTTTATGTTTATATTCCAGCAGGAATTCGAGTTTGAGTGCATGATATGTCACGGATGCTGCCCAATCTGTCAGTTTAATAACAAAATAAAGAAAAAGAAATGCATTTCCGCTCGACTTTCAATCAATTACAGTCCATTTACATCCCAACCGTCTTCTTGAAAAACAATGGATGTGACTAATATAAAGCTTGATGTTACTTAACCCCAATCTGAGCGATCCTAGTTAAGATCAGCAACCAACTGTTTCTGTCTTTATGACGCTCTCCTCCTGCATGAATTTTCTCATTAGGATTCAGGCATCATTATTAAGGAAAATGCTGAAAAAAATAAGCATTGCTTTATTTCCGGGATTTCCAAAGATAACAACCACCACTGCAAAGGTAAATATTCATTGTCTAATTACAATTCTGGCATTTCCTTCACAATGCAGAACACGTAAATTGAGTCAACATACCGATAGAAATGTCTTATGTATGCACACGTCGGTCTGGAATTAGCAGCTGAAACAGTAACACTTCCTTACTTAAGAATAGGGGGGATGCTGGCTCTTGTCCTTTGCATTGAGGCCAGTGTTAAACACACAAACTAGCATGCTAATGGGTAATCCCTGAGGAGCAGCCACCTTTGTCACAGCCCTCAGAGGATGTCTCTCTCCAAGCGCAAGGTGACAGCCACCAGCCCGCCTGCTACTGGACAGCCAGCATGTTGCCAGATAGTGATCTCACACCAGAGGGATGCCAGCGGGTTGCCAGGCCCTGATTGAGATCTGATTGACGTTTATCCTGATTTTACTTTTTCCCTGTCTGTGCTGCACCGGGAGGTTCGATATCTTCCTCGGTGAGAGGAGAGGGAAAGTGTGGCGGTGGGGCGCTTTGTCATGCAGCAGGAGGTCTGCATGTGTCCACACAGAGTTCCAGTTAATTTGACAGACGATGGTGGGAGACATCCAAAACAATCGATGGTATTTCCAACAAGCTCTGCGAGCAACTGCTGCTAAAACAAGCCCTTCTGTATTAAATTCATTTTTGTAATGTCTGTTGACAAAACAAATCTGTATTGAATTGCTGTCAGGAGGCTGAATGGGGCTGAGGAGTGTTCCTGCAGAGACCGCCACTTGGGCTTGTATTTGTATGGATTAGGACATTCCAGGTCGCAAGGTGGACTCCAAGAGAGGGAAGCGAGTCGATTAGTCGGCTGTCACTGAGTAGCAGGGAGGAAATTCCACAGTGCAAGGTGCAATCGGGAGACCAGAGGAAGAGGATAATCCTCACAGGAACACTTTATTATGAGATACATTGAGTAAGATGAGCGGCCTGTGTGGGTTATGTTACACTAGCTGAAGAATTTCTTTGCGATGATTATTTTAAACAATGCACCCAGCCCTGGTTTTATACTGTCTGTGATGAAATATGGTGGTCTCATCTCTGCTCTGTACACGCATCTGTCTTTCCACCCCAGAGAACTGAGCTCCATATTCAGCAACACTCACACACACACACATTTACGGTCTGCTTGTGGTCGACCTTTTTTGCAGGTTATCAAAAGTTCTATACCCCGTATCATCAATCAATACACACTAGCCTTTATTTTCTCTCATTTCTAGACAAAACACACACACCATGAAGCCAGAACCCCCCCTCTTCCCTCGGTCCCAGTCCGCCCACTACCCAAGGCCACCCCATGCCTCGCACGCTCCTCTCAGACAGGCAGCACGACACTGGACCCCTCCCCGTTTTCTCCATGGCCAACCCCCCCAGTTCCATCCATCATATTTGGCCCCTGGCCTCCATCGCATCCCCACAAAAGCAGCCAAGTCAAAGAAAAGAAAAGGGGAGAAGAATACAGCCGCTACCATGCAGAACAGTGCTGGCCCGAGGACCGTCTTTTGTCCCGAGCCCTGCCTCTCCTCTCTTGGTCTTTGCCTGCAAACACACCCTCTTCTTGGGAGGAACAACAGCCCAGAGGCCTGGGGGATGGAACCAGGGTGTGATGCGATCTAAAGCAGAATAGCGTGTCCCCCTTGTTGGCCCCCTGGTCACCAGCAGACCCTGTGTGTTGAGCTGTCAACCAGAGCCGCCCTCGCCCTCCCCGCGCGTCCACGGGCACTCCTTCTGGGGGGCAGCAGGCGCCCCCAAACACTGACTCGGGGGCCCTCCAGCAGAGGCACACCGTCCTCCTACCACTGAAGTGGAACTGTAAAACTCAGGTGAGGCGAGGGGGGGAGGGCACATCTGCAGGAGATTTGCATAGTTTGACATCACAAACACCAGTGACTTTTGTCTTCTATGTGCATTCAAGTGGAAGTGGACTCTTTGACTGAGCGCTCAAAGGGAACCGAGACTGCTTCTTAGAGCAGGAGCTGATTGACAGTAAAAAAGTGAGCGTAAAGTTGAGATTGTAAAAGGAGTGAGATCTGTTAAGTGCAAACAAAAGCCGATGTTGGCCAACCTTTTTTTGCTGCACAAGGAAGAGAGGAAAGTCCCCACTCGGTCCAGTTGACACCCTCTGCCGAGAAGCAACCTCCCAGTGTCGGTCATGGATGTTAGTGGAGTCCTGCAGCTGCGTGAAAGCAACTGGGAGTGACAGGAAAAACAATAAATAAATGTATCAAAAGTGCTTGATGATGCAGAAGATCGGGTAAAACAACATCCAACCTTTAATTGAAAGGCCAACTACATCACTCCAATCTTTTGTGCCATTGGACAGCCTTCAATGACTGTGACTGTGGCGTTGTTTCTGTAGCTTATATCAGAGTTGCACTGATTCTTTTTGTATAAACGTATCGAGGTCATATTCTGTGGCGACTGAGAAGCGTTGATGCTGGTCTCCCAAATTAAAGCAACCTTTCCATTTCAATACTAAGACCACAACACTACCAAGTTATTACTGGCGCTTTCAGAGGAACAGATCATTTAACATGCTCAAGTCTATCAAAGCAAAATACTTGTTTTTATTATTTTAGGGGACCACTGTTGTTGGAACACAGAACACCATAAACCAAAAACCACTTGTACATTGCTGCCTTAAATAGATGAACAAACATATGTTGTTTGTAGAAAATAAAAAATCTTTATTGGACCACACTATGGCCGCACGGTGGTCAAGTGCTTAGCATGTTGGCCTCACACTCAGGAGATGTGGGTTTGAATCTCCGTTGGGCATCTCTATGTGGAGTTTGCATGTTCTCCCCGTGCATGCATGGGTTTTCTCCGTGTACTCCGGTTTCCTCCCACATTCCAAAAACATGCATGTTAGGTAAATTGGCGTCTCTAAACTGTCCATAGGTGTGAATGTGAGTGTGAATGTTTGTCTGTCTGCCCTGCGATTGGCTGGCGACCAGTCCAGACCCCGCCTCTCGCCCAAAGTCAGCTGGGATAGGCTCCAGCATACCCGCGACCCTAATGAGGATAAGCCGTATAGAAAATGGATGGATGGACCACACTACATGATCTGGTTCATCTGGTTCAGTGTTTGGGAATCATTGCTCCAGAGCAAGGATGTTTTGGACGTTTTTGACACATTCTAAAAATACAATTAAACAAGAAAATAAAAAACAACAACAGCAAAAAAAGGAAAAGAGACCAGCAATTTTACAAGAATAAAGATGAAACATTCACAGAGTAAAGTCATAGTATTAAGACAGACAATAGCATCAAGTGGAAATGTTAAAAGGGAAAAAAGTTGTAGTGTTAGTAGAGAAACTAACAAAACAACAAAGTTCCAGTTTTTGGATGTTTAGGTTGAAAAAAGGTATAATTTTCATAACTTGCATTTTCATAACGCACCTCAAAAGTCAAAATATTATGACCAAAAAGTCATAGAATCACGAGCAGAAAATACAAGAAAAAGTTGAAATATTAAAAAAAAAAAAACAGCAAAAAGTGGAATGTAATGAGAAACGTGTCATCTTAATAATAAAGTTTGTCACTGATAACAAAAAGGTTTTAAAAGATTTACAGTATTTTTTGGACTATACTGTAGAGTGCATCGGAATATATTTATATAGATATAACTTTGTGAATTTAAATATTTACATAGAAAGATTTTGTCAATGTTTCTTTACATGCCTTAACTCTTTCCAAACAAAGAAAGTCATAAAATAACCTTTGACCCAATCCAAAGGTCACACAAGTCCCCTGTGTCTATGTAGCACAAATATGGCGAGAACTGCTAACACAAATTGGACATTTACAATCGTAGAAAAGATAAAGTCATAAACCTTAAGAAGGGAAATAGAGCACTGCGCAAGAACACCAAGTAACTACGAGATGATATCAAGGTACTACAAAATGGTAATGCTGCCTCACCTGCCGCTTTTCAGGGGGTTAAAAACCCCACAGAAGAAAACAAAACACGTTTTCAAGGTACTACACGATAAGTACTACTGGATGATAATGCTGCTTTGCGTGACACTCTTGAGGAAGAGAAACAACCAAATGAAAAATACAATGGATTAGAATGTAGGAATGAACAATGGAATTCTCACAGGTTTACCATTTACATGTAGGTCAAATAATTGGGCAGTTCAGACCGGATTGGAACCGGATGAAATGGATGTTGCTTTAACAAAGCAACAATTTGCCAAATTCCTGCAATCAAATGGGGTGGCTGTAGATATCAGCACCACTGATACTTGCATTCTACTGTATGGCAGAAACAAAACCACACCTGTCATTATCGTTACATTCGCCAATAGGGAAATCAAAACCCCCTCTGTTGAAACAGGGCAAGAAGCTGAAAGGCACAAACATCTACACGGATAAGCATCTGAAAAAACACAACACTGACATCACCAAGGAAGCATGAGACTTGAGGAAGCAGAAAAGATACAAAGTACTTAGAGCATCAACAGCAAAATCAACATCAAGCTAAATGGAGGACCAGCAGAGGCAAGAGGGCTTCTTGTCAAAGGTATCAATGATTTGGATTATTAGTAAAGATCACATCATGATGAAAATTATTATTATTATTAATAAAATAGAAGATACAACCCACAAGCAAAGATCCGTGCTGTTGGAAGTTGACCACGTTTCAAGGGCCTGCTCAACAAGAGGTAATGGAATTAGGAACCCACGTATTTACATTCAATGACGGAAGGACAGGAAGACCTGAATGTGAAAACCGAGGCCATCCAGACCACAAACAATTGGGTTGGAGAATGATATGGGTACGGACATCCATCCATCCATTTTCCACCGCTTAACCGGGTCCGGGTCGCGGGGTCAGCAGCTTCAGTAGGGAAGTCCAGACTTCCCGGTCCCCAGCGACCTCTTCCAGCTCCATCGGGAGGACACCAAGGCGTTCCCAGGCCAGCTGTGAGACATAGTCCCTCCAGCGTGTCCTAGGTCTTCCCGGGGGCCTTCTCCCGACTGGGCATGCCCGAAACACCTCACCAGGGAGGCGCCCGGGAGGCATCCGGACTAGATGCCCGAGCCACCTCAACTGGCTCCTCTCGATGTGAAGGAGCAGCGGCTCTACTCTGAGCTCCTCCCGGATGGCCGAGCTCCTCACCCTATCTCTTAGGGTGAGTCCAGCCACCCTACGAAGGAAACTCATTTCCGCCGCTTGTATCCGCGATCTCATTCTTTCGGTCATGACCCATAACTCATGACCATAGGTGAGGGTGGGAACGTAGATCGATCGGTAAACAGAGAGCTTTGCCTTCCGGCTCAGCTCTCTCTTCACCACGACGGTCCGGTACAGCGACCGCATTACTGCAGATGCTGCACCGATCCGTCTGTCGATCTCACGCTCCAACCTTCCCTCACTCGTGAACAAGAACCCGAGATACTTGAACTCCTCCACCTGAGGCAAGACCTCACTCCCAACCCGGAGGGTACAGTCCACCCGTTTCCGACTGAGAACCATGGCCTCGGATTTGGAGGTGCTGAGTCTCATCCCAGAAGCTTCACACTCAGCTGCAAACCGCTCCAGTAAACGCTGAAGGTCACAGCCTGATGAGGCCATAAGGACCACATCGTCTGCAAATAGCAGAGACGAGATCCTAAGGTCACCAAGCTGGACTCCCTCAACACCTTGACTGCGCCTAGAAATTCTGTCCATGAAGATTATGAACAGAATCGGTGACAAAGGGCAGCCTTGGCGGAGGCCAACGTTCACCGGAAACAAGCTCGACTTACTGCTGGCAATGCGAACCAGGCTCCTGCTTCGATTGTACAAGGACCGAATGGCACGTAGAAGCGGACCATCAATCCCGTACTCCCGGAGCACCCCCCACAGGACACCACGAGGGACACGGTCGAATGCCTTTTCCAGGTCCACAAAGCACATGTAGACTGGTTGGGCAAACTCCCACATACCCTCGAGTACCCTTGCAAGGGTGTAGAGCTGGTCCAGTGTTCCGCGACCGGGACGAAAACCACATTGCAGCTCCTCTAACCGAGGTTCGACTAACGGTCGTACCCTTCTCTCCAGCACCCTGGAGTAGACTTTCCCAGGAAGGCTGAGGAGTGTGATCCCCCTATAGTTGGAACACACCCTCCGGTCACCCTTTTTAAAAATGGGGACCACCACCCCGGTCTGCCAGTCCAGAGGTACTGTTCCTGACTTCCATGCAATGTTGTAGAGGCGTGTCAACCAACACAGTCCTCCAACATCCAGAGCCTTGAGAAATTCTGAGCGGAACTCGTCTACCCCCGGAGCCTTGCCACTGGGGAGTGATTTGACTACCCCAATTACCTCAGCCACGGTGATAGAACTGTCCACGTACGTATCCTCAGACTCTGCTTCCTCTATGGAAGGCATGTCAGTGGGATTGAGAAGGGCCTCGAAGTATTCCTTCCACCGACCAACTATATCCACAGTCGTGGTCAGCAAGCCCCCGTCCGCACTGTAAACAGTGTGAACTGGGGGCTGCTTCCCCTTTCTGAGGTGTCGGACGGTTTGCCAGAACCTCTTCGAGGCCGACCGAAAGTCGTGCTCCATAGCCTCACCGAACTCCTCCCACACCCGAGTTTTTGCCTCGACCACCGCCGAAGCCGCGTGCCGCTTGGCCTGCCGGTACCTGTCAGCTGCTTCGGGAGTCCCGCAAGCCATCCATGCTCGATAGGACTCCTTTTTCAGCTTGACGGCAGCCCTAACCCCCGGTGTCCACCATCGGGTTCGGGGCTTGCCACCACGACTGGCACCGACCACCTTGCGGCCGCAACCACAACTGGCTGCCTCAGCAATAGAGGCACGGAATACGGCCCATTCGGACTCAATATCCCGGTCCTCCCTCGAAATGCAGGCGAAGCTCTGCCGGAGATGAGAGTTGAAGACTCGACGAACGGGAGATTCTGCCAGACGTTCCCAGCACACCCTCACTACGCGTTTGGGTCTGCCAGGTCTGTCCGGCATCCTTCCCCGCCATCTAATCCAACTCATCACCAGGTGGTGGTCAGTTGACAGCTCAGCCCCTCTCTTCACCCGCGTGTCCAGAACATACGGACGCAGGTCTGATGATACGACCACAAAGTCGATCATAGACCTGCGACCTAGGGTGTCCTGGTGCCAAGTGCACTTATGGGCATCCTTATGTTCGAACATGGTGTTCGTTATGGACAAACTGTAATTCGCACAGAAGTCCAGCAACAACACACCGCACGGGTTCAGGTCAGGGAGGCCGTTCCTCCCAACCACGCCCCTCCAAGTCACACTGTCATTGCCCACATGGGCGTTGAAGTCTCCCAGTAGAACTATGGAGTCACCAGCTGGGGTGCTCTCCAGCACCCCTCTGATAGACTCCAAGAAGGCTGGGTACTCTGAACTGCCGTTCGGCGCATAGGCACAAACCACAGTCAGGACCCTTTCCCCAGCCCTAAGGCGTAGGGAAGTAACCTTCTCGTTTACTGGGGATGACTCCAACACAGAGGCACCAAGCCGGGGGGCTAACAATAAGCCCACACCAGCTCGCCGCCTCTCCCTTGCGGCAACTCCAGAGAAGAACAAGGTCCAGCCCCTCTCAAGGAATTTGGTTCCAGAGCCTAAACTGTACTCTCTTAAACTCTTAAATAGCGTGTTGTCTGGTGCAGTTTTATGAAATAGACATTTCTTACATAAAGTCGCCTCGTCTTTTTAATTGTAATTGTAATTGTAAATGATTGCGGTTTCTTGTTTGACTATGGCCTATTGTTAGTCAAAACATATTGAAAAATAAGTCATATTCACTGTAGTATTCTACATTGGTTACTAGATGTCAATCATAACACAAAACATTGATATGACATGACATTACCTTGCATGTAGTCAGCCATGGCATGTCTGACACGATAGAGTGACAAAAAGTTGTCCCCTCATTCTGTGTGGAAGTGGTAAGTTTTTGGCTGCTTTGTCTTCTTCCCCACTCAATTTGAAACCCTTTATTAAGTTCTAAATAAATACTTTGGAGCATGCTATGCTTAAGGCCGTGACCATTTTTTGTGTCCCTGCATTTATCCTGTAGCCTGCTTGTTAGCAATGTGGTGTAAACAAACAATAATAGGAGTGCAAAGGTGACTATATGGGTGTTATTTCATGTCTACAGGGCCATAAACGTATTTAAAAAGTCAGAAACAGGTTTTCGACAATCTACTATGAAAATATTCCATGTATTTAACTTGATTCCTACTTCACCAAAATTCAATTCACCGTCACGGTCAGGAAAAGTTTGACATGTATGCAGTGAAAGACCAAAAATCGGGGGCTCCGGAGAAAAATATAGCATGATATCGCAAGGTACATCGTCACTCAGTACAGTATGATGATGATGATGATGATGTAGTATTTTTTTATTTAAGGATGCTGGACATGTGACATATGTAGTAAGGCAAGAGCTGGACAAAATGTTGAACCCCATGTAGAACCATGACTGCCCACGTTCCAGCTCTATTCACCCATCTAACAATAGTGTGTAGTCTTCAAAAAGCCAGTCATTGTGCGTCCCTGGTGTGTGTTTAAACATGTAAAGCTGTGTAATGTCCTCGTCAGCACAGATTGTGGTTTTCCCAGGTGAACAACGCCATGCAGAACGCTGCATCTTCAAGCTCATTAAAGAGCATTCGGAGGCATTAGAAAGCATTCAGCAGGGTGCGCATACCCCCAGACTCCAGTGTCAGGGCACAGAGCCATGCCCAAAGGCCCCGGGGTGGGGACCTGTGCTCAAAGGGCTCAGGGAACTCAGCAGAAGGAGCTGATCCTTTTTTTATTCTTCTGTGAGCAATGTGTGGGTAGAGAGGCAGGGGTGTGTGTGCAACAGCTTGCTAGGTTCCCTTGCCTGAGGAATTTAAACGTTCCTCAAACTGTTGAATGGAGTGACGGATGTCTTTGAAGCACGGAACAGTTAAATCAAAAAAACTTTTGGTTGGGTCGCCCACACATATGTTGGCTTTTGAGCTTAATCCATGACTCGGTGATGACATAATGCTGGGAGGTTGTGATGACAGATGAGCAAACACAAACATTCCCCCTTGTGGACAGCGGCCAGACCCTCCAGCATCAGCCGGCTATTGATTCCGCTGACTATAAAGTCCCACCACAAACCACTGTGATGCCATTCAGTTCTGCAGGTTGCTAGGTAGAGTGCACCAACCCGTAGTATATTAACGTGTGTGTGTGTGTGTGTGAGAGAGAGAGAGAGAGAGAGAGAGAGTCAGACAAGTTTGCAGCATCATCTCCTGATTGCTTAATGGTTATAAAGTGTCGGCACAGGGACCCCAAGCCATCTGTGATAGTCTCACACTCATGCACTTATAATGCATGCTGTCCTATTCTGGGATTGACTGCTTGTTTCCTGTGTTGCTCGGCATTTCATTCATTTATTCATTTTCTATGCCGCTTATCCTCATTAGGGTCGTGGGTATGCTGGAGCCTATCCCAGCTGGCTTTGGGCTTTGGGCGGGGTACACCATGGACTGGTCGCCAGTCAATCGCAGGGCACATATACACAAACAAACATTCACACCGATGGACAATTTGGAGTCGCCAATTAACCTAACATGCATGTTTTTGGAATGTGGGAGGATACCGAAGTACCCGCAGAAAAACCACGCATGGGGAGAACATGCAAACGCCACACAGAGATGCCCAACAGAGATTCGAACCTTGAACCTCCTGACTGTGAGGCCAATGTGCTACCCACTCAACCACCGTGCGGCCCTGCTCGGCATTTTTTATTCCTAAATTCCACATTTCTTATACTAATCTTTAGGGGAAGACTGCACTTTTTGGAATTTTGCCCATCATCTTCAATGCATGTGAGCCATGAACACATTTGTCCTTCTCTTTTCTGTGCTTTCTAAAGATAAAAAAACGATAAAAAAGAGAGATCATTACTGCGCGTATGGGNTCTGTGTGGAGTTTGCATGTTCTCCCCGTGCGTGCGTGGGTTTTCTCCGGGTACTCCGGTTTCCTCCCACATTCCAAAAACATGCATGTTAGGTTAATTGGCGACTCTAAATTGTCCATCGGTATGAATGTGAGTGTGAATGGTTGTTTGTCTATATGTGCCCTGCGATTGACTGGCGACCAGTCCAGGGTGTACCCCGCCTCTCGCCCAAAGTCTGCTGGGATAGGCTCCAGCATCCCGTGACCCTAATGAGGATAAGCGGCATAGAAATGAATGAATGAAATTAACATTGTTATGCTGATAGAACTACTTTACTGGTGCATTAACACTTAACCAGAACACACCGGGTAGCTACCGGCGTGCGACCGACAAGCTTCGCCACAGACTCGCTCGTGGCCTCAGACCACTACCAAAGAGTACGGCTACATATTTGAGCTGCCGCCACTGCTGCAGTGTTTGTATTTCTGAGTTTGTAAACGTTAATACAGATGTAGGCCTTTGTTTGTATACCTACTGTATACTGCTATGTGAAATCAATGTGCCGAGCATGCTTAAAATGGCCAAAATACGAGAAATACTGTAAGCGTTACATGTTATTATGTATGTACCTGTTACTACATGGTTACAGCATGGATAGATAACCATTAAGGTTTTTGGAGGTGTTTTGATAGTGGTCTTTGCAGGTGGCATGAGTGGATCCCATTAGGTGCAGTACTGAGCTGTCTCTTTAATCTGTTTTTATATCTCTAGAAAGCACAGAAAAGAGAGACATATGTGTTCATGTCTCACATCAAAATTCTGTACGATTGGCAAAATTCCCCCCCCCGAAAGTGCAGTTTTGCAGGTAAGTTAAAATGACAAGTTGTATTTTTTTGCAAATATTTATGAAAAAGGCAAAGTAGACGTCGGAGTCGGGGCAAGCATCCTGCATATGCATATGGCTCAGTGGATGTGTGGAGTTGGGTGGTGTAATGTGTCACTGATAACAAGCTCCGTTTTAGTGCTGAATAAGATGTTCTGTGGGATGTCGAGGATATACCTCGACTTATTTTAGGTCCCCCAAACATGTGATTTATGTCCCCCGTATTGCAATAAATCAGACGGTTCCCTCTGGTGAGGAGAGCAGCAATAGTCAAATATTTTTAGACCCACACTGCTGGAATTATTTTTCTTATAACGTCGTCTTGCATTTGTAAATCATGTACTGGCATCGCCAGTAGATTAGTTACTGAGTGTCTGAGACTAAATGTATTTGTGAGACTAAGTGCCTCCAAAAGTCCGAGGGCCTATGTAAAAGTTGTATTTAGTCCAAGTCCAAACTCATATACTTCAAAATGTCTGTGCACATCAAAACTGATACTTCTGCTAAAGAAAACCATGGCATTTTTACAATTCATTTTCAATAAACAGCACATATCAATGACTTATTGTGCAATTTACTACCTTTAGTAGTAAAATAGGGCTGCACGTTGGATGAGTAGGTAGCACGTTGACCTCACAGTCAGGTGGCTCAGGTTTCGAATCTCCGTTGGGCATCTCTGTGTGGAGTTTGCATGTTCTCCCTGTTTTTTCCCAAAAACATGCATGTTACGTTAATTGGCGACTCTAAATTGTCCATTAGAGTGTGAATGTGAGTTTGATTGGTTTTATGTCTGCCCTGCGATTGACTGGCGGCCAGTCCAGGGTGTACCCCGCCTCCCGCCCGAGGTCAGCTGGGATTTACTCCAGCATACCCGCGACCCTAATGAGGATAAGCCGTATAGAAAATGGATGAATGAATACTAGTAAAATATCCAAACATCCATTTTCTATATTTCTTGTCCTCATCAGGACCACAGATGAGCTGGACCTTATTCCACACCTCAGACTGGGCATAGCAAATATAGACAAACAGCCTTTCACATCTACATGGCTTGTGTTTTTATTAGCCCGAGGCACATTGTAGAAAAACAATTACATTTAAAAAACAGCAAAATAGAGCAAAAAGGCAAAATGTAAAGAGAAGAAACTGAAATGGTGATAAGGGTGGAGTGTCATCTCTGGGTCAGTGATGAGGTCCTGCCCCAAGTGGAGGAGTTTAAGTAGTTTGGGGTCTTGTTCACGAGTGAGGGAAGGATGGAACGCAAGATGGACAGGCGGACTGGTCTGCACCGGTCTGGCGTGGTGAAAAGAGAGCTGAGCCGAAAGGCGGAGCTAACAATTTACCGGTCGATCTACGTTCCTACCCTCACCTATGATCATGACCTTTGGGGAGTGACCGAAAGGACAAGATTGGGGGTACACACGGCCAAAATGAGTTTTCTCCGTATTGTGGCTGGGCTCCCCTGTAGAGATAAAGTGAGAAGCACTGTCATCCGGGAGAGACTCCGAGTCAAACTGCTGCTCCTCCGCATTGAGATGAGTCAGATGAGGGCATCTGGTTAGGATGCACCCTGGACACCTCCCTGCGGAGGTGTTCAGGGCACATCCGACAGGTAGGAGGCCTCGGGGAAGACCCAAGACACATTGGAGAGACCATGTCTCTCAGCTGGCCTGGGAACGCCTCGGGATCCGCTGGGAGGAACTGGACAAAGTGGCCGGGGAGAGGAAAGTTTGGCTGCTGCCCCACATGACCCGACCTCGGATAAGCAGAAGAAAATGGATGGATGAATATCTTAAAAAATCTAATATTTGTCTTCAAACAGACACTATATAAAGTTTTTTCCATGCCAGTGTGTAAACCACATCCTGCCCAGGTCCGCTTGAATAGGCTCCAGCTTACCCATGGCCCTGAATAGAATAAGCGGTAGAAAGTGAATGAATGAATTATTGTCCTTTATTTCCTCCCCCCAAAATTACTTTATAATATGAATTCAAATTTTAAAGAACAACATAACTGTAGATCTTAAGCTCATGTCTTTTGGGTGCAAAAGGAGCTTTAGACAATCATAGCTTTCTATACGGTGCAAACTACAGTGTGCTTAAATGAAAGGGAAGGTGGTTGCCAGAGTTTCCTGTGCTGGTATGTTTTGGCGAAGGCCAAGACAAAGCAACCCATGACTTGCTGTCCTCCTTACAACTGTGAGATGTCTGCCAGGAGGGCGAAGGAAAGGACAGGAAAAGTAGAAGGTGTGGATAAAAAGAGAGGGCAAAGAAGTACATTGTGCAGGTAAATGCATCTGCAGGGGAAAAGTAAAAGTAATACAAGCCTGAGCCCAGAGAACCCTGCATGGAATAGAGCAGAAGAAGTGAGCATGAGTTGCAGTCGTACCACCAATGCAGTCTGCTCTGCCCACTGCTGCTTCTGCCCCTCCCAACAGAGAGAGAACAAAAAGGGCTGTAAAATAGCATGGTTGTAAAAGACAAAGAACGAAAGCGTGAATTCACACAAAAAAGGTAGTAACAGTGAAGGGTCAAAGTGGCAGGAGTCCGAACTCTTGACCTCCGTGGTGACCGAAGGCTGCCACCCATTTAAAACAATGCACTCATCATCTTCTGCCGTGTACGCGTCTCGAAGCCTCCCTGCTGGCATCTTTCATCACTAATCGCGTCTCCCTCCCTCCCTCCTTCTACACAGACGCTCATGTGCTCCATTCGAGAGGGTTGCCTCCTTCCAACAAAAGACATCTTCCTGTCATCCTCCTCGGAGGAGACAGCCGGACAGATGAGAGCATCGGCTCATCCCTTTAATGCAGCATAGGAAGAGAAACTCTTCAGTGAAGAGGTGGCAAATCCACTGATCGGGGGCTTAACATGCAAATGCTACAAAAGACCTGTAGGCTCTCTTTGAGGTCATCGCAGCAGGATGGCCCACCAATCTCTGCCTTGGCATTGTGGAGCACACGCTCTTATGCGTCATAGTCTTCTAAAAGTAATGCACACAGTGTAGTCACATTTGGGTTGCAAGCGATGAAATCCTTTTACAACTCTTTGCATGCTCCCTGTAAAAGCTGTAGAGTTCACTTCAAATCGGCTCCTTAGTGGTCAATGTGATCGTCCAAAAACAGGAAAGAACGTGGAAGAACACTTGTGGCAAGGTCTTTGTGTCGCTGTGCACATGTGCACCAGTATGAGCATGCATATCGCTGTGCGTGTGTGTCATTGTGTTCTCATTTATGTGTGCAGTCGCGAGTGTGCGTCCGCATTCAACCTCTCCCTGCAGCTAATGAGTGACGGCCCACCTCTCCAGCAGGCCTGGCAGTCCTCAGCTATGAGGCTGGAGCTGCCCGCTTTCTCATGGAAATCACACACTTTGTCCCAGGGTGGATAATCCTACACTGGCTTTGTGTGGGCCCCAGAGGAGAGCCCCACAAGGTCGACCCCGCTTCACAGAGAGCCACAAAGACCCAAAAGCAGCAGCAGCACCCCACTCCAGGCCTGCGCACCCCGACACGCAGACACATCCCCAAAAAAAGCACACACTCAAATGCACGCACCCGCTCATTAGTTATTCTCAATTTCAGCAGTCTCAAATGATTCGAATGAGCAGCTTGTGTGCAACTACAGACACACATTCTTATACACAATCCCCGCACCGTCACGATTCAGCATTTTTGGTTAAAAAAAAAATATATATATATATATATACTGCATATGTTGTAATAAAGGTAAAATGTACATCATACGTGTACTGTAATTTCTCGGCTAATGACTTTATAAATATGAGTTTTAACATGATTAGATCCCGGTAGACAAGAAATGTCGCCATATACACTCTATTATTCTTTGTTTCCATCGCATTGCTCAGGCTACAGCATTACAGCCGTACCATTTCAGATTACTGCTGTCACATAAACGTACCCCGGCAGTCTTCTATCGGCTTAACGCACATTTTTGGATGGTGACAGGAAGAAAACTCATACAAGACCAGGTCTATCTATCAAGCCATCCCCTCCCAGAAAGGTATATTCCTGACCGTGTGTGCATGAGGTCTCCAATGTTTTCAACAGTCTTAAAGTCATTTTTGATATTGATTTATCACTGGGTTGTGTGTGCATGGCAGGGCAGCTGGAAAGAGAAGAGAATTGACTCTGCAGGGATTCAGGTCCTCTCAGTTTGCTTGCACGCTCTACTGAACATCCACTGGAGGTCAGTATCTTTAATGTACACAATAAACTACCTACTGTAGCTTTGTGACCAGACTACACATTTAGAGCGAAAACACTACTTGGTAGACTGGAAGGGGGTGACACACAAATCCACAGGTGTGTTTTTATTCCCGCGGTGCCATGCAGTTTACAAACATCCTATGTTGAGGGATTATTTGGGATGAGTCCTTTTCTAGGAATGAATGTGACTTTCTTGCTGCTTCATTAGCCACAAGCAGAAGAGCTGCCGAACTGAACTGTGGGCTAGTGTGAAGAGGCAAAAAGAGGGTTTGTAATCCTCTGTGGTCTGTGAGACAGCCCAATGCCTGTCCAGGGACACACCGGGACAATTTTGTTCCACAAACAAGGGACACACACACACACACATAAATGCACACCCAATTCTGGAAATCCCACTGCTTCTTGGCGAGTAATCCTCATTAGGTATTCCGACAGAGTTTTGCCGTGGACACCAAGTTGACAGACAGAGTAAGGGAGGAACAGAGGGAGGGGAGGAAAAAGGGGGTGCAAATCAGACAAAAAAAACACTTCCCCTTCACTGCGCTCCCTGCCATCATTGGTGGATGGCACAAGGTCTTTTCTGTGCTTTTTGCTAATTGGCCACCCAGGCATTGACTCTGGCGTCAGTCCTACCCCAAAACACGTGCATGTGCCCCGCCACCGGCTATTCTCCACTCACCTTGCCATTTAGATATCTCAGATACGCTTGTTACCGTGGTGAATGTAAACATCAAATAAAGATGGCGGGGAGAAACAATCTTCTTTCTATTGCTAATATTCAACGTAAACGTTTTATCTCCACCGTATCGGCATAGAGATGCACCCGTCAGTTTTTATAGTGCACCTGCACATCACTTCAAGAAATGCAAACTCAATAAATTCAGTGTCAGGGTAGATTGACTTTAATAGCGTTCATTTGGTATAGAAAGGATACTGAGAAATACTGAAAGCTGTTTTTAATATCTTGTCCCTCTCATGCAGCTCAATCAGATACGGTAGAACCTTGGTTTTCATAGTTCAGTTTTCAGTGAAACCACAAATATGTCTCGGTTTTCATGAACTCGCTCTCAGTTATCGCACAGCCAAACTTCATGCCTAATAAACTACTCAGTGGAATCAAGTGCCCAAACAAAGCAGCCATGCGTAGGTGACTGCGCCTCTGGGACGAATGTATAGTGATTCTTTTGTGTTGGGACACTACAGACAGATTACAACAAATTTGTCCTTTTATCATCTTTATTATGTGCGTGTGGGTGGTTTATTTGTTCATAGAGCATCCACAGAGTGATGAACAACACAGTCTCTGTCTCCTTTCTTCTGACTTTCAAGCACTGCGCTGGGCGCCGATGAGGCGAGCAGGCGCACTGCGTATTTCTGAGTATACAAGTACCACAACATGTCGATAGCAATGTGCCAGCGGCACAGGGGGAAAGGAGCTAGGAAAGCCATCACAGAAGAAAATTGTTCAGGTCAACCAGAAATGAATCAAAGAGATGTAAGATAGCAAATGAGAACTGTGTGTGGATATGCACCCTCGACATCACTCGCTTTACAGGTGGCTCAAGCCGGGGAAGGTATGCCGAGTCCGGACCCAGGTCGGTAGGTACTGCGACATTGTTAGCCATGCAGAGAGGCTTGGCTTGGAGCTAATTAGTGGTAGCTAATTCACACTGCTGGTCAAATGTGACCTGCAAAAACCAAAATTGAATTCAGATAAGAAGTAGTAGTAAAACGTTCTGCACGGTGGTCGAGTGGTTAGCCTGTTGGCCACACAGTCAGGAGATCTGGGTTCTTCGCATCTCTTGGCCTCTCTCTGTGGAGTTTGCATGTTTTCTGCGGGTGCTCCGGTTTCCCCCCACATTCCAATTGGCGACTCTAAATTGTAAATGGTTTTTTTTTGTCTGCTGTGCAACTGACCTGCGACCAGTCTAGGTTGTACCCTGCCTCTCACCAGAAGTCAGCTGGGATAGGCTCCAGCACACCCCAGCGACCCCAATGAGGATATCACTATCTTACCACTAGACGGGACAGTGTGTGTCATGATTTTGCCCGCAGCTGAAGCTAGCAAAAAGTTCAACTTAAGTTAACTTCAAGAGCATCCACATATCCCATCCTCCCCCCACTCGATATCGTGTTTAACAACAAATCTTCAATAAAAGGTAATAATGACGTCAAATGTAAATATTGTGCTCTGTTTTCTGCATGTATTTTGTCTATAGTAATATTTCTGGGTGTCTGGAACGGATCGATCGGTTTACATTATTTCGGATGGTAAAAAAAAACGATTGCAGTTTTCGTCTGACCTTTTCGAGCAGATGAATGAGGACAACCGAGGATCTATTTAGTGTGCAACATGGACAGCCTTTTTGTTACCTTTCTAAGAAAAAGAGTAGGTTTTCTATAGTGCCGGGATAATTTGACCACCGTGAAGGTCCTGGTCCTTTGTAGCAAAGCCTTCTGACGGCAGCATTCTTTAGGTTGTGATGGACAAAGGCTGATCTCATTATTTCATTAACTTATTAGTAGAGGTCATCTTCCACCTATGCCACGGTGTTGCAAAGGCGAAGGCATGCAATAATTTATTTAGCGAAAATAAAAAGAAAGAGCGAAAGAATGAGTGAAAGGGGGGAAGGAGAAAGGAGTAATTTGATTGTCTGCCGGCTCCATATGGTTGTGAGGCTTTTTGAATCAGCCTGACTGACTGAGGCCTTTCTTGTTTCAAACTGATGACAAACTTCCTTATCCTCCCTTGCATCCACCTCCCAGTAGCCCCACCCCAAGCACCCCGAATCTGCTGAAGGGAATAATAGGCGAGGCAAAACAATGCTGGTGTGTGAGGGGGTGTCAAGTGACCCGCAGAAAACACTATCAAACAAGACTGGACTCCTCAATGGCACGGCCTGCTCTTTTCTGCGCTGTGCCACTGGTCGAGAAAGATAAGGGAATTCCTCAATACCACAAAAAGAAAAAAAGGAGGGTTCTGCTTTTCAGAGATTCAAACCTCAAATCCAAACAACCAATACCCCCGCCCCCAGTAGATTACGTGTGCTTAAAAGAATGGCTGAAATAAAGCAGCACTTTGTCGGACAAGTTAGCCTTGTTGGTGTTGATCTGCGCCGCCTTTGTGAGTGGCGGTTTGATGGCGCTATATGCAGGCGGCGGGGAGATTAGCAAACCCTGAAACGATATCGTGCAATAAATTCAGCTTCAGACGCAGACTACAAAAGTGGAGTTATCACCGTATCAACCTTTTGCTAACATCGATTTGCTTGACAAACACTATGGTAATTGCATTGATAGTGTCATGTGAAAGTCAAACACGGCTTGGCCTGGAAGTAGCATGTGGAAGGAGAATGAAATGATGGACGGATAAACATACTCATACATGTGGAGCATACACCACTAATGCAGCAACTACATCTCAAACACATATGCGTAGGTCAACATTATTTAAATTGGATTTTTTGCACATATCCGACATTCCAATACCAACCGATACCGAAATGTGTGTTATTAGGACTGCTATTGGCCCTGAATTAATAAAGGCGTGGCAACATGATTTTTGTCATGGCCCCCAGAATTCCTGGCTGCACTCCTGTTACTAGCTACATATATGATATATGAAAAAAGAAACCATGAACTCACCCTAATAGGCTTGAAGGGCGTTTGCTGTTCTCGTGAGACAGTCGGCCGATGCTGATCGGTGGCCGATCGACCCCTAGTTATATCGGTTTTCATTATAGGGAAAAAAACGACAACAATATTGACTGATATTACGTTTTCACGCCAATATCAGATCTGCCATTCCAAGTTAAAATAGACAAATACACAAGAAACATAAACATCATCACTACAGTCCCTGCGGTTCTGCACAACCACAACTCATTAACAAACACCTGTCTGACTACGACGTTATTATCATAACTTTTGCATAAGCTGTTGCATGGCACCTCTCACAATAATTGTTATCACCACTGCACAATTCCCACAACACCGCGTTGTCAAATTTGCATACTCGTCTATAACACATTTGCAAAAGTGAGAACAAAAACATGAAAAGCAGTACATATACTGTCTGTTTCCAACTACAGATGGACTTTTCTCGGCCACTTCAGGGACATACCAGCGAACAGCGATGTGTGCTTTCACATCATTCATTCATTCATTTTCTACACGGCTTATCCTCATTAGGGTCACGGGGATGCTGGAGCCTATCCCACCAGACTTTGGGGGACAGGCGGGGTACATCCTGGACTGGTCGCCAGTCAATCGCAGGGCACATATAGACAAACAAACAATTACATTCACACCTATGGACAATTTAGAGTCGCCAATTAACCTAACATGCATGTTTTTGGAATGTTGGAGGAAACCGGAGTACCCGGAGAAAACCCACACACGCATGTGGAGAACATGGAAACTCCACACAGAGATGCCCAACGGAGCTTTGAACCCAGGTCTTCCAGATCTCCAGAATAGTGAAAAACCTTCTTCACTAGATTTGTCGGTTTTGCTAGTCGGATTTGATAAACTATCAGAGGAGTTTAATTTTTCACTAACTATAGCAACAAAGTTGCTACTTTGCAACACCAATCCCTCTTGCTACGTGTTCTTATTCTCGCGCAGAACGAGTATGTTTATAAGCGAGGTCGAACAGGCCAATCTATTTGTGTCAGGGGGGGAAACACTCACAACAATCGGTCTGTTTCTGAATTATGAATACTGGTAGTCTAATAAACCATGGCTCAATGAAAGCAAAGGAAGCTCAGCTTCCCCTAAATGTCTAAAAAAAGTGGTGAAATATGTACTGCTGTGTGTACATTTCCTTGACTAAATATGCGTTAGAATACCTTCATCTTTTGTTCAGAATCAGCTACTTATTACAGGTAACTGACACCACTTCCTCCTCATTCATCCCCACAGAGTTACCGCGTTTAAATAAAGCCTTACACAGACGCCGAGCATCTACTGCGTTTTATGGGCCAGCGTTTTGTGGGCTGTTTTACTGCACAAAACTAAACGTTCATTGGATAAATGTTGGGGTTTGTCCCGTCCGTCGGACGCTCAGCATCTCCGGGGGTCTATGAGTCAGCGTGCTGGCCCGGACAGTC
The DNA here is from genome assembly GCA_024372805.1 of Oostethus manadensis. NCBI lineage: Eukaryota > Metazoa > Chordata > Actinopteri > Syngnathiformes > Syngnathidae > Oostethus > Oostethus manadensis. The sequence goes on along the minus strand of QODF01000002.1, from coordinate 451,962 downwards.
GGCTTCTACATGATGATTGGATGATCTGTTTAAAGCGAAATCCTTTTTTGATTGCGAACATGAAACATAAACATCCACTACAGCATTTTTTACGTTTTTCATTCCGTTGTATTGAACTGATCTGAAGACTGCGACTTTGGTATAAACGACTAGGAATGGATGGTTCCTTTTTTATATAAATAAATAAACACATTTATGATGTAGGCCGGAAAAAATGAGCTTTCCCTTTTTGACTGACCGGCAGCCGCCACTGCTAATAACTAATCACAAGGTGGTACATAAAGAAACAGCATTTATGGCTATCAATAGGTGATAGATTGATACTTTATTCTATTCTTTTAGTATTTAAAATAATGAATAGAGCTATTTAATGGAACCGTCCATGAATGATGAGCATTTTCACAATTTTGCACCCTGCATTTCTTATGAAAAAGAAGATGGCACGGGAGGGAGCCCAAATAAAACTGCATAAAACCGAACTGAGCACTTATCTCAACGCTCGGGCCAGAAGGGGCTTTACTTTGGACAGGGCTGCTCAAATGTGCGTTATTTGCACAGCATACAACTTCCCAGTCACTACGGATTAAGCAAACAATACCGCTCCCCCCTTTCTGTCCCCTTTGACAAAAAAAAGAGAAGAAAGAAAGAAAACCTCCACCCAAATTAGTCTTTCTTTGGCCAGTTATAAAGACCTGAGTATGAATGAGGGCCTCTGTTAGCCCAGAGATGATAACACACGCTCACTCACAGTGAGGGGGAAATATCCTGGCTGTGTGCTCTGGCGGCTTTCTGCACCAAACCATTGGCTACATGATTGGTCTCAGTCCTGATTGGCTGAAGAGGGGCCATCACCATGTGGAGAGCTTTTCCTCCACATTGTCTCAGCCTGTGCTCCAACATTTGGTATTTCTTTAATATTGTCTTATTTTGCGGTACTGTGGAACTGCAGTTAATACGCTGCATAAAGGGCACATTATTAGTGTAATGCGATGCAGTTGTGTATTACTGCAACCACAACCATAATATTAACCATATTATTATATGCAAACATGACAAAGTGCCAATCAAAACCTGTTATTTTGATCGAGGATTGCATCCATCAATTTTCTGGCCAGTCATCGACTTTTTAAAAAACACAAATGCCGATACCGATTTTTCAAAAATTACTGACAGCATACGCCCTCAATGTTCCAATCTTATTTTGTTGGAAAAATATCCAAACATATTGTGAACCCTGCACATCAGCTATCTCTCTCAGATATAAATTGATTGTCCAAACTACTACATTATGTCCGGCTCTGCACGTGTACCGGTTTTAACAGATTGTTGCTCATCGCTTTGACAGATACCGTAGATACATGTCAAGTAGCGATCCCGTCGGCTCTAAGCAAGTACGGCTTATGTTTGAACGGGTGTGCATGTCTAAATTAGTGCACAGTCACAATCAGATATCAAGAATATTTAATCAAATCTCCAAACAGGTTGCGGTTGCTTATGATGGCCCTTCAGCTGAAAGGAAGGATTAACAGGACACATGGACAGTCCTTCAGCTACAGCACACGCATTACTGTAGCAGACGAGTCTTAGAAAAAGAAATGCGGTATAGGAGTGGAGAAACAGGCAGCAGCCTTTGAAATGATTAAAATCATCTCGTAAAATATGTCCAGAATAGTAATGATCATGAAGAGTTGTATGCACACAGAGGTTGTTAGACCATCCTAATTTGAATACTTGTAAATCCAAAAGACTATCTTTCTGATTTTCCGCTTACTGTAGAACCTTGGTTCCCTATGTGGGGTGTGCGTAGGGGTACGCATATTGCCGTACACGCGTAAAGTGCCTTGAGATAACTGTTTTTGTGATTTGGCGCTATATAAAATAGAATGAACACAGGTTAACACATTAATTACCTTAGGTCAATCGGCAAATCTAAATTGTCCATAGGTATGAATGTGAGTGTGAATGGTTGTTTGTCTGCCCTGCGATGGACTGGAGACCAGTCCAGGGTGTACCCCGCCTCTCACCCGACGGATGGATAAAACTGATTTATTTTATGGTTGTATAGTGGAACCTCTAAAGTCAACATTTTTGAGAAATTCGTGGCTGTTGTTGCACAAAGATCCCACTATATTTCCAATGAGTATCTAATTAGTTCACATCGTGTTGCAAAACCAATGTGATATTTCGCATACTAGCTACCAACAGTAGTAAGGAATAACAAAACAAAGCCAAAATGTTGTATAGTTTGTTATACAACATTTACTTTATCAACCTCAGACCAGCCAATCTTTGGAACCATCTCATCCGATTCATTATCTGAATCTTGTAGAAAATGCATACAGTAGTTTATGATTTCATATTCCATTTTTTTCCCTGCTTACCCTTTGTTTTAGTGTACTTTAATTTCCTTATTACCTCTGCCAAGTGCAGTTCAAAGCGCAAGCGTAAATGTTTTTTCTGGCTTTTATCCATTTGTCTGTGTTCAAAATAACTTGATAAGTTCTGCATGGATTCGGATGGAATTTTCAGGAATTGTCACAAATAGGATATGGAAGAATTGATTGCATTTTGGATGTGATCCAGATCAACATTTGGATCCAGGAATTGTTTTAAGAATAATTTAACATAGGACCGTATGAGCCGCACGTTGGCCACACAGTCAGGAGATCCCGGAAGACCTGGGTTCGAATCTCCGTTGGGCATCTCTGTGTGGTGGAGTTTTTATGTTCTCCCCGTGCGTGCGTGGGTTTCCGCCCACATTTCCAAAACAAGCCTGTTAACTGCGATTGACTGCCGACCAGTCCAGGGTGTACCCCGCCTCTCCCCCAAAGTCAGCTGGGATAGACTCCAGCATACTTGCGACCCTAATGAGGATAAGCGGCATAGAAAATGGATGGATGGAGGACTGGAGGACCATTTTTAGGATCGGTGCATATAACTCCACAAAAAGGGGCACCGAACTTAGGAAAAAAAAGTTTCTAACCAGTTCTATAAAATTTCAAAGACTGGGCTGAAGGAAAATAGGAATATTATTTGTAATCTGCGCTCTCTGAGTGCTTTTCTGCTTTTCATTATGTTTTGCGACAGCCTGCATTATTTCATCCTGGAAATTGACTGGACGTTGATGCCATGTTTTTACATGTTTACATACATGTTTACCTTTGTCGCCAAAAAACTTCATGTTTCATGTAAGTCTGGACATCCAAATAAAAACATGGCAGTACTCCATGCACATTTGCCATAGGATGATGTCAGCAAGCAGCATTTAGCTCTCTTAACTGCACTACAGCATTAGCTCTGCGCTAACCTGCAAAACAGCAGCATGTACAGTAACCCGCTGTTAATAAATTGTTTAGTGTTTATTTCAATTACAGTTCAGGGCTCTTGTGTACTCACCAAACCCTGCTGAAAAACTGCGTACGACATTTTCCGTGCACAGTATGCGATCTATGAAAAGCCAACCTGACATGAGAATGTGCGCACCAGTACACCGCCTTTGCAGCGGGCGTACGCACTTTGTGGATATGTTGCAAAAATGCAACGTGGATTTGAAGTGGTGAAGTGAAATCATCTATCACATGCAAACGAAAGCCAATAAAAATGTAACTATCATTGCATGGAAACGCATGCTTAAAATCATTTCTAGAATGTGTTGCTATTGGACATGACACTTACCGATATCATTTGTCATTTATCATGATTGATTCCGAATGATGATGCGGCCATCATAACAATGCAATTAAGGGCTGTACAAATTTCAGAATTGAACTGAGAGTGACCTCAAAATTACGATTAAATTCTTCATAACTTTTTGAAAATAGCTCTGTGAGAAATTCATTTCATTAAAAAAAAATTCATATAGAAGTTATGACTTTTAATCCAAACAGAACTTTTTTATGTCTGCCTCTTAAAACTTTGGAATCAAAGATAATGAGGAACCGGGATTAAAGGTACCGTTCAAATTCAAACGATCCCCTAAATATAATAATCATGATTGCGGCATGCTTTGGCCGTAACCCACAAAAGCTAAAACTCAAATCTGCACCTTACGGTGTCACTTCCTGTTCTCCACCCGAAACATTTACTGTGACACACATGAGTGTGAGTTTTTTTTGTGTCTTAAATGTGAACAGGGTTTTTATGCCATAACTACGAAAATATTCAGTTTATAAAGAAGGCATCCATCTTCATGGAAATTCACTTTCAGGAAACAGTAAACCACAATAAACGAGGTGATTACTGCACATGATTAAACAGTTCTACCATCCGGGAAAGAAAAAAATATTGATTTTTGCTTGTACGCATCTTAAGGTTTGTTGGAAAAAAACGGAGAAGATTTTGGCATAGCATTCCTTGACTAAGATTACATCCATCGGTTCCCATTGCGGCTGTTTGTCAAGGATTAGCGCTCTTCAGCTCAGACATGCAGACAAACTCTCTCCGGGATGTCTGAGTGACTGGGCAGCTCAGAGTTCGAGCCCTCTGAGGCCCGGCCGTGTTCGCATTATAGCCACAGCCAATCCAACTGTGTTCAGTGTCAATGGCTCACACACAGTGGATTCACAGGAGGTAGTTTGCTCAGCCTTCTGCCCGTATGCGCGCACATCCCTTTGACAACACTCCAACTGGCATACATGCACATTTGCGCTCTTCGCCGTAAACAACACTTCATTGTGACGCTGCAGACAAGAGTTACAGAAGGAAGTTCAAACAAATATGTAGGTGTTTCTTTATTTTACACAGACATGCAAGTGTTACACAAACACAGTGCTTGGTAACGGACTCATTTAAGAATTAAAATGTGATGGCGGTATGTGTGTGAAAGTATGTTCGAGTGAGCTCAACATTCTTGTCGAGACATCTACAAGCGGGGATAATTTGATTAAGTGGCTGCTTTGCCGTTTCTGCTCTTAGTCGAGTCAAATAAATACTTACAGGTCTATTCACAGCTTAATTCCCTTCTTCAGTTATAGCTGGAATGTAAATGGGAGACGCGGCTGCGTGAAACAGGCAACGGAGATTAAAGAGAGACGCTCGATGCATTCACGTTAGCCTCATCCAGACCAAAATGTGAAGTAGTGTGGTGAAGTATTTGCAAAAACGTATCGATTCGTTTACCACAAATCATTTACGTACTTATTACAGATAAAAAATTATTTTCCTCTGCGATTAAATGTGATTAATTATGAGTTAACTATAGACAAAATGTGATTATTCCTTGGACCAAATAAAGAGTTTTACTGGTGCAGAGTGTAGCCAAAAAAACATCGACAGGTCACTCTTTTGAACCATCCTGTGGGTTTCCACCAGAAACATTCCCACTAGCTTCCAGGAAACACAGGCATCAAGTATGCCCAAGCAACTTTTGAGGTGATTAACAAGAATGGTGCAGCTAGTCTTTATTTAGGCCTTTTTTGACATTTTTTTTCGGGGTTTTATTTCTTTTTCTTTTTTTGTAGCTATGGGCTTAACAGCCTATTTTCAGTTTAATAAGTGTTTTTGTAGATCTGGAGAAAGCTTTTGACAGGGTGCCCAGAGAGGAACTGTGGTATTGTATGAGGAAGTCTGGAGTGGCAGAAAAGTATGTTAGAGCGGTGCAGGACATGTACGAGGACTGTAAGAGAGTAGTGAGGTGTGCTGCAGGTGTGACAGAGGAGTTCCGAGTGAAGGTGGGACTTCATCAGGGATCAGCTCTGAGCCCCTTCTTGTTTGCTATGGTGATGGACAGGCTGACGGACGAGGTTAGACAGGAATCTCCATGGACTATGATGTTTGCAGATGACATTGTGATATGTAGTGAGAGCAGGGAACAGGTGGAGGAGAAGCTTGAGGGGTGGAGGTTTGCCCTGGAAAGGAGAGGAATGAAGGTCAGCCGCAGCAAGACGGAGTACATGTGTGTAAATGAGAGGGACCCAAGTGGAAGAGTGAGGTTACAGGGAGAAGAGATAAAGAAAGTGGAGGATTTTAAGTACTTAGGGTCAACAGTCCAGAGCAATGGAGAGTGTGGAAAAGAGGTGAAAAAGCGTGTGCAGGCAGGCTGGAATGGGTGGAGAAAAGTGTCGGGTGTGATGTGTGATAGAAGAGTTTCAGCTAAAATGAAAGGAAAGGTGTACAAAACTGTGGTAAGACCAGCGATGTTGTTTGGTTTAGAGACAGTGCCGCTAAGGAAAAGACAGGAGGCAGAGCTGGAGGTAGCAGAGATGAAGATGCTGAGGTTCTCTTTGGGTGTGACCAGGATGGACAGGATCAGGAATGAGCACATCAGAGGAACAGCACATGTTAGACGTTTTGGAAGTAAAGTCAAAGAGCCCAGATTGAGATGGTTCGGACATGTCCAGAGGAGAGATAGTGAATATATTGGTAGAAGGATGCTGAGTTTTGAATTGCCAGGCAGGAGGCCTAGAGGAAGACCAAAGAGGAGGTTTATGGATGTAGTGAAAGAGGACATGAAGGTAGTTGGCCCAAGAGAAGAGGATACAGAAGACAGAGTTAGATGGAGGCAATTGATTCGCTGTGGCGACCCCTAACGGGATAAGCCGAAAGGAAAAGAAGAAGTTGTATGCAATAAATTGCTTACTCAAAAATGGTTTTCTCTCTACTTAGAACCTCCTTAAGATTATTTTCAAGATCATTCTCAACTGGTCATAAAATTTTCATCTTTCATGTTCATCTTTCATGTAAAAATCTATCACCATATTAAAACAAAAAAAATTACCTTTTTTTCAACCTTTGAATAAGACTTACTTACGACAGAAAGTTCAGAGGTTGTAATTTATTTCATATCAGTCGATATTAGACAGACTGGTGGACATAGAGGACGTGGACGGCACGTCTCTTCCCAATTACTCCTGTCTGCTGATAGCAGGGAATCCATCTAGTGTCCTGGGAAAGTTAGGCTTATCTCTGTTTATCTTGCTGCACAGCTTCATCATCATCTGACCTGCGACCGAGCGGCTCGCTAGCCAACTAGCTGAGCACAATTGAACATCTTAAATCAGGGTAACAAAAGAAGTAAGGTGGTATCTAAGTTTTTGGTATTAATTTGTTCCCAAAAGGTCAGACAAAGCATAAATATGCAAAAAGCGAATACAACTTTCCCATCGAAAATGATGTCAAGCAAATGAATCCGTTAACACTGGCTTTTTTTATTTCTAATTTATTTCTTCGCCAGGGTGCAACTTACTTACTTGATGCGAGAAAACAGACTATTAGACATTACCATGTTGGAATGAAGCACAATACACAACAATTTTGGAACACTCTTGATAAGTACATGCTTGTGCAAACCCAAAAGACGTTCAACCAGCCTAGTTCTGGGCTAGTGAAGGATTGATTTGTAACTGGTTTGGTTTCAGTGCACTAGGTGGCCCATGCGCTATCTGTTGTAGCCAACCAACAATAAATCCATCACCTTCACTACGAATGTTACAATAACAATATGGCCTTTCATGCCAAATTGTTATCCAGACAACAATCGCGTTTTCCCATCTTCAACTCTGTGCACTGTGCATAGAGTTGGCTATCACTGCCAGTAAAACATGTTCTCCTCACAACACACTATCAGTGAATGTTATTCTTGTGTTATTGTTGTAAATATACCACCTTCTTTGCTTTGCTTTGCGTTCTGTGTGTGTTTGAACTTCTCAACTTGAATTGCTTGCTTCTTGCGGTCAGCCTGTTTCAGTAAGTAAATCCATATTTTTTAATAGATCTATTCTACAAACCATAAAATAATGGTATGGGGTTTTCTTGCCCGTAGCCATCGCTGCTTACGGGAATTGTATTTTGCAGTGTGCATAGCGCTTTTAGTGTCATTTACCAAAAAACTTACTTACTTGTGGCGGATTTTTTCTGTGTGCTATATCATAATATAACAGACAAAACTGGCCACCCACCTATTGTCGTCAGAAAAAATAGCAGTGAATGTAATTATTGTGTTATTGCTGCGAGTATGTCACTTTCTGGTTCCCGGGACATTGTAACATCACAACCAAGATGGCGACGGTCCAGGAAAACTTGCTGGGGAGCGTGTCAAATTGACAACTTCCATTTCACTTCTTCACTTGTATTTAGTTATTTATCTATGACAGCAATATGGCAGCAATGTTTTATTAAGTGAGTACTTTCAGTTTGTTATTGTTTTTTGGAACCGATACGGCACAGATACACAAAAGTCCCCTCAATTGGTACCGTTGATTATCGGTACCGATGCCCAGGTACTTATAGTAAGTTTATGTGGTAGTAAATGCTCATTTACTAATTTAATTATTTTTGTTTTATTTCAAATATTTGCTTCTGGATCGATAAACTTTAAAGTGCTCATGACACAAAAACTCATGTTAATCTTGTTATTTTTGCCATGAATAATAACACTGAATTAAATGTTGTTAGGAGCGGCGCTAAACACTCCACTGACATACCTTTTCATTTTGGGGGGGATTTTTGGTAGTACCGATGAATTTTGGTCGGTGCCTATAAAAGTACGGTTTTTGTTTTTGAGTACTACTTTTAAATGTTCACATTTTCCGCAAAACAGCTAAAACCACACCTGTGTGCAGTGAAAAAAAACTCCCAAAGCCGCACTGCTTTAGCCTGATCAGGTAATAGTGTGAGCTAGAACACTGACCCAGCAGTCCCATTCATAAATCCACAGTTGGTTTTCGGCCAGACTTTAAGCCCAGCATGTATATTTGTCTGTGAGCTCATCTCTGTGTAAGTAAGCGCCCACCAGCAAGTGTGTGTGTGTGCATGTGTGTGTCCCCAGGACTTGCCTCCGGGATTTGGATCCAAATGAGTTGAGTGTTGGTGCATTAATAAGTAACACACATCCCTCGTCCCTAACGAATCCCCCACCCACCACAAGCAAAACACACATGCATTCAACACATACCAACACCCTTCACCTCCTCCTTCCCCTTTTGACATTTCAAGGCTGTGTTGGGAGCCAGAGGAGGAACTTCTTCATTTGGAGTGTGAGACAATGTGGCAGGCTGGTTGGCTTTGTGCTCCTGACATCCCGCCAAGGCACAATATGGCTCCGTCAGGGATCAGTGGGAATACACAATGCTCATTACCCACAGGGCCGTGCAGAGGGCCTCAAGGGCAGGGCCGGGCCGGGCCCGTTTCCAGACTACGGGGTGTCTAGGCCACACCGAGAGAGAGAGATGGAAGAAGGATGAAGGATCAGAGAGGAGATGAGGGACAGAAGATTAAGGATGAAAGAGGGATAAGATAAAGAAGAAGGATGAAGTAAAGGAACGTTTATGACAAAGATATAAAAACGGGGTTGTGAGAACTTGCAGGCAGAACAGAGCCTGGCAAAGACATGAACAAAAAGGAGGGAATTGTAAAAAGAATAATAAAGGAGCAGGTCCTGTGCCGGGGATGCTCTGCAGTGAAAGAGACGACGCAGGCAGTTTATTTCTCTTGGGAGGAGTCTTGGAGCTGAACTTGTGGCTTAGTCTGCATAAAGGCTGCCTTGAGCAAACAGGAGAGAGCAGAGGGTCATTTTCACCTTCACTGCTGCTCCTTTGACCCCTCGATTCATTGAGTGGACACTGGGGGTGGACATCAGGGGCCTGAGGGTGAAAGGTGGTGACCAGGGGCCAAAAGAGGGGCATCGCCAAGCACAGAGACTCAGATAGAGAGGGTGGATGCGGGTCAACGAGCCAGCTGAACTTAACCATCAATATCCCTCGACAATCTCCTTGTCACTTCTTTTGCAACTGGAGGAAAGCGTTAAAGCAGTTAGCTCTGCAAACAAATCTGTGATGCGGAGATCCAATACCTTTAAAGTCATTGTGGGAAAATGTACAAAAATACATACGATGACAGCAGCGTTGAACCCCAAGGTCAGGCAGTCTTCAGTCTTACCTGTTTTACCGACCTCACTTTCATTTCACATCAAAAATTGTAAGACAAGACTCCTCTCAAACATTTGCTTTCTACTTCACAAGAGGTCAGGACAAGTCCCATGAAATAGGTCAGCGTTTGCCTATTTTCAGCCTCTGCTGGTAGGGAGATGCATTAATAATCAGAAAGTGCTTCCAAGACTGCTGTGTAAGTGTTTTTTTTCCTGTGCTCTCTTACTTTACTTTAAAGGGTAAAATAATTATAATTCATACACCATGCTCTCCTGCATGCTACCCAACCAGTGCAAATATTTTTTATAATGGCTACCGGAACTGGAGTTACAAAATACATACTTCCGCTTCAGTCCACACCTCCTGCATTCACTTTGTTTTGAAAAAGAACAATGTACTTTATTACTGATAAATACTTGACACAATAAATGGCTACTGTCCTCTCTAACCACCCTGGTTCTGTCCCTAGCTTCTGGAAGACTCCATTGGTGGCATTATATAGTGTGCATCAGTGGTTGAGGGTACATAGCTTCAAGTCAAAGGTCTGAAGGGGTACACGACTGTGCAAAGTTTGGGACCTGATGCACACTTAAAATACATAAACCTTTTTAAAATCATCATTAACTTGAAATATCGAACATGATTAATTAGGTTTAGAGTAAGTTAGTAATTGTGGTTCAAAAAATTGTATTTTGCATGGTCAAATTTTGATAAAAATGTTACACAATAACTGTGTAAAAGAACTGTGCACAGCCCGAAAAGGTAACGTGGGTCACCCCTCCCATGAGCTCACCACTCGTAGGAGGGGCCAAAGAGGTGGGGTGCTAAGTGAGCTGGGTGGAGGCTGGAGGCGGAGGCCTTGGCGGTCCGATCCTCGGCTACAGACGCTAGTTGTCGGTACGTGGAATGTCACCTCTCTGGTGGGGAAGGAGCCTGAGCTGGTGCGTGAGGTAGAGAAATTCCGGCTAGATATAGTCAGACTCACCTCAACGCACAGCAAGGGTGCGGGGAACCAGTCCTTTTGAGAGGGGCTGGACTTTATTCCACTCTGGTGTTGCCGGCAATGAGAGGCGACGAGCAGGGGTAGCAATTCTTGTGTTCCCCCGGCTCCAAGCCTGCACGTTGGAGTTTAACCCGGTAAGTGAGAGGGTAGTTTCCCTACGCCTTCGGGCGGCAGGGGCGATTCCTGACTGTTGTTTGTGCTTATGCATCAAACAGCAGTTTAGAATACCCACCCTTTTTTGAGTCCTTAGAAGAAGTACTAAAGAGTGCTCCCTCGGGGGATTTCCTTGTTCTGCTGGGTGACCTCAACGCTCATGTTGCCTGCGACAGTGAGACCTGGAAATGTGTGATTGGGAGGGACGGCCCCCCTGATCTTAACCCGAGTGGTGTTTTGTTATTGGACTTCTGTGCTCACCACGGATTGTCTATAACGAACACCATGTTCAAGCATAAGGGTGTCCACATGTGCACTTGGCACCAGGACACCCTGGGTCGCAGTTCGATGATTGATTTTGTGGTTGTGTCGTCGGACTTGCGGCCACATGTTTTGGACACTCGGGTGAAGAGAGGGGCGGAGCTGTCAACCGATCACCACCTGGTGGCTAGTTGGTTCCGATGGTTGGGGAGGATGCCGGTCAAACCTGGCAGACCAAAACGCATTGTGAGGATCTGCTGTAAAATTCTGGCAGAGTCCCCTGTCAGAAGGAGTTTCAGCTGCCACCTGCGGGAGAGCGTTGACCATGTTCCGAAGGAGGCAGCGGACATTGAGTCCGAGTGGCCGATGTTTCGTGCCTCCATTGTCGATGACTGTTGCCCCCGCGACCCGACCTCGGATAAGTGGAAGAAAATGGATGTATGGGATGGTTAAAGCTTCTGCTTAAAACACTTTCGGAATCCATATTGGTGGCTTCCACAGGTTTCTCAGAACTGGAGGTGTCCACATCACACTGCTTGTCTGAATGGAGGCTCCCAACCTTTACTGCCCCCCTTACCAACATTCACCATCTGGCGTGGTCCTTTCTGCAGCATGAAAGCATGCACAGATGTGGGATCAAAATAGTCCCGTGGCTGTGCACACATGGAGCCCACTTTTTCCTGCCTTTTTCTTCTCTTTTATCAGTAGTCCTGCATCATATGATACCGTGTAATATCACCAGTATGGTTATGAACAATTTGTGTTGCTCATCTAGTGGTACGTGTCATTAAGTGCGTCTTTCTTACACTTCCAGAAATGTCTCAGATTGTCATCATTAATAATGGCAAACGATGGCAAACTTGACTTCAATTCAAAAGTGAGTTGAAAAAGGCGTAATTTCATACGTTTTAAGGCTGAACAAAATAGACAGGCTAACAAAAATATTTAGGTTACTATGAATGGTTGCAGAACGAAATCCAAAATACATGAGATCAACAAAAATGTTGTGATTAAAAGTGGATAAACATGCACACGTGCAATACATTAGGGAAGGGGTGCCCGTTATATAGATGGGCCGATCGATCATGTGTCACCCACATCATAAACATCACTTTGTAGATGTCATATTACATTTGTCAACTGAGGTAGACCTGTAACTGTGTGCATTTATAAGTACATAAATACTTAAATAAATATACTAAATTTGTAGATCTTTGGGATGTAGATCTTTGGGATTGTCATTTAAAAGTAGCTCATGGGCTGAAAAAAGTTTGGGAAACCCCTGCATTAGGGCGATGGGAATGATCCCAAGAACAGACGTGGTGGATGACAGCCTGTTGTGTGGCTGCCAGCCCCATCTGTCTACTTTCACATCGTCTCTGTCAACCACAGAGAGCGAGAGACATTGAAACAGCGTTGGAGGGAAGCAAAATTGACCAGCTACAGGGCGAAAAGTTGATACTGCAGCCCCTTATGGGCTTTTAATTGCATTCACAGTCATATAGTCACTCGTCAGTCGAGTATGACTGATCATTTGGATTATCTGATTGTCGCTCAATGATTGTGGTGACCGATGTATTAATTTAGGTAATGCAATTTCACCAACAATTCATTTCTCATATATGTATATGTACAGTATACAGTATGTAAATATCTGTTATATGCACCTTTTATGGACCTAACAGTTTCTAGTGCTTCCAGTCATGTCATTTGCCTAGTGCTTGGAACCACAATGTTTGTTTCCCAGAAAAGGCCATGTTGTTAATCGTTATAGACCAACTGTAGTTGGCCGTGTATCAAAGTCAGTACCTAGGGGAAAACCATGCTCAATCTCAATGGTTTCCTACTGTAAAAAGCAAACAACAGTCTGTCACCAGAGGTTAGCTCTTGGAGCATTAGAGAAAATCCGGAAGTAATAAAAATTGATCTACAGTAGTGTTAAAAAAAAATAGCAATATCACTAACCAGATTAAATACTGGTATTAGTATATTTTTATTGCTACATGGCAAACAAGTAACCAGTAGGTACATTAGATTCTCAGAAAAAAAACAAGACCCAGCATTCATGATATGCACGCTTTTAAGGCTGTGCAATTGGAAAATTAGTCGAAAGGGGTGTGATCAAAAAATAGCAGCGTGGCATTCATTCAATTGATCAGTGATCAATTTTCTGAAAAAAACAGGTGTGAATCAGGCGGCCCCTTTACAAGGATGAAACCACAACATTTAATTTCTCTTTGAAAACCGAAGGAGAATGGGTCATTCAAGACATTGTTCAGAAAAACAGCATACTTTGATTAAAGTGTCGATTGGAGAGGGAAGAACCTATAAAGAGGTGCAAAAAAGTTTGGCTGTTTAGCTAAAATTATCTCCAAAGCCCTAAAATGTAGAGCAAAACCAGAGACACGTGGCAGAAAAGAGAAGACAACTATCAAAATTGATCAAAGAATAACCAGAATGCGAAGGCTCAGCCAATGATCAGCTCCAGGATGATCAAAGGCAGTCTGAAGTTGCCTGTAAGTACTGAGACAGTTAGAAGATGCCTGTGTGAAGTTAATCTATTTACAAGAATCCCATGCAAAGTCCCTCTGTTAAAAAAAAGGCATGTGCAGAAGAGGTTACAATTTGTCAAAAAAACGCATCAACTGGCCTAAAGAGAAATGGAGGAGCATTTTGTGGACTGATGAGAGTAAAATTGTTTTTTTGGGGGGTCTAAGGGCCACAGACAGTTTGTGAGACGACCCCCAAACTCTGAATTCAAGTCACAGTACAAAATCCTACTATTTTTCATGAGCTGAACTCAAATAATTAAAACACTTTTTTGGAACACACAAAAGGCCCATTTCTCTCAAACATTGTTCACAAATTTGTCTGGGCATTCATAATTTGTTCTCCTCAGAGGTGTGACATATCAAGATGCTGATTAGACAGCATGACAATTGCACAGGTTGGCCACAATAAAAGGCCACTCCAAAATGTTTAGCTTAACGGTATTGGGGTATGAGTCCAAAAACCAATCACTATCTGTCGTGACCACCATTTGCTTCAAATGCTTTCATTTTTCAGGAACTGTGTATAGATCTTTTGCATCATGAGGTAATGGTTTTGGATGAATGGCACACGATATTGCTGTGCATGTAAAATGCCATCAATAAAATGCACGTGTTGCAGATCAAGTGGCTCATGGTGGCAGTGGGGTTATGGTATGGGTAAGAGTACCTGTATGGGCCCTGTGACTAACTAGCAACTAGTCCAGTGTGTAGTCTGCATTTCACCTGAAATCAGCTGGAATAAACTCCAGCTCAGTGTGACCCTAAACAGCATAAGCGGAAGAAATTGGATGGATGGATTTGAATGCCCATAAAAATACTTAAATACAGTTACTGTGTCACATTCAGGGACCAATCACCTTCATTCACTTCATTAAGAAACTCGCTTAAATAATCGTGGACTGTGCACATATATCAGGACCTCGCCATTTGTGACAGACTTATACAGAACATGCACTTACCTTAAACAAATGCAGGTCGATACAGGCTACATATGAAACGGTTACTCCTCAGGGCACTAATGTAACTCCAGTGACTTAAGACTCTTCATTGCTGGTTAATTTCTATATTACTCCTATATCTAATTTGCTACTTTTCTTTATTTACCCGTCATACACGTGTGAAAAAAAGGAATGTCATGTTGTACCGGGTTATATTCAGATTTACAGTTGCAACCAGGGGCGTCTTTATACAGTTTTGAACATTTAGGCCTACCTTTATTCTGTGTCCCATAGAGATTGTGGGTCCCATAGAGGCTCAACTTTGCCTTCCCAACTTACAGTGAGAGGTTTGGCACAGGGGACTGAGACCACAAACCTGCGAGCAATAGTACCGATATTGTGTCCCCAATCTGTATCTGTTCTAAATTTAGACATGACCCACATTTACACTTTAAAATTAAGGGGGAGTAATCCACCGTCCATGCTGAGAATCATTACTATAACCATCATTACCAGGACCTTCAAGGTTGTGACTAATTCTTTATAAAATATCTCAGGACCATCTTCCCATGTTGGTGTTGAGTTCTTTCCTAAAATCCCTTGTGTTTCTCATCTTCTTTATCAAAGTGTTGGCACTTTTTTGTCCCCATAGCAAGAGTAGTTGCACACAATAAAAATGCACGGACAGTGGGTCACCAACTGTTGCTTGGGCACTAAAATCTGTGAAATGATACAGCACAAGGCAAATGGTGATGTTTGTTACGTGCAATATTGTACAACAATTGTAAAATCGAATCTAATAACCCAACCTAATCTCGTGAAATATGAGCTCATACAGTACATCCATTTGGCTCAGTAATAAACCTTGCATTGAAATTATATCAAAGATGCTTTATTGTGTGGTGTAAGTTTTTTAAGTGTGCAGGAGCAGGTTCATGACTTCCAGTCAGATGTCTGAAGGAGTACGCGCCTTTGGGAATCACTGACCTTGACAGTGTGGAAAAAAAAACGGGGCAATATTTTGGCAAAAATGCTGGTCAAGTCATGCAAAAACTGGGGCCTTCAAAAAACCAAGTTGAACTGTTTGAGTTATGGAATGAATGCAACGAAAACATATACCATAAGTTCAACATTGTTTTGGAGTGATCATAATGGACGTAATGGGAAACAAGTCAAGTTGCAATCTGAGTTAGACTGTATAAAATGTCCATTAGAACTCAGACAGATGACGGGGAATATTTATTGGGTGTTTTGTCCAAAAATCAATTACCATAATTAGTCACTGCATCTTAGCACACATTTGACATGTGTTTAGTTTTCTTATGCTTCATTCAAAAGGCTATTCTTCCCCCTAATAATCTTTCTATCGGCCCAGACCAGAGTCTTGTCCATTTGTAAAACCAAAGCGGACCTCATGTCTGTGCAAATGATTGAAATGGTTGTTCAAACATTGACATCAGCTGGAGGCACGTTATTCTCTGCTGTCTTTTACCAGACAGGGCTTTCCTGATGCGATACGACTAATATTGACTCATAGCAGCTAATCCCTCATCGTCTTGTCATGACCAAAACCCCTGAATGCTCACACCAAACAGGCCATTTATCATATTTCACAGACTCAATTCCAGTGTCTGCCCCCCTGCAACCTGCCTCCCAGCACCCCCCCCCCCACACACACACACACACACACACTTTCTCTGCCTACCGATTGTTTCGACAATACAGAGTTCAATGCTAGTTGGCACTTTTTGTTGTCTGTTTGGTCTCGTCGTCCCCCCTCCCAAATCACACCCCTCCGCCGTGCTCCCTAACGGTCATACAATGAGGTTCATTCTCTCTACTTGTTGCCTTCTCCCTGTTTGTGTTGCTTGCAGCGTCTAGCTTTACATTTCATGCACGCGCACGTCGTGAATAACTGCCCTCCATGACCCCAGACCGGCCCGTCCCCGAGTGACCACAAATCATGTTGTGTCATTCGTGTGTTTGAATGTGTGGACACTTGAATCGTTGCTGTGCAGATCTTTACTTCCATCTCCTCCTGTATCACTAAGCTCCACAATTCCTTTGCATGGGTTCCACAATTGAATGGTAGATAAGAACAAAACTTACGCAAAAAGGACGAATAAAGTCTTTTGTCCTGCATGTAGGTTTACAAATTGTGCCTTCCATCTTTTAATGGTTCCCCTCCTTTGGGTGTGTGCTGAGAGCGTCTCTCCTGCACCCTCCTTCACTCACCCGAACCGCCCTCACGCCTCCTCCTCCTTCTTATTTACAGGGTCGCTGGCGTGCCTCATGCTCCTTATAGGGCCCCATTTTGCATTTCCCTGCCCATCAGAGCGCTTGTGTGTGTGTGTGTGCGTGTGTGTGTGTATGCATGTATAGGAGCCCCCCCTTCTCACTAGCTGAAAGCACAGAGACCGCGTCCCACTCCTTCAACCCGAGGATAAGTCTACTATCATGCTAATGTCCATGTCCTGAGACTAATAGGTCCTTTTACGCCGGAGGTTTTCATTCCCCTTGCCTCACTAAAGGGTTTAGTGGCCAGGTCCTTTCTCTCCTTCCTAAACTTTTAAACAGGATAAATATTTCTGTGATTCCACCGCCTGGAAGATACGTTGGAGGATCGTTCTTTTGTATAACTGCCTCCGGTAGTCGCTCGCTGAAAATACACAGGTCTAGATACAGAAAGGCAAATCACAAGGGATGATAAAGAACTAGAAGAAAATTCAGGGTTGCGTTGGTGTGAGGGTATGAGCATGCATTTGGGTGGCGTGTTTATGTTGGGATGATTTAGATGAGGCCCTCAAATCCTCCACTCGCTCCTTGTTGTTCTAAATACACTTCAGTGTGGGGGCAAATTAATAGGTTGTTAATCTATGACCTTGAAGTGGGGATAACATTCTTCCTTCTTGTACGCTAAAATTATTTTCTCAAAAACGAAGACAAAGGACTTGCTTTAACTCAATTCTTAAATTGATTCTTCCATTTAATGCAATTTAAGATGAAGTTATGTTTATTTTATTTAAATGATACAAGACAATACAAAGTGGCTCACTCGCTCATGTCCTAGTCTGAGGTTTTTCACTTCTCTACGGGTATACTTGAGTATACTTGATGAACCAAGAAGAAAAAAGAAAAATGCTAATGACACTACAACTATAAAATAACATCTTTTTTTTTAACCAAACATTCTTTTTACAATATAAAAATCACCCACAAAACCACTTCTTAGCAGTACTGTTTAGAAAATGATCTTGCGTTCCATCCTTCTCTCCCTTGTGAACAAGACTCCAAGGTACTTACACTCCTTCAACTGTAGCAGGATTTCATCTGCAACATAGGAGGTGGCACTCCACCCTTTTCTGGGTGACTCGGACTTGGAGATGCTGACTGTAAACCGATCAAGTGAGAGCTGAAGATCACAGCGCACTGAAGCCCGCAGGACCGACACATCCCCTGGAAAAAGCAAGTGACCCAATCCTACAGCCACCAAATAGGATCCCCTTAAAGCAGAAAAAATGTCTATATATCATTAATATATATATATATATATATATATACACACAAACAATAATATATTTATATATATATATACAATAATATATTTATATATATATATATAAAATCATTAGTTGTTTGGATTAGCAATTTGAGTTAAATATCACATAGCAGATGAACACAGTGATATTCAAGAAGTGAAATTAAGACCTTCGGATTTACAGAAAGTATGCAATAAATATTTAAACAAAATTAAGCAGGTGCATTAATTGGGGCACCCTTGCTGTTTTATTAATTTAACAAATTTAACACTAATTATCGGAACACAAAACTTGTGTGGTAAACTCGTTGACCCTTGACCTAAATACACAGGTCATGCCAGTCATGAGAAAGGGTATTTAGGTGGCCAATTGCACTTTGTTCTCCTCTTTGCATGTGGCAACATGGGAGCCTGAAAACAACTGTCAAATGACCTGAAAAAAAAACATTGTTCAACATCATAGTTTGGGGGCAGGATATAAAAAGCTAGTTCAGAGATTGAAAGACCACAATCACAGTTATGGTTAAGGCCCGGAGTGGCAGACCAAAAAAAATCTCTAACAAGCAGAGGTGAAGGATGATGAGAACATTCAAACTCAACCCACAGACCAGCTCCAACAACCTACAACATGATCTTGCAGCAGATGGTGTCACTGGTCATTGGTCCACTATTAAGTGCACTTTGCAAATGGGGATGCTGTATGAGGAAGAAGCTGTTTCTGCGCACATGCCACAAACGGAGTTGCTTGAGGTATGCTAAAGGTATGACGAGCCAACTTCATTTTGGAACAAGGTTCTGTGGACTGATGAAACTAAAATAGAGTTATTTGGACATAACAAGGGGCGGTGCATGGCGGATGAAGAACACAGCATTCCAAGAAAAACACAATGCTATCCACAGTAAATTTGGTGGTGGCTCCATCAGGCTGTGGGTCTGTGTGGGCCAGTACAGGTACTGACAATCTTGTTAAAATTGAAGGTCGCATGGATTCCAGTCAGTATCAGCAGATTCTTGAGAACAATGTTCAAGACTCAGTGACAAAGTTGAAGTTGCTCCGGGGCTGGATACTTCAATAAGACAACAACCCTAAACGCTGCTCAAATTCTACCAAGGGAATAATTTAGAGGAACAAGTACAACATTCTGGAATGGAATTTAAGTCCCCAGATCTGAAAATGAATAAAAATCTGTGATGTGACTTAAGGCGCATGCTCGGAAACCATCAAACCTGAGTGTTTTGTAAAGAAGAATGGTCAAAGATACTGTCCACCAAAATGCAAACCCTCATTGGAAGTGTTTAGCAGCTGTTATTTCTGCAAAAGGAGGATCTACTAAATATTGATGTAATTTTTCTGTTGGTGTGCCCAAATTTATGCACCTACCTTATTTTGTTTACATAATTATTGCACACTTTCTGTAAAGCCTAAAAACTTATTTTACTTCTCGGATATCAATGTGTTTTTCAGCAATATGATATATTTAACTGAAATTGCTCACCCAAACAATTCATGATTTCATTCATTCATTAATTAATTTTCCATGCCGCTTATCCTCATTAGGGTCGCGGGTATGCTGGAGCCTATTTATAAAGGAAAATCTTGAAAATTATCAGGGGTGCCCAAACTTTTGCATACCACTGTAAGTAATGAACAGAATCAGTGATAAAAGGCAGCCCTGCAGGCGGAGTTCAATCCTCACTGGAAACGAGTCCGATTTATTGCCAGAAGTGTCCTCATTGGAAGATGCGGTTGAGGAGGTCTTTGAGGTATTCCTTCCACCAATCCACAACATACTGAGTCCAGGTCAGCAGCGCACCATCCCCACCATACATAGTGTTATCAGCGTACAGCTTCACCTCCTGAGATGGTCGATGGTGATCCAAAATCACAAAATCCTTCTCCGTGGCTTCCTTGAACTCTTCCCACATCTGAGTTTGATCACCTCTTGGTGAGCTCAGGCATATAACCGTCCATCTGGCACATTCATTCATTCAGCAAAGCATACCAATACCTTGTTTTTCCTCTCTTGGATGGCAGTGACAAGCACCAGCTAACTCCTACAGGCTAAAGTAATTACTGCACGCACCTCCCAAGGGACATTTTTATTGTTTGATAAACAAGAATAATAATGTACCACTTAAATGAAAAATACTACATTTTTCTGCAACATGATGTCAGCCTCATTTTAGGTTTCTGCCCGGTATGTGATCAGGGAATGTCCAAATTCAGCAATTTTTACTTGAGAGTTTTACAATATGGATGACATACATTTATAATACAGTTCAATTGATAGACATTAATATTTAATTTTGTTATTTTGGTTTTTAAATGTTTTGCCTCCTCTGACTGCACGCCACAACAAATTTGATGCTGACAAAAGCAGTTGAATGTGTACGTGTACATTGTCGACTTAAACCGGCACTTTTTAGTGATAATGAGTTTTTCAACACAGATGGGTTGGCAACGTAAGAGCTTCAGTGGGTTCTATTGTATAAAGCGTTTGTCTAAAGCTTTTGTTCCTTGAAAAGTGGGCAGTCAGAACATTTTGTCATCCCAGATGAGAACATACTATAATTTACATGCCTGTCATTTAGTTTTTTTGGAAAAGCGGCCCATAATAGAGCAGAATTATATTTTTAATAGGTCACTCATTGGGGAAAATGTTGTTGATCTGCTGTGTTTTTTTTTTTTTTTTTTTACCATTAATTGAAATGTACAGTGAGGGAAAAACTATTTGAACCCCATCTGATTTTGTAAGTTTGCCCACTAACAAAGAAATGATCAGTCTTGATTTCAATGGTAGGTTTATTTGAACACTGAGAGACAACAATGACAAAAAAATCCAGAAAAATGCGTTTCAAAAAGAGAAATAAATTTGCATTTTCATGAAGGAAATAAGTATTGGATCCCTTTGAAAAACGTGCTTAAGTATTTGGGGGCAATACCTTTGTTGGCAATCACAGAGGTCAGCCGTTTCTTGTAGTTGGCCACAAGGTTTGCACACATCTCAGGGGGGATTTTGGCCCACTCCTCTTTGCAGATCCTCTCCAAGTCATTAATTTTTCATGGCTGATGTTTGGCAACTCGAACCTTCAGCTTCCTCCACAGATTTTCTATGGGATTAAGGTCTGACTAGGCCACTCCATGACCTTAATATGCTTCTTCTTGAACCAATCTTTTGTTGCCTTGGCCGTGTGTTTTGGATCATTGTCATGCTGGAATACCCAACCACGACCCATTTTCAATGCCCTGACTGAGGGAAGGAGGTTCTCACCCAACACTTGACGGTACACAGACGGTACACCCCCAAAGCATAGTGTTTCCACCTCCATATTTGACGGTGGGGACGGTGTTTTTGGAGTCATAGGCAGCATTTCTCCTCCTCCAAACACGGCGAGTTGAGTTGATGCCAAAGAGCTTCCTCTGAATCAGTCAGATGTTCAGTGGCAAACTTCAAACGGGCCTGTAGATGGACTTTCTTGAGCAGGGGGACTTTGCGGGCACAGCAGGATTTCAGTCCTTCACGGCGTAGTGTGTTACCAACTGTTTTTGTGGTGACTATGGTCCCAACTGCCTTGAGATCATTGACAAGTTCCTCCCGAGTGGTTCTGGGCTGATTCCTCACCGTTCTCATTATCATTGAAAGTCCACGACGTGAGATCTTGCATGGAGCTCCAGACCGAGGGAGATTGACAGTTAATTTATGTTTCTTTCATTTGCGAATAATTGCACCAACTGTTGTCAGCAAATGGCGATGGTCTTGTAGCCCATTCCTGCCTTGTGTAGGTCCACAATCTTGTCCCTGACATCCTTGGAAAGCTCTTTGGTCTTGGCCATGGTGCAGAGTATGGCATCTGGATTGATTGATTGCTTCTGTGGACAGGTCTCTTTTATACAGGTAACGAGCTGAGAGGGCTGCCAATGTCAGCTTGTTACCTGTATAAGATCCACCTGGGAGCTAGAGATCTTGCTGACGGATCAAATACTTATTTCCTTCATGGAAATGCAAATTAATGTATAACTCTTTTTGAAACGCATTTTTCTGGATTTTTTTTGTCATTGTTGTCTTTCAGTGTTCAAATAAACCTACAATTGAAATTATAGACTGATCATTTCTTTGTTAGTGGGCAAACTTCATCTTAGCATACGATGTTAGAAGCTTGGCTACGTTTGACTGTTTCATTCCACAGGCTTGTACCTTTCACATTCTGTGCAATATTGTTTGTGTAGTCAGGAGATCAGGGTTCGTATTTTCGTTGAACATCTCTGTGTGGAGTTTGCATGTTCTCCCCGTGCGTGTGTGGGGTTTTTTCCGGTTACTCCGATTTCCTCCCACAGTCCAAAAACATGCAAATTGGCGACTCTAAATTGTCCATACTGTAGGTCTTAATGTGAGTGTGAATGGTTGTATGTCTGCCCTGCGATTGACTGGCGACAAGTCCAGGGTGTACCCCGCCTCTCGCCCGAAGTCAGCTGGGGTAGGCTCCAGCATCCCCGCGACCCTAATGAGCATAAGCGGCATAGAAAATGGATGGATGGATAGTAGTAGAAATATATAAAACACTTACCATTTGCTGTTTTAAAGAGGGTGTTTTTTGATGAATGAGATATCATGCCTGGGTCTGCTGGCATTCTATCCACAATTTGCTGATGACAGTAGATCCTAGCTTTTCATGAGAAAATGTAAATTTTTGATAAATGTGGTAAATGTGTGGGGACCCACTTAGAGCTGAGAATGTCCACACTGTAAAAATAATGCTAATATGTTGTAAAGTCACTGTCTGTCCCATTTGGTGACTTCAGGTTGGAGCAGTTTATAATAAAGGTATCTAAATAGATTTCAGCTTACATTGGTGGGAAATAATGTTTGCATGTTTCTCACATTTCGATGTGTCAGATCATCAAACAAATACTAGTCTGTTCTAACACAAATCAACACAAAATGCAATTTTTAAATGAAACGTTTTATTATTAAGAAAGAAGGAAATCAAAACCTACATGGTCATGTGTGAAAAAGTGATTGCCCCCTAAACCTAATAACTGGATGAGCCACCTTTAGCAGCAAAAACTGCAATCAACTTGCAATGAGTCCCTTACAGGGTTGTGGAGGAATTTTGGCCCACTTATCTTTGCAGAATTGTTGTCATTTAGTCACATTGGAGGCTTTTCCAGCATGAACCACTTTTTTCAGGTCACAGCGTCTCTCTAGGATTCCGTTCAGAATTTTGACTAGGCCACTCCAAAGTCTTCATTTTGTTTTTCATCAGCCATTCAGAGGTGGACTTGCTTGTGTGTTTTGGATTATTTTCTTGCTGCAAAATGCAAGTTTGTTTCAGCTTGAGGTCACAAACAGATGGTCGGACATTCTCCCTCAGGATTTTTTGGTAGCAAAAGTCACAGCAAAAGTTTTCCAGGTCCCGAAATGGTAACACAGCCTCAGACCATCACACTACCACCACCATATTTTATGGTTGTTATGATGTTCTTTTTCTGAAATGCGGAATTACTGTAATGTAATGGGACACACACCATCCAAAAATTTCAACTTTTGTCTCGCCAGAACACAGAGTATTTTCCCAAACGTCTTGGGGATCACCAAGATGTTTTCTGGCAAAACTGAGATAAGTCTTAATGTTTTTTTGTTCAGCTGTGGTTTTTGTCTTGCAATTCTGTCATGTAGGCCGTTTTTGTCCAGGGTCTTTCCTATGGTGGAGTCATAAACACTATCCTTAACGGACGCAAGTGAGGCCTGCAGTTCTTTGGATGTTGTTTTAGGGGTTTTTGTGACCTCTTTGATGAGTCGTCACTGCGCTACTGGGGACATTTTGGCTGGCCAGCCACTCCTAGGAAGGTTTACCATTGTTCCATGTTTTGCCATTTGTGGATAATGGCTCTCATTGTGGTTTTCTGGAGTCCCAAAGCTTTAGCAATTGCTTTATAACCATTTCCAGACCAATAGATCTCAATTAATCTCAGTTATGTAATGGGAGGTGGGGTAATCACTTTTTCACACATGGCTGTGCAGGTTTGCATTTTTTTCTCCCTTAATAATAAAAAGTCAAATTTAAACACTGCATCAGTTGTGTTGTCATTGACTAATATTTGTTTGATGGTCTGAAACATTTAAGTTTGACAAACATGCACTTTTTCACACCACTGTAACTGCTTGCTACAGGTGTGGTTTGCTAGCCCATACCTATTTATTCTGATTATTTTAGTTATTTGTAAATTACTACATTGTTGTATAGATGGCAGACCTCGGTCCAGATAGGGATCCAATGATGGCCCCTTAAACACCCATGACCAATTTAAGTGAATGGGAAATACAATAACATATAATCATGCTCATGGACAGATTGCAGGGACAATTTGCGGGTGTAATTACTTCAGTTATTACAATTACATGACAGCAAACGCAGTGACGTCACCAAAATGAGCCATGATTAAGTAGTTTGAAATGAGAGAACCATGGCTCGCTCCATAATATTAAAAAAAAAAAGATGATAGAGAAAACCGAACATTTTAAAGTGCAAATAGATTATAAATAAATCTACGAGAGTCATAACAAATTCATTTACAGCACAATAATGTGCAAATGAGTGTTCACTGAGGATTGTATGGATAAAACTAGAAATCTTTCACTGACGGGGCATTTGTGAAGGAGTGCTTCTGCTGCAGAGATTTTACTCAAAGGTAAACAAAAAGAGTGACAGATTCAGGCAAATGACAATGTCAGCTACAGCAATAACAAGAAAATCTGATACTTTGAGTGAGTGTTCTGTTGCAGCTTTCTGACACACTTATTCAATTATTATTTCATATTATTTATTAAGAGGAACTGCAGGAGCTTTATTTCATGTAAAAAGCCAGTTCACTCATGGTTTGCACAAACCTTTTATTATTTTTCGCCATATGTGGTCCCATTTTCCTTTCAATGCAATTGAGGTGCCAAAATAACATAGTTATAAATTGTATAAATAAATGAAAAAATATATATATATTTTGTGTTGTTGTGAATGAGGATAATTTTTGACAGCATTGTCATCCGTACACTAAATCTTTTTAAAATATACTTGTATGGCGTTTTCTACAAGTCACAAGATGAGACGATGCTGAAGATTGGTCGTCCACGAGATGGGAGGGAATTTTATCATAACATTTAATAAAAGTGGAACAAAAAATTAGGACTGGACAAACAAACGTTCTTTATTTAACCGAGTCACAAAATATATATACAGTATGTGCCCTCCAGGTTGTACCCCATCTCGCGTCTGAAAACAGCCGAGATAGGCACCAGCATTCCCCGGGCTTAGTGAGCATAAGCGGCATAGAAAATGGAGGAAGTTACAAAACAATGCACGTGTGTTTGTAACACAGGGCAGAAATGTGATTGGCTTAGACCTCTAACCAAAACAGTCACAGGGACAACTATTAAAAACATTTCCATAAACATTTGGATAATTAATACATCTAGAATTGAGGAAAACATTTTTTTTAACTAACTTGAGATAGTCTACCATCAGCAGCAGCGCCACTAGAAAAGACCTTGCTGTCAAGGCTCGTGACCTGATTTTCTCATCAAGGAACCACAACTTCTCGGCAGTTTGTCCGCGGCGTGTCGCTCGCATTACTTCAGCTCAGGCGGAGCTCAGGTCTGTTTGATGACATCCAAGTCAGGACGAGTACGCGTCTTCCACAGTGAGCGTTTACAATGTTTTGGGTTCCCGTTATCAGACTGTACGAAAAACAAACAGACAAGGCGTTGGCAGCGGACATCAAAGTGCAGGGCAACCGCCACTCCATCGCTTCACGTTACTCACACACAACACGCTGCAGGCCCTGCCAGTGTTTGTGTTTACACTACACAGGACATCGTGTGATGATGGTCACAGATTTCAACTGTGACTTTGTATTTCACTCTTCACTCACTTTCATCCTGACTGACACGTGAACAGGGGGCGATCTAACCAATGTGTTTGTGTCATTTGGACAGATTTTTAGTTCCACTGTTGGATTTAAATCAAACACCGACAAAGTTGATGACGTAAACCCTAAGAAGTGAGGAGTGAGCTTGTGCACCTGACTTTTTGCGTGAAAAGAAAATTCTGCTTTTGTACACTGTCTTGCTATTCATACTGCACAACTTTGTGCGGAATAAAATAGTCCCGATCACTTCATGGAAGCATTCTTGCAGCATCCTTGCTTGGTGCATCCCCCATTTTTTTATATAAACACTAGGAAATCACCAACTCATAGATGGATGGATGGATGGATGGACACCGCATAAATGCATTAGGAACCACAGTCATAAGCGTGCCAAAACCTGTAATAAACCTGCAATAGTTACTACGTTTCTATCCAATCAGAATCACCCTGTGTCATAAGAACATAAAGCATGGCTCCAGGCTCGTTCGTGTGGACTGACAAGGAGGTGGGATTACTTTTAAATGTCGATTTAGAATACAAAATCAACAAGACGCAAGAAAACGTTGAAATTTCTGAGGGCATCCTTGATGTTTCTGATGTAAATACAGGTCATGTGTGTGACGTCACAGCATGCTTTGTCGCAGGCAGTGACGTTTATTTGCGTCCATACCCAAACGTATAACTGGAGTATTCTCCAAATCTACAATTTGGACAGAGGTTTTGAAAAACCTTTGTTTTTAGTAACGTATATCTGCGGGCTCGTGTGCATGATAGACCAAATCGTGGAGAAATAACTTTCGAAATAACAGTTTTATAAGATACCCGCCTATGTGCGGACACGGCGTAAAAAATCAAGGAAGGTAATTTTTTGAAAGGGGTAGCGGCGTTCACGAAATAGCAATCACAAATGATCAAAATGTTGAGAAGTCCAAGTGTTGAGAATCTCCTCCTCTCTGGTCCTTTTTGTTTTTCATACGCTAAAAAGACTTCAATAGAGGTTATTAGTGATTGATGGTTTTTTTCATTGTTTTCTGTATGTAATACTATAATTATTCTCTGTAAAACATAATTTTGTTGATATTTCAGAGTGTCTGGGATGGATTCATATGCAGTATTACATTTGCCCACACAAAGAAGCAGTTTGACAGTTGGGTCTTGCCATAACCTGGCATCAGGGTCTTGTTCAGGCAGCAGGTCTGCTCACGCTGCAGAAAATAAAAAGAGCCTGAAGCAAGGATGGACTTGAATCTTTAAGAATGCGGAAACAAAGATGAACATCATTTGTGAATCATTGTTTGCAATTAATTGAAAGACCAGCGCGGTTACATTTTCTAAAGTTGTAACGTGACACTTGTCCTGTCCTGGCGGGCAACACCGAGGCACATGAGCGTGAGTAACAAGACGGATGGCTCGCAGGGGCCATCAGACCGTGTCCCACTCTGCTGGTTCACAAAGTCACTATCTGTATTTTTACAGTGTCTATGGTACTGCCTTTTGTGTGGATCTGTCCGTCCTTATGGACAAAGACACCTCCCAGGTGGTGTCCTCCAATTCTTGGATGGAAGACTGCACGCCCTGACAGGCGGCAAGCCAGGCCAATGAATTCTGACAGCTCTGTCAAGCACAAGAAATGACTGCTGGCTGTCGCTGCCGCTGCGGCCGCACCGTGCTCAGGCACACAGGCATTATTTCATCTTCATTCTTGTATGTAAATTGACAGGTTTGGAGAATGAAGATGCAAAATTGTCCCAATCAAACAACACAGCAACCTTTCCCTAGCAAAATGTAGATTTACTACCCTTCTAATGCATCCAGCTGCGTCAAAATCCCAGTCTTCATTCACGTGTCTTACACCTAACCATTCATTCATTTTCTGTACCGCTTATCCTCATTAGGGTCACGGGGATGCTGGAGCCTATCCCAGCTGGCTTTGGGCGAGAGGCGGGGTACACCCTGGACTGGTCGCCAGTCAATCGCAGGGCACATATACACAAACAACCATTCACACTCACATTCATACCGATGGACAATTTTAGAATCGCCAATTAACCTAACATGCATGTTTTTGGAATGTGGGAGGAAACCGGAGTACCCGGAGAAAACCCACACACGCACGGGGAGAACATGCAAACTCCACACAGAGATGCCCAATGGAGATTTGAACCCAGGTCTTCCAGATCTCCTGACTGTGTGGCCAATGTGCTAACCACTCAGCCACCGTGCGGCTACACCTAATCAAATGTATTCAAAAGCTGGAGTCATCCATGAATACAAGCAGTTTTTGCACATGCAAATAGTGATCTTTTCTTTACAAACCATTTTTCTGTCATGCATTTTCAGCATTTTCAATTGTTTTTGCAAATACCTGTAAAAAGGGATCAGAGTAGTGCCGAAAAGCATCGGATTCACTCCCCACACAGTGACGGTGAATGTTGTCTATCTACTGTATATAAGTGCCCTGTGATTTGGACTGGTGACCAGTCCAAGGTGTCTTGGCCTGTAGTTTGCCTTTTGCCCATAGTTAACTGGGAAAGCTCAAATTCCCAGTGACGCTGAATTGGGTTGTCAGGAGACTAGGAATGGATAAACAGTGTTAAAGCCTGTAAAGCAAACATTAGAAAAAAAGGGTTATGAAAAAGGTAGTCTGCGGAAAAACAATCTAATCATGTATGTTATCTACTCAGAATTGTCAACAACAATTACACACCAAACACAAAGTTTGTACTTGTCTTTCCTCGCCAACCACAGGTCCAATGAGCACATGACAGTGTTTATTCAGGCAGCCTGATCTACAAGGAGGTATGACGTATAACGGTGTCAGTGTGTCACCATCTTTACATCTCCTACCTTTTAATTACAACTGTTTTGCTGGGGGCCGCACGGTGGATGAGTGGTTAGCACATTGGCCACACAGTCAGGAGATCTGGAAGACCTGGGTTCAAATCTCCGTTGGGCATCTCTGTGTGGAGTTTGCATGTTCTCCCCGTGCATGTGTGGGTTTTCTCCGGGTACTCCGCTTTCCTCCCACATTCCAAAAACATGCATGTTAGGTTAATTGGCTACTCTAAATTGTCCATCGGTATGAATGTAAGTGTGAATGTTTGTTTGTCTGCCCTGTGATTGACTGGCGACCAGTCCAGGGTGTACCCCGCCTCTCGCCCAAAGCCAGCTGGGATAGGCTCCAGCATCCCCGTGACCCTAATGAGGATAAGCGGTACAGAAAATGAATAAGTGTTTTGCTGGGTCACTGGGGGAAAAAATCCAATTTAAACTTGCAACAATAGCTATCCTAGCAATACTGTTAAGGTGATAGAAATATAAATATAGTACGGTTGTGTTTTTCCAATAAAAAAGAACAGAAGACAAATGAAAAAAGTAAACAATAATAATTGTATAGTTGTTAAGGGTTTGCTTACAGCAGGGGTCTCAAACTTGCGGCCCGCAGGCCATTTGCAGCCCGCGATATGATATTTTGTGACCCCTACTGTGATATGAAAGTTTAATGTTAGTACGGCCCTTGAGTTTTTGTGAATGGCACTTTTTACAGTGTTGTGTGCGGAGCTGACCAACCTACCAATCACTGTGGGGTATATGGCTCTCAGGGGCGTGACATCGACCAGCCTTGATGCAAGTAGAGAAACATTTTTCAATGAGTAAAAAATTTATCATTTTGAGAATATTATTATTAGTTTTGCACACAACTTCTTTACACCGGTGTCCTTGATTATCTTATTTTGTGTTAAAAATATATTTAAAAAAACGTTTGACAAGATTTTGGATTTTTTTAAATTTATTTAAAGTGGGCGTGCGACATATGTGCTGGGGCTGCAACCCAACCTCAGCCAGACTATCCCTCCAGCGGCCCAAAGGCAAGTTGAGTTTGAGACCCCTGGCTTACAGTATGGCAGTGGTTTTCAAACTGGGGGGGCCCGGTGTTATGACCAATGATGGCACGAGGATGCTTCTTAGGGTGCCCTGCAGGACTAGTGCCATTCAAATCTTTGTTCAGCCTGTGCTTTCTGTTATGACAGCACATGTTTGTAAAATACAGTCTAAATGGGCATATTTCACACAGTGGTGATTAATCATGATTAATTAATTTAAAAACTGTGATTTCATTTTACTTATCTTATATTCTTATTTGTCCACAATAATAATAATACATGAGCACAATGTTTTCTGAGCGGTGTTGAATGCAGCACCTTAGAGCTGTGGCATGTTGGGATTGGCAGGTAACCTGCAGGGGAGAGCGGCAAGTCTGAACAGGTCTCCTCCACATGTGTGAACACCTGATAGTTCATGGCAGATCCAAGTTTGTTTACCTTATGTTTATTTGTGCATGCACATACCGTAAGACCGTGGGTCTCAATGACTTTTTGTCATGCCCCCCTTTTTTAAACACAGTACTGTTAAAAAAATTCATAATATTTATTTACGGTATATGTTGCTGGCACCAACATGCCGCATAAAATCAACGCGTTATCAAGATGAATAAAATGACCGATGAGGACTTTTCTGCATCAACTGAAAACAGTTTCCAAGTTAAGTTTATTACCTCAAAAGACTGCAGACTCTCAAAACATAGAAAATAGTGCAAATAGTTCACGGGGATGTGCATTTATTCTCCTATATGCTTAAAAGGGAAAAGGCGCGGAGCCTCTATCTAAGTCTGTCAAGGAACACTTTCATTCGGGATACACACACTGGGTGGAGCAACCCTAAAATGTGAGTGTTCCCGGTTAAATTTGGTCTAGTACTTTTCTCCCTACACGGGCTGCAATAAGTCCAAGGCCTGGGGAAGCTGAAACATTATGTTGCACCTGAAGTTTGGGATGTATTAATTCATACCGATTCATTCATTAACTCAAGATTTTTTTTTTCCTTTCTTATTTATGGGCAAAATTATGAACCGGGGGTCTCAAACTCGTACCATGGAGGGCCAAGACACTGCAGGTTTTCTTTCCAGCCGGTCACTAAAGCAGGTGCATTAATTAATGAGCACCTTCCCTCAAATTGAAGGAGGTGTGGATCATTAAAATCACCTGATGTAGTGACCGCCTGGAAAGAAAACCTGCAGGGTTTGAGACCCCTGGTCTAAAGTGAACACAAATGGCTCCGTGATGATTATCAGTCAGCCAGTTGTCTGATTGCTTATATTGCGAGGTAAAACGTGTGTGCATCCGCAGAGCCCGCCATCCTGATGACATTAACGGTTTCAAGATATGAACCCTTTGTACACAAAATACGTACCGTAGCGCCCGTGAGGCACAAGGAGGTGATTAAGGAGGTGATTAAGGAGGTGATCGAAGCAATCAATCATTGAACAAAACAGGCTGCTGTCGGCCACACACGAGGATCGACAAGTACGTAGCAGGCAAATAAAAATGCAGCCAACTGTCAACCGTCACTCTCCTCGGTCGCACCCACACAGACCCAAACCCCCTCCTGACATGTTCACTCACCAGAATTCTTACCATCACACATAAATTCAGGTTGGCTACACATGTAACAAGTGAAACAAACTTTTGCTCACGCAGTCACTATTTACATCCAGCCGGGAGGAAGACGCTCCTGGTTGCAGCGTTCGTACACGCGCACACATCACCATGACGACACACACATGTTCAAAAGCCCAGGTAAAAAGACAATATTCTTCCTGGTGAAATGCACGTATCATTTAAAGCTGTTACATTCACCTTCAGTGGCTCATTTTTCAAATGAAAATCATGCTTTATCAATCATAAGCATTCCTTGACAAAGGAACGACACATACTGTAAGCCCAGCTTCATTCACAACTTGCGTGCATGGCTCTGCAGTCAGGAGTCCCAAATGGGAGGATACAAATAAATGGTAAAGTTACGCTTAGAAAAACAGGGGAATAGGCCCCTTAAAGTGCTTATGAGACCAAAACATTTGTTCATCTGGTTATTTGCACCATAAAAAATAAGACTGAAATGGGAATTTCTTGGGTTGGATGTGCACTCGAATATTGAAATATTTATAATTTTTAAAATATATTTGCAGTTCTTGCCAAAAGGTCCTACCCGGAATTTTTCCTTGTCAGCCGGGCATTGTGAACCGCTAAAGCGAGCCATTACCACACAGACGAGAGCCTTCAGTCATGATGGATGCCGCCTGCAACATCTTCACATAGCCTACTGCCATTTGACGCCCCTGCACAACCTGAAGCTCCATTTTCGGTCGAAAGAAAAGGCAAACATCTCAGGTAGGATCTCCTTGTCATTGCTGAACTGTAGGAAGCCATCAGAACACATTTTTTTCTTATCTAAGAATAAAACTTTCTTCCACCTCTCATGTTGTGTGCTCTTGTGTAAATTCCATCCATCCATTTTCTATGCCGCTTATCCTCATTAGGGTCGCGGGTATGCTGGAGCCTATCCCAGCTGACTTCAAGCGGGGGGCGGGGTACTCCCTGGACTGGTCGCAAGTCAATCACAGGGCAGACATACAACCATTCACACTAACATGGACAATGTAGAGTCACCAATTAACCTAACATGCATGTTTTTGGAATGTGGGAGGAAACCGGAGTACCCGGAGAAAACCCACGCACGCACAGGGAGAACTCCACACAGAGATGCCCAACGGAGATTCGAACCCTGAACCTCCTGACTCTGAGGCCAACATGCTACTCACTCAACCACCGTGCGGCTTGTTGGAAACTCTGAACTAATAATTTAGAATGTAAATTAAATGTGTTCTTCTAAATCATAAGCATGACAAATGTTAAAAAAAACAATGAACAAAGTCTCTGTCTCTGGGCCTGCTTGTTTTGGCGTACAGTGCTCTGTAGCGCCTACCTGTCCGGAGGTGGGAGGGTCTGCAGTGATGTTCCCTGTTTGTTTCTGGGCCTGGACCGATACAGGTCACATATGAAGGGAAGGTCGGCTCCAATGATTTTTTCCGCAGACTTTTTTGTTTGTTCCTGTCCTGTTTGGCAGCAAATCCTAACCAGGCAGTGATGGAAATGCACAGAACAGACTGAATGATTGCAGTGTAGAGCAGGCTCAGGAACTCCTGGGGCAGATTGAACTTCCCGAGAGATTAGCTACTAAGTAAGTAAGGTGTCTTCCTTTATTATCTTTCTAATCTACTAAAAAAAGGGAAAATCACGAGGACTCACACACCGCGTTCATGCAGCAAAGTCACGCAACCGAGGGTCTTGATCAAACGCAAGCTCAACACAACACAACCATCAAGAGTACAAAGACACCCAGCACGCTTCCGGCCTTCACAATAAAAGCATTTTGTTTACAGATAAATTATTATAATTGACATGCTTTAATTCTGTATGGTCTCCTTTCCAAACAACAACACAGAATGTGAAAATGTAAAGAAAGTAAACAGGAAACACAACGTCTCCCAATGGTGGGGGAAAGCTGTGGGTCTGGCACTCCCTTACAACCCATTATGTCTTGAAGACGGCATGAAAGGTCTCACATGCACATGCTTGATATGCTTGTTTGGTTTACTGTTAATCCATCACGCTAAGTGATTTGTGTGCATGTTCCCTAGTGTGTTTATCTCGGACCCTCATACACACCCAGTGGCAGTTAACTGCTGCGAGTGCATGGTTGCCACTCCGGAGAGAACACATACACAGGAAAGATGGAAAAGTTGGAGAGAAGTCCTGCATGCACACTTGTTTATGTCCGTTTGCACACTGACAGATGTTTGATGCACCCTTGGTGTTTGCCCTGCTTATTTGACCTGCTCTAGGATATTCCAAAAACTTTTGGGTCGAGTAGTTTGTATGTGTCGCGTGTATGTGTAGGTATTCCTATAAGACAGAGAGAATATGCTTAGGCCCGCCTACAGCTGTGATGAATGGGTCGTAGCCTTTATTCCACAATGCCCCTCACTTCATTACCGTCACATGGAACAGATGGCGCCTTTCTCCGTAAGCGTCACACGTACACACACACACAAACACACACTCTCATTTTGGGAATGCTGTCGCTGTGTGACAAGCAAACACTTGCAAGGGACAAGCAGGCTTAATGAATTCTACAGCGCATGCGACCTCCTCAGCTGAGGCATTCATTTACAGATGTGAGGAGCAACCAAACAAAAAAATGAGCTCATGAGTATGAAATGTTAAACAAACACACAAGAGGCTAATTGAATGAAGCAAGGAATAAACAGAGGCTGTGATGCATGTTCCAAAAGAAAAATTGCCCTGGTACATCTTGGGAATTGAAATCTGCCAGCACAGCAACACACTCCCAAGATGTCTTGTTGGAGTGTTTGTGTGTGTAAACTCGTGCTTTAGGTTACGCATTCTTCTTTCTTCTTCATTGTGTATTTCAACCGCATGACAAACAAGCAAAGTCCAAAGATTGTGTCCTGTTATTATGCATGCAAACACTCACCAAAACCATCAAGGCAGAATAAATATTGATGCAAAGGAACAGGCTTACCGTGGAAATTATTTGCTGTCCACTTGTCTTATTCTTGTCTAACACGTCCTGTGCCTGAGTGCATGTTACATTTGTGAAGGCCCACTGCTTTCAACAAATCTCCCTCAGGCCCCCAACATAAATTCTTCTCCAAACTCCCAAGTGTGATCCTCGGCCTTTCACTCGGGTCACACATTTACCAGAGGTCACCTGCTGAGATGAACAGAAGCGTCCTCAGAGCATATTGATAATGTGAAGGAGGGCAAAGGAGCATGCAAAAGGTCTGATGAGGCACTTCATAGTGGTAGTACACCAACACTTTGTTTTTGAATAGTGCATTGTTTTGCAATATTGATGTCTGTTCACACAGACTTAAAAAAAAACCCACGGAAAACGCTGCAGAGTGCATTTCATACTTGGCGACATCATTTTGTGAATAAATCGTATGGATTGATTAATTTTATAACATTTTTTGTAATGCATTTCTACCTTTGCGGGAGATGGTAAATTATTTTGCTTTGCTAGGGAAGTGTTATCGAACCCGTTATCTTGACCAACACCGACAATGCTGTGGTCCACTATTGTTTTGCTTGTGGCGTACTTGCACTAAACGCTGACATGCATGCACATGTCCTCTGTTTTTACAACCATTTTTAGTCTCTGCACAGGCGTCTTTTTTTTAAATAGAATCCCCGCTTTCTTCTTTTTAAATGTTTGTATTTTCACACTCCACATTGTTGTTGTCATGTAAACAAATATATCACAAAGTATTACTCATAATGAATGTTCTTTTCAACATATTACCATATTTTTTCTGCACCCCCAAGTATTGTTACGGTTGTTTAAACATTTTATTCCACTTGAAAATGGATTTGCAAGTCCATGCAACCATAAGTCCTTACTGACAATAACATTGACAAAAATGTTCACATAACAATTTGGACTGTTTAGTTGCTTCTGAAAATCATTCTTGACATAAGATGAGATATGCCTTTATTACTCCCACAAGGGTAAATTCCTAAATAATAAATAGATAAAGGTAACATGATTTTTTTTTTAATGTCAGCAAAATAAAGAAAAACAACTGTAAATGTGAAAGAAGCAATCAAAATAGCTTCACAAAGTGCTGTACACCAGTTCAACTGGATAACTAAAAACACAAAACAAAACATGCAGCAGTAGATCGATAAAAAAAGGGAAAAATAGCTGCCATTAAAAACAAAAAGAAACAATATTGTGTTTAATTTAGAAACATAAATGTTTTGTGCTGGAGCGAAGAACAAAGAAAGAAATGTGTTTTAAAAATGGTGTCATCAGCTACATTACACAACTACATTTTTACCAAAAAAATAAAAGAATACCATTACCAGCTGACCAATTTAAAAATACAAACATTTATGATTAACCCACCATTAGTCCATATCACAAGGGCGGCAGTTTTATGTGGAAATAGAAGCAGTATGGATTTGGCAAAACTATGACGTGAACAACATCTAATTAAAAGCACTAAATCAATGCAGAACCACCGTCCACCTGAAGTTTGTTTTTTTGTGTACCACAAAAATGCACATTAGCACTCAATGAGGTCATCAGATCTTACTTTTATGCATTCTCACGTAGTATCAGCATTTGGGACCAAATAGCTGGAAGAAAAAGGGTAGAAATACAGTACAGAGCAGCGTGTGAGAACAAAGAAGGTGCATTCAAGGACTGTTAAACAGTGGGACAAATCGCCGCTCATATCAGTGATCAAGTACGATAACTTGATCACTCAATTACTTGTGATTACTTGATATGGACAAAATGCTAAAAATCACGATTGAATATTTGAATCGATTGACAGTCCTAATACATACATACATATGTATATATATACAGTACAGTGTATACAGTATATTGTACATGTATATATACATTCACACACATGCACACGCATTTACAGTATATAGGTATGTTACTGCTAACCTGTGATGTTTTAGTATGGATTGCAAATTGCCATATCTGTGAATTCTATTTCTTTCTCATCCTTGTTGTCCTCTCGGTACTCCGGACACAAACTGCATCCCACCTGTGCTTGTGTCTGTGGTGCAAAGTTTGGAGGGCAGCGCACTTGCCAATTAGCAAGGCAGCAAACACTATCTTTAGCTTAGCACATGTATACACACACACTTTGACCCCACTATCCTACTGACTATCAGAGTCCCTGATACGAAGGCTGAGACTACGAGAGAGAGAGGGAAAGAGAGCTCAAACCAAACCCTATCAGTGGCTGGAGCGAGTCTAGACTACGCAGTGCCTGCATTATCTTATTGGCTTA
The DNA here is from genome assembly GCA_024372805.1 of Oostethus manadensis. Taxonomy (NCBI): domain Eukaryota; kingdom Metazoa; phylum Chordata; class Actinopteri; order Syngnathiformes; family Syngnathidae; genus Oostethus; species Oostethus manadensis. The sequence goes on along the minus strand of QODF01000002.1, from coordinate 414,992 downwards.
ATGTTGAGCAAACTCTGGCAGCACACCAGACCACCAGTATGTCGCTGGTTCCTCGCATTTTATTTCTGTTTGCACTTCTTTCCTTCTGATATCTTGGAGGGAGCCATTAAGGATACATCTCTCTTTGCAAACAAACCAAGACAGCACACATATGTGCCTGCAATGATTGTTGAGCTACGATTACAGGAATTAGGTCAAGGGGTTAACCAAATCATGTCTTTAAAAAACTAAATGAAACTAACACATTTAAATATTTTTGGCATTTCACTTCCATTTGGTTTCCTTAGAAAGGACTTTGCTCGTGTGTCGTGAATAAATTGGGTTTTTTGGACAATTAGTGCAGTAACTGGTCCCAGTGGGCAGCAGATGCAGGACAACCTCCCCATCGTGCAACAATAGCTCCCAGGCCACGCTGTCCGTCCATCTGTATTTGTCCAATACTGTAAAGAATCCCCGCAGGAAAACCAACAGGCCTTCCTCTGTTGCCTGTTGTCATGAAACTATCACTGGCATGAATCATTACGAGGACAATATCAGTGAGTCCTCTGATCACTAACAGAAAATTGACTTTGATTGATCAGTAGACCAATGGAGCAGATTCCTGCCGCCTGCCTTTCAGTGCTCAGACAAGCCTGTGAAAGGCTGACAGTTCATTTCTGTGACCTGTGGCTTCATCCCTGTCAAAGACTGGCAGAATGGTTGCTTCTAGTAGGTGGCTCTGTAAATAACTGGGGGGTCTGACGTGCAACTGCTGCTGTAGTTCCACATTTTCTGAGTTAAGTCATTTCAGACCCCCCACACATGACCTGCAGTATCGAGGCAGCCATACACACTTGCATGACATCCTGAAGGGGAATGCATCTTATGCCAACCAACTGTCTCGGCTAAATTCCATTCATTCATTAAGTTGCAGTTAGGAATGGGAGGAGTTACAAACGTCATGCAACAAAGATTTTTTTTTTGTCTTGTCCAGCATCACAACAGCTGAATGGGAGTCAAGCTGCCTTTAAATGCTGAGCAAAATTTCTTTGCCAAGGGAGACTTCATAATCCAAATGAGTCTCCCTTGACATTTGACTGCGTTTATTATGAATTTTGTTGCGCCACATTTCGATGCTGGACCTGACCTGAAAAGGGACGGGTGGGGGGATGGGGTGAGGGATATAAGAAAGGGTGCAGAAGAACCTCACAAACATATTTCAACCATATTATAAACAACCGTGATAGTCACAATTTCAGCAACAACCAGAGCAGTCACAGAGCAAAATGAGCAAAAATACAGGGGAAAGAAGAAAAATAATAATAATAATAATAATAATAATAATACTATTATACATGTACACACATTCACATACATATACATATATATACACACACATATATATTCATGTATGTATAAACACACACACATATATGCATATATATATACATGTATATACACACACACACATATATGCATATATATATGCATATATTCGTACACGTATACATACACATACTGTGCACATACACATATCCATGCAGTACATACATACATACACAACAAAGATTTTCTAAATGTGACCTACCACAGAGATTTTAGTTCTTTTGACCGATCACGATAATGCATGTTGATGACCCACAGGTCCCACAACATTGAGTGACAAGCTGCATGTCATCAAAGTAATGTGGTATCCTGACAGAGTCTGATGCTCTTTTTAAACTTTGTTTCCAATTTTAACACGCCAACAGCACTTCTCAGTTCCAACACCGAGTCTTTAAATTCACACATTTCTCCATCACTGTCGACACTTTCTCATTATCCACCAATCCCACTCATGGCGAGTTGCAATATGTGACCCATTTGTTTTACAATCTCAAAACGAAACATGTTGTTTAAAAGCAATGTTGCGTCATCTAAGCATAAAACCTAAATATACTACCTTTTGCACTGTTTTGTGTTATTGTCTTTTTTTTGTATAATGTTTTTATTTAGTATTTGCATAATTCACAGTATCCGTTCACGTTTTTCCTGTTCTTTGCATCTTGGGTGTCATTTTCGAATTAAAGACTATAACTAGCTGGTTGTAGTACTTTTTGGAATGGTCCAATCCATTGGTTCAATGCTTTTCCATTGAAAAAGCATGTAATTGGAAAATGCTGTTGGATTCCTCAAAGTCTCCTTAAATTTCTCCTGCAAGTTTCACGAGTGACAATAAATAATCTCCTGAAAAAGTAAGTATTAAATGTCTTTGTCTAAATTGAAGTGATTTTATGGTTCCTCCTTTCAGATCTTATAGCCAATAGCAGGGGTACAGTAATAGTGTTTTTCTTTTAAATACAGTTGCAACATTGCAATATCGGCCTTCATAACTATTACTGTTTACTTAAAATAAATTCTCACGCATACATGCATACTGTATACTTGATTTTTGGTGAGATATAGGCTATAGGTTGGAATAATGTTGGAACAACATATGCAAAATGATCCAATACTCATTTAAAAATTCACCTGCATTACACGCATTCATACAGTATCTGTAAATGTGATATATGATGTCCTGTATATAACTGTAAATAATGATTAATCAACCTAGAAAGAAATGTCATGTGCCCTGTGATTAAGGGTCTACGGTCCTTCTCGTCCAAAAGTGAGCCAGGATAGGTTCCATCTTCATCGTGATTGGTTTAGACAATGAAATCAAAAACAAATATAAACCACTGTGATTAGCCAGATTAAGTAGGTCAACCAATCCATTAAGAAGTTACAGAGGAAATTCTACATTGAAATATACATCGAACAATAACAACAACAGTATAAGTCTCAGCCATGTTTTCTCTGTATCAAGGGCAAGGGGCAGTGCCCCGCCAGTTGTTAAGCTTTTTATATTTGCAAACAGAGAAGTGATTCAGTTGTGATATGAGCAAGCATGAATACATATTAAGATTAAAAGTGCTGTTTTCGTTAATATTTCTAATCTCACTATCTTTGCCAGTTGATTCTAGCTCCAGCACGGCCGCCCATGTTGAACCATTGGCCTTGCAGATTGCTGTTTTTCAAACATGGCTAACATCAAAAAGATTTTCTTTCAAAATACAGGAAAAAATTGGTTGACAAGTATGGACACACTACAACAAGAATATGAAACAACCTTTGAGACCCAGTTAGTTGTAGTAAATTTTAAGAGTGATCTTCTCCAGTCTTTCAAACAGCACGTCAATAAACACTTGTTGGCTTGCAACTTCACTACATTATACTTAAAAAAAACCTCCACCACGATAAGGTGGTGATTCACGGAGGGGATTAAAAAATATATATATACTGTATCCCCTCCGTGAATCACCACCTTATCGTGGTGGAGGGGTTTGAGTGACCGAGTGATCCTAGGAGCTATGTGGTCGGGGGCTTTATGCCCCTGGTAGGGTCTCCCAAGGCAAACAGGTTCTAGGTGACGGGCCAGACTAAGAGTGATTCAGAAGACCCTATGAAGAACAATAAAAGGAGTGACTGCACCTCGCCCGGACGTGGGATACCGGGGCCTCACCCTGGAGCCAGGCCTGGGGGAGGGGCTCGCAGGCGAGCGCATGGTGGCCAGGCCTTCACCAGTGGGGCCTGGCCGGGCCTAGCCCAAAGAAGCCACACGGAAACTCCCCCCGCAGACCCACCACCTGCAGGGGCAAGTATAATGGTCCGGTGCAATGCGATTTGGGCAGTGGTCGAGGACGGGTGTCCGGGAGACCTGATCTTTGGCGGCCAAATCTGGTTGTTGGGACATGGAATGTCACTTCTCTGGTGGGGAAGGAGCCCGAGCTTGTGGAAGAAGCGGAGACATTCCGACTCGATATAGTCGGACTCACCTCAACCCACAGTTTGGGCTCTGGAACCAAATTCCTTGAGAGGGGCTGGACCTTGTTCTTCTCTGGAGTTGCTGCAGGGGAGAGGCGGTGAGCTGGTGTGGGCTTATTATTAGCCCCCCAGTTTGGTGCCTCTGTGCTGGAGTCAGCCCTGGTGAATGAGAGGGTTATTTCCCTACGCCTTAGGGCTGGGGAAAGGGTCTTGACTGTGGTTTGTGCGTACGCACCGAACAGCAGTTCAGAGTACCCAGCCTTCTTGGAGTCTATCAGAGGGGTTCTGGACAGCACCCCAGCTGGTGACTCCATAGTTCTGCTGGGAGACTTCAACGCACATGTGGGCAATGACAGTGGGACTTGGACGGGCGTGGTTGGGAGGAACGGCCTCCCTGACCTGAACCCGTGTGGTGTGTTGTTGCTGGACTTCTGTGCGAATCACAGTTTGTCCATAACAAACATGTTCGAACATAAGGATGTCCATAAGTCCATAACTTGGAACCAGGACCCCATAGGTCGCAGGTCTATGATAGACTTTGTGGTCGTATTAACAGTCCTGCGTCCGCATGTTCTGGGCACGTGGGTGAAGAGAGGGGCTGAGCTGTCAATTGACCACCACCCGGTGATGAGTTGGATTCGATGGCGGGGAAGGATGCCGGACAGACCTGGTAGACCCAAAAGCGTAGTGAGGGTAAGCTGGGAACGTCTGGCAGGGTTTCCCGTTCATCGAGTCTTCAACTCTCATCTCCGGCAGAGCTTCGCTTGCATCTCAAGGCAGGACCAGGATATTGAGTCCGAATGGGCCGTATTCCGTGCCTCCATTGCTGAGGCAGCCAGTTGTAGTTGCGGCAACAAGGTAGTTGGTGACAGTCGTGGTGGCAAGCCCCGAACCCGATGGTGGACACCGAGGGTTAGGGCTGCTGTCAAGCTGAAGAAGAAGTCCTATCAAGCATGGATGGCTTGCGGGACTCCTGAAGCAGCTGACAGGTACCGGCAGACCAAGCGGCATGGGGCTTTGGTGGTGGCTGAGGCAAAAACTCGGGCGTGGGAGAAGTTTGGTGAGGCTATGGAGCACGACTTTCGGTCGGCCTCGGGGAGGTTCTGGAACCGTCCGACACCTCAGAAAGGGGAAGCGGCCCCCAGTTCACACTGTTTACAGGTGTGGACGGGGGCTTGCTGACCTCGACTGAGGATATAGTTGGTCGGTGGAAGGAATACTTTGAGGGCCTTCTCAATCCCACTAACATACCTTCCGTAGAGGAAGCAGAGTCTAAGGATACGTACATGGACGGTTCTATCACCGTGGCTGAAGTAATTTGGGTAGTTAAACCACTCCCCAGTGACAAGGCTCTGGGGGTAGAGGAGAATTCCTCAAGGCTCTGGATGTTGGGGGACTATGTTGGTTGACACGCCTCTACAACATTGCATGGAAGTCGGGAACAGTATCTCTGGACTGGCAGACCGGGGTGGTGGTCCCCATTTTTAAAAAGGGTGACCGCAGGGTGTTTTCCAACTATGGGGGATCACACTCCTTAGCCTCCCTGGGAAAGTCTACTCCAGGAAGTTGGAGAGAAGGGTACGACCGTTAGTCGAACCTTGGTTACAGGAGCTGCAATGTGGTTTTCGTCCTGGTCGCGGAACACTGGACCAGCTCTACACTCTTGCAAGGGTACTGGAGGGTATGTGGGAGTCCATCTAGAAAGTCCATCTACAGGCCCGTTTGAAGTTTGCCACTGAACATTTGACTGATTCAGAGGAAGACTGGGTAAAAGTGTTGTGGTCAGATGGGACCAAACTTGAAGTCTTTGGCTTCAACTCAACTCGCCATGTTTGGAGGAGGAGGAATGCTGCGTATGACTCCAAAAACACCGTCCCCACCGTCAAATATGGAGGTGGAAACATTATGCGTTATGGATGGGGCCATGTACCGTCAAGTGTTGGGTGAGAACCTCCTTCCCTCAGTCAGGGCATTGAAAATGGGTCGTGGTTGGGTATTCCAGCATGACAATGATCCAAAACACGCGGCCAAGGCAACAAAAGATTGGCTCAACAAAAAGCATATTAAGGTCATAGAGTGGCCTAGTCAGTCTCCAGACCTTAATCCCATAGAAAATCTGTAGAGGGAGCTGAAGGTTCGAGTTGCCAAACATCAGACATGAAACAATAATGACTTGGAGAGGATCTGCAAAGAGGAGTGGGCCAAAATCCCAAATCTATGTGAAAAGAGGAAAATAAAGAATAAAAATAAAAACCTATATGGCCTTGTGTGAAAAGGTGATTGTCCCTACTGTCAGAATCCTACCCAGATCTCTGTGTACCCTCCTCCCCATTCCCTACCTTTCCTTCCTTTATAGCAGTAGCCATGCATCATCCTTGATGCCGTAGAATTTTTGTTGCATCATCGTTAAAGGCATCCCTCATAAGCCCACCGACATGAGGAGACATCAACTGATTGTTTACAACCTTCCAGAGGTAACTTGTCAATGTTGGCATAAGATTCACCTGTTTTTTTGCACTTTTGCAGTCGGATTTATCCGCTTCCCTGCTGCCCTTGCCTAATTCCCCGATAAATATCAGTAAACTCAGTATCAGTCAACTCTCATCTCATCCAAACTTACACTAGGTGTCTGCATTTTGGAGTTCAGTCCACAACCCCGAACTGATTCCCTGATACTAACTGAGATTAATTGAAATGTATCCGTCTGGAGGCTGGGGCTGTGTAGCTTCTTCAGGACCTGGAGGACTTGCTGTGACAAATGGAACCATGAATTCTGCTGTCTACCAAACAATCCGGAAGGAAAATGTCTGGCCATCTGTTTGTGACCTCAAGCTGAGACCAACTTGGGTTCTGCAGAAGGGCAACGATCCAAACACACCATCAGGTCCACCTGTGAATGGCTTCAGAAAAAAAAAATGAAAACTTTACATTCACACGGACAAACTAGCTCTATCCTTACAGAAAACGTTTTGCAAATGATGATTATTGTCTTTGTGTGGATATAGCTTTAGTTGATTTGAAGACATAGACAGCTTGTTTGGAAGGTTATCTGGTCTGTAGTCTGGTTTGGACTCTGGCCCAGACAGGGAGAAATGAAGCAGAAAAACAGGGTTTCACCCTTTATTGCTCATAAAAAAACAGAGGGGAGTTTCTTGTGTGCAGTAAAACAAAAACAAAAAAAACGCTTGACACCTGCTTGGATGTTGACTTTCGGGCTTTATCACCAATATCTAGGCGCTTGACCCCCCAGCTCTGATAAATGGACTCATGTGGGAATTCTTTCCCTGTAACTAAAAGACGTGCGAAACACAGGTGTGAGCGTGTGGCAGACAGATAGAGAGGATATGCGAGTATTTGTTTAGTTACGTGCTCAGTACGGTTAATGCTTAAGCAGTTAGGTTGGGGTGTGTGTGTGTGTGTGTGTTTACCACTGGGTGGCATATGCGTGCGAGGGCCATGAACCTGGGCTGTTATCCAATGGTAAACAAAGCCAACGTGCAGCCACACGCCATTAAAATGACTTGAAACCGAACGCCGCCACATTTGAAGAGAAACACGCTTTATTATGATGTGATTCTTAAAAATGAATGAACTTGAGTCACAGGGCTTTCTGTCTCGTCTTGTATTGCACGTAAGAAAGGGCTCGGACGTTCCTTGAAGTGACTGAACATCAGAAAAGAGAATGGAAGTGATGTTAAGAGCTGAAAGGACCTCGGCGGCTCCTTCAGATCAACAACAATGATAGTTCTCTTTGGTGCGCTGTGTGATGTGTGATACGGAGACACTTCAAAGTGCTGGGATTACACTCCCTTGCTCCTGTTAATCCCAGGAGTCGGATGACAGGATCCGTGTGCCCCTGTTCCCATATAATGAAAGTTTTGCGTGCCGGTGGCAAAAGCAAAGCAGAGGGAACGTGAAGAGAGTCTAAATATTGACTCTACCGCTGCGTCCACCTTCACCGCCATTCACACATGAACAAGGTGAGTCAAGATGAAAGAGCTGTTCCTAAGTGGAGCTATTACAAACACTGTATGTGCTTGTTGTCACAGATGAACACATTACTTTAAACCATCCATCCATCTTTCATGCCGCTTATCCTGACGCTTAACCAGTGGTTCTCAATTATTTCCTCTGTCATGCCCCCACGGGGGGACAGAAATGTTTTCACACACACCCAAGTTGTAATAGCATTGACAAACTCATTCATTCATTTTCCGTACCGCTTATCCTCATTAGTATGCTGCTAAAATCTTTAGGGATGCTCCGATCAGGGTTTTATACTGATAGCTTCTACCGATGGTACTGATATCGGTCTTTCAGGATTTAAAGGTATTTTTATTTATTTATAATGAGTGCTACTGGCCAGGGGTGCCGTATAAAAGGGGAAAAGTAAGGTTAATTCTTAATATATATACACAATATATATATATATATATATACATATATATATATATATATATGTACAGGGTGGGCCCAAAGTAGGGTTACAGTTAACACTTTTACATTTATTAGACATTTATTAACATACATTATGTTTACGTATTGGACATTTTACATTTCATATTTAATCTCTCAAGTGCTCAAATAAAAGTAAATAAATGTATATACAGTATGTATGTATATGTGTATATATATTTATATATGTATGTATATATATCTACTGTATGTAGATATATATATATCCACCTCACAAGTGTGGCATATCACAATGCGGCTTAGACAGCATGACTTTTGCATGAGGTGTGAATAAGGCTGGCCACAATATAAGGCCACTCTAAAATTTTAAACAGTATTTTAGATTTATGTAAGATTTATAAAACAGTCCTCCCATATTTATTGTGGTTAATTGGTTCTAGACCAGACCGTGATATGTGAAATTCCGTGTAGGATTCAATATTAATAAATTGAATATTTTTGTAGTTAGAGCGTTGAAAACTTGTTTATAACTTTCTGAATTGTATTTTTTTATCACTATTAGAGCCCTGTAGACCTGATATTACATCCGTTTAGTCACCTTTACACTCCTGTTATTTTTTTGCTTAAATCACATTTCACAGGCTACGAGATCACTGCAGGCACATAAGAGAAGGCTGCAGCGAGCTAACTAGTTAGCCTCTGCAGTTTACTTATTGTAAATTTAAGAAAGGGTTTCAAATGGAGTGAGGAAGTAAATGGGAGGAGAATTTTTTGTCACTCAAACTTAAATGTTGGACATGCTTTGGCTGACTAAATGCAGAGTTCAGGGGTCACTGATATTATCAACTTTGCTTAAACATGCTATATATTATATGTAGTTATTTTGGACATTGTCCGTTTTTTTTTACGTGAACGATACTCCGGAAGCGACATCTGGGGAGTAACATCTTTCAGCTAAAGCAGAGTAAACAAACGCATCTCGAGGTAGCTCGTCCACTTGGTTCAGTGTTTTTTTTTCATCAAAATAGTAGTCATGCCGAAATGTTGTGTTGCTGCTGGATGTTGACACAGCCTGAGTGTGGTACTGTGGTACGGTCTTTTTTCCAATAGAGGAAAGTTTTAAACAGAAATGAACAAAGCAAGTGCAGAGAACAACAGACAGATGGAAGCCAAAACCAATTTCTTTTTCAATGTTCATTACACTGATGGCTGCTTTGAAGGAACACCTTTGCAAAAAACATTTGGCCTGAAGCTATGATATAGACATATTTTGAAAAAAATTTATTAAGCTGGTTGAATCGTACCAGCTGGTACACAAGAAAACTCGAGGATGATGGAGCTCGAGGACGGCGATCAAGAATGAAAATAAATCAGGCTATAAGACCCCATTACGCTGATTAATAAGCCGATTTGAAACAATAACTTGGGTTGTGACATTTGTCCACGATGTATTAACAATATTAACTTATTTTGCACCATAACATTTGAATGCAATATCATCTGCAAATTAATATGCTTCATACCTGTTATCTTGTCCTGAAGCTCCATGAAGATCCATGAGTTTGAAAGGTTTAAAGTTGGACTTAACTTTGGTAAGCCAACGTTCAGTAGAAATCCCATATGAAACCAAAAAGAAGAAGTAGTCTACCTAACAAACATGCCCAGACATGAAAATAATTCAATAATAAATAATGCATTTTACATGGACTCTACCAAAGCGCGCACATTCAGCTTTACACGACCTCGTCCGTACGCTACTGTCAACAGGCATGACTAATCGACTTACGACAAATCAAACTGTTACACGGGTAACGTTTAACGTCTTTGTCATTAAAATGGCTTAAAAAAAACACACAATCCTTGCATTATTTTCTAGTACCATTTCAATCGGTTGATTACCTTTTTAAACGATGTTAGATTGATGTGTGTCGTCTGCAATTTGGTGAACTCAGATGGATGTAGGTGCATCATTCATTCATTCATTTTCTATACCACTTATCCTCATTAGGGTCGCGGGTATGCACGCACGCACGCACGCACCGGGGAGAACATGCAAACTCCACACAGAGATGCCCAACGGAGATTCGAACCCTGAACCTCCTGACTGTGATGCCAACATGCTACCCACTCATTCACCGTGCGGCCCTAGTTGGATCACAGGACTATAAATGGATACACTGATGTAGCGGATGAATTGTTACACTCCTATAACTCTTACGTACTAATATAATGTTCCTTGCTGTGCTTCAGTCAATAAGGATTATAATCCTACTTCAATTCAATCACTTTCCCTCCTACTCACTGGCACAAATTCTCTTCAGAAGGTTTGTTCTGCAACTGAGGCCTTTTAACCAAGTTTTCCATGGAGGACCCGTCTCTATCATTGAGCACACTAGGATGAGTTTGCTTGCTATCTGAGGGTGATGTAATAAAACGGAGTCTACAAAGAAAATAGGGAACGGTACACAAATTATGAGCGGGACCACCTAGAAAGCAGGTGAAACACACAGACTGAGCAAACGGTGCGGGCAGAAGCAGAGCTGGAGGTCAAACACCTCCACGAGGATACTGTAGACACACACTGATAGAGTCCAAGGAGATAAAAAATGTGAGAGTTTTATCAAGAAGACCACACAAGATCAGCAGTGACTTATAAATACATGTGACCTGGTTCAAGCTTCTGTGTTTGCTGGCTTGTGGGAGCCCATGACTCCTCCTCAGCAGACCTTGACAGATGAATACACTTGGAATAGATTGGCTGCTTGATGAATACATCCGAAATGGGATTACACAGTGACTCGTCTTCATGTCAGGCCTGCACCCATTTTCTTTCCTGGACACGGACAGCCCTTCTCTCTGATCTATTAGGCCATGCTGATGAGCCCGATTGGCCTGAACTCTTGGGGCCAGTAATAATCTCTCTTTTGGGGGCTGAGAGGGTGAAGTGAGCCATAAGAACCCTTTCTGTCAGCTTGAGCCGGCCAGGAGAAAGAAAAAGTCATAATTATAGTGCTTTCTCTGGCTGGATTTAAATAAAGCTTCCTGGCTGGGCCCATATATGCACACACACACGCACACGCACACGCACACACACACAGTGCATGCACTTCAATAAAAAGGCACTAATCAATCAGAGGTTCCCCTGCCATGGCTTCATTGAAGGCCCAGCCTGAAAGAGGGAGTGACAGCTCTCAACCTCCCAGTATTGTTAGACGAGACTGATTAGGGCTCTGACTGGCTACCTCAGCCACCAGCTAGAAAAACGCAGAGGTCAAAGGGTCTCCATTTGAAATCGACGAGCACTGAAAGGTTCTGGACACCTGCTTTTTAAAGTGATGCTTGTCTCTGCGCTTCTATCCTCCTTTTTTGTCATTTGCAATTTGAGGGTAGCACGGGGGAGATGGAGAGAGTTGTTGAGGGAGGAGCGCGTGTGTGTGTGTGTGTGTGTGTGTGCGTGTGTGTGTGTGAGGCTCTAGTATTAAAGGGGGAGTTTGGCTATAGGCCCAGGTTCATAACAAAGAGGGGAGACTTTTTACATGCACAGCCACACAGAGTAAACTGGCCTGAAGCGGTGACAAATAAATAGTGGGTTCAAAAAGTGTGGAACACAAGAATATCGGACCAAACCACCACCACCTCCGGTCTAGCCTCGCGTTGTTAAAATGACTAATGTATTGGATTTCTTTGATATGACTAATGGCTGGTAATATAGCGTTTATGGCCATGACTAACCTGGAGTTATTCCTTCAGTAACACACAGATAACAAAGAAATATAGGAACGTCAGTGGGAAGCCTGAAACAAACTAAGGGCCGTCATTAAGTAGGTGAGTTTTGTCTTTTATAGCAACTTTTCCCCCTCATCTCTCTTATTAGCGGAAGAATGTGCATTTCATTTCCTTTTCTTCTTTCCTCCTTTTTGATTGGAATCAGCTTAAAGCTTTGCAGAAATGTCACCCTTTTAAAAACGAGAGTCACTCCATCAATGGGGGACAATGGTACACCCTGACAAAAAGTCTGAAGGCTTTACGCCACCTTGCCATCACTCTGCTCGTTTCCATACAGCCTGTGCTGACTGGTAAATGCCACTCTCAATCTTTCTCTGTTTTCTCCTCATCCCTTTTTGCTCCAGCTATTCCTCGCCCTCAATGGGTGTGTTAAGTATTGTGCCTTCTGATGGGGGCGGTAAGTAAGTCAGCATCATTAAAAGCAGGCCAGGCCTGTGGCCAGATCAAAATAATTAACTGGAGAGGTCACAAGCTAATGAAATGAAATGGGGGTCTGAAAGGAGCCCCTAAATGGTGCTCACTAATCCCCCCTTTACCTTGTTTTAGGGAGGGGGCAGGATTTTATAAGCTAGGGCACCTCTGCTGATAATGGGGGTGGACCTGTGTGACTGTGCGTGTGTGTGTGTGTGCGTGTGTGTCGCTGTTTGATTGTCAGTGACAAGAATTTGGTGGACAAATTGTTTACATCATGTGATGTGTGTATAAAATTCATGCATCCGACATTTTTCCGTACCAAATAAAATCAGTACCAGGTAGCCCCCCGCGACCATATGGGGCGCCTTAAAGCCTGCTTTTCGTTCGGGTTGTCAGTTAATAATGTGAGAACACCAGAAAGAAATACAAAAGGTGAGTTGTGGAGGCCAGCATTTTGTTCATGTTCCTGTAAAACTAGTATTTTAGGTTTGTTTGGGTTGAAATAAGCGATGAAAATAAGTGTTACAAAAATGAGTAGTTTTTGGCCATTTTCATTTTGTAAAAGTAGCTCTCACAAGAAAAAACATTGGTGACCCCTGTTGTGGACAGTCACAGCAAGCAACTGTGGTGCGTTCAAGGAACATGAGTGCGAAATCTCAAGCTAGACAAAAAAAAACATATTCAGCAGGGGTGTCACGAGATCTTGCAGGATTAAGCCCTATTTGGGGCGTGTGGCAGTTTTTTTAAATGATTTTTTATTCTTAAACAAACATACATTTGTAAAGAAAAAGACAAAACAACAGCAACAGTAGGAAATCAGCAGTAATTTTACAAGAATAAAGTCAGAAATATTAAGTCAAAAAAAGCCGCTCTTTAATAACTTTATTCTGACCTAAACACATCAACAGCAGTGCTATTCCAACATGTATCTCCAACTCACAAAAGCCTCGGAATGGGACTTCCTCATTGTCGCTACCGCGAGATGCATTCAGGCACACACCAAAAATCACATCAACGTCATTACTATGTGTGAATGGGTGGTCTAAATAAACAAAAAGACAAAAAAAGAAAATAAGTGGATACTCTTATCGCTCACTCTGTAACACTTAATGCGTACAAGTTGCTGCATTTAAGTATGCACGGAAATCTCAGGAAAAAAACTCAAAAACTAAAATGGCATGGTGTCTTTGACTGCAATCCCTCGTTGCTCATAACAACATGTTAAAGTTCAATTTAAATGTTGTGCTACTGCTGTATTAAAGAAACCAGTGTTAGGTCATTTTCAGTCATGTGTGCTATCTTTTAGCTTGATTTAGTTTTCAGTTCATGTGGAGCAGTTCATAAATACTAATACAGCATATGAAATCCTAGCCTTTCTTTTATGTTTCTTTTAATAAAATACAGTAAAAATGTGCATATTTCAGGCATAGTTGCAAATAGTGATTAATCATGATGAATTAATTTGAAAACTCTGATTAATCAGATATTTAATCAATTGACAGACCTACTCAAATTATACTGTATATAACTTCTTTGCATACATGTGCTGGTTTACAAAATATCAAACTCCATCTTGCATCTTTCATGTTTCAGGATGTGGCCCTCAGTGGGAAAAGTTTGAACACACCTGACCATGAAGAGGACAGTGTGTGTTGTGCTGTTTCAATGACAAGGTTCTGCAGCGGCATGCATGCAGAGGCAAGACTTCAGACGATTGTGTGTGTGTGCGTGCGTGTGTGTGTGCGTGTTTGCTTATAGGCTTTTGGTTGTAAAAATGAGACGTGTAGACAGACATGAAATTTGCACACCATCCTATTTTTAAGACGTTACAATGTTTTGCCAAGTGAAAGAAAACACCTGACGAAACGAGTGAGCCGATTTAAACTGAACCCGGAAAGGGCAAGCCCGCACATGATTTTACCGTTTCGGGAGTTACCTTTTTTTTCAAATGATGACTTCACTGATAATGTTATATGGTACACAAACAGATGCAAGGATAGATTAGGAAGGCATACAAAAGCTCCAAATTAGCAGTGGCAGAGCAAATGAAAACATCCATCCATCCATCCATTTTCCTCCGCTTATCCAAGTCCGGGTCGCGGGGGCAGCAGCTTCAGCAGGGAAGTCCAGACTTCCCGGTCCCCAGCGACCTCTTCCAGCTCCACCGGGAGGACACCAAGGCGTTCCCAGGCCAGCTGTGAGACATAGTCCCTCCAGCGTGTCCTAGGTCTTCCCGGGGGCCTTCTCCCGACTGGGCATGCCCGAAACACCTCACCAGGGAGGCGCCCGGGAGGCATCCGGACTAGATGCCCGAGCCACCTCAACTGGCTCCTCTCGATGTGAAGGAGCAGCGGCTCTACTCTGAGCTCCTCCCGGATGGCCGAGCTCCTCACCCTATCTCTTAGGGTGAGTCCAGCCACCCTACGAAGGAAACTCATTTCCGCCGCTTGTATCCGCGATCTCATTCTTTCGGTCATGACCCATAACTCATGACCATAGGTGAGGGTGGGAACGTAGATCGATCGGTAAACAGAGAGCTTTGCCTTCCGGCTCAGCTCTCTCTTCACCACGACGGTCCGGTACAGCGACCGCATTACTGCAGATGCTGCACCGATCCGTCTGTCGATCTCACGCTCCAACCTTCCCTCACTCGTGAACAAGAACCCGAGATACTTGAACTCCTCCACCTGAGGCAAGACCTCACTCCCAACCCGGAGGGTACAGTCCACCCGTTTCCGACTGAGAACCATGGCCTCGGATTTGGAGGTGCTGAGTCTCATCCCAGAAGCTTCACACTCAGCTGCAAACCGCTCCAGTAAACGCTGAAGGTCACAGCCTGATGAGGCCATAAGGACCACATCGTCTGCAAATAGCAGAGACGAGATCCTAAGGTCACCAAGCTGGACTCCCTCAACACCTTGACTGCGCCTAGAAATTCTGTCCATGAAGATTATGAACAGAATCGGTGACAAAGGGCAGCCTTGGCGGAGGCCAACGTTCACCGGAAACAAGCTCGACTTACTGCTGGCAATGCGAACCAGGCTCCTGCTTCGATTGTACAAGGACCGAATGGCACGTAGAAGCGGACCATCAATCCCGTACTCCCGGAGCACCCCCCACAGGACACCACGAGGGACACGGTCGAATGCCTTTTCCAGGTCCACAAAGCACATGTAGACTGGTTGGGCAAACTCCCACATACCCTCGAGTACCCTTGCAAGGGTGTAGAGCTGGTCCAGTGTTCCGCGACCGGGACGAAAACCACATTGCAGCTCCTCTAACCGAGGTTCGACTAACGGTCGTACCCTTCTCTCCAGCACCCTGGAGTAGACTTTCCCAGGAAGGCTGAGGAGTGTGATCCCCCTATAGTTGGAACACACCCTCCGGTCACCCTTTTTAAAAATGGGGACCACCACTCCGGTCTGCCAGTCCAGAGGTACTGTTCCTGACTTCCATGCAATGTTGTAGAAGCGTGTCAACCAACACAGTCCTTCAACATTCAAATGAAAACATGTATATATATAATATATGTATGTATATGTCAACTTCTTGAAAAATATGTGTATGTGTATATATATATATATGTAAATATACTGTACAAATACATACACACACCCTTATAAATATGTATAAAGGGGTACCTTGACGTCCGAAAACCCTATTATAAGCAAAATTCCTAACTCGAAATGGGCTTTGAATATATTTTCGGCCAATTTAATTTTATATTCAAAATACAAAAATGAAATTGAAAAGTGGCACCCACAATTTTGAATGTACTGCACCGCCATACAAGCTGCCCTCCCCTGGGGTGGTAATGCACCAAAGTAATGGATGCCAACCGTTACGTAAAACCAAAGCAGCAGAAGAAGCTGCCCTCCCATTGGTTTACTAGGTTATCTCTCATCAACCTCTTCCTCCCAAAACCCCTAGTGATGGCCAATCACGGCGTCCCTTTGCTCAGCGTACTGAAAAGCTCTCGCCCATTGTTAAAAATGAAAATGAAAAAAATCATGCTGTTAAGTATGTATTGTAGTGTATTCATTTTAATGATGTTGCAGTACATAAACTTACGTATGATTTCTGCCATCAGTTAGAACTCTGTTCACCTTCCACTCCTCCTCCTCCATCAAGCTCATCACCCTCAAGCCGAATGTGCCATTATTCATAACAACATTTGTTATTGTTTTTCATTGATTTTATTATTTTCTCATGGTTTTTGTATCATTTATGCACATGTAAATTATTAAACATAGTAATTAATATATAAATATATAAAATATTAAATAATAAACATATTTCTTCCGGATGGGTACAATCTTTACACTTTATATGACGAACGACAGCTTCTGCAATGTCACAAGATTTATTTCCATCCAGTGTTGCATTAATTTCTCACCAAGACTCTGACCGCTGTGCAAAGCCTTCTTCAGAACATCCCAAAGATTCTCAGTGGGGTTAAGGTCTGGACTCCATGTGTGAAAATGATGTCTCATGCTCCCTGAACCACATATGGGCGAGTGTTGTCCACCATTTTGGCTGAGTTAGTCGCCATTTGAGTTCCAAGTGAGTTCCAGGTTTTCAAGGATCACATCGTGATCCTTAAAAACTGACCATACTGAATGTGGCATACAATTAAAGCTTTGTAACATGCTGCCCTTGTGAGATAAGTTCCACTTTGCAGACATGACTGTTTTTGTTTTTGCATTCCTGCGCAGTATGAAGGAAAGTGGGACGTCTGAGCCACAGGCGATGGGTTTTTGTGATTGGCGCTGCATTAATTGGCATGTGCCGGCCATGTGATTTTTCCAGGAATTCGGTCAATACTGATTGGTAGCCGATCGATTGGAGCATCTCTATGGCTATACCTCTCATGGTTTTTTCCCACGATCCAAAAATGTGCATTATGTGAATGTGAGTGGGAATGGTTGTTTGTCTATATCAGCGGTAGGAAACCTATGGCTCGGGAGCCAGATGTGGCTCTTTTGACGATCACATGTGGCTCTCAGAAGTTTCTAAACACCGTAACATGTATTTATTTTTAATGTATTTATTTTCTAAAAATATATGTAACATATCTTGCTTTACTACAGGGGTGTTTGAAGTGCGATCTAAATGTGATTTATTTGCCCGCGGCACAATCTAAAAATACAATTTAACAAAAAACTTTAAGGAAACAGCAAAAATAGACAAATTAACAGTCATTTTACAAAAAATAAAGTAAAAAATATTACAAGAAAAAAGTTGTAATCTAACCGAAAAAAGTTGTCATTTTTGGAAAATTTGTTTGTGGAAAAGCATATACTGTAGTATTAGGAGAATAAAGTCAAAATATTACAGGAATAAAGTCATAATTATGAGAAAAGTTAAAGAAATTGGAAAATGTAAAAAAACGGGAACAATTGAAAAAAATTGCTGTAATTTTGCAAGTAGAAAGTCCAAATATTAAGAGAAAAAATAAACTAGTAAAAACAATGAATAAAAACAATGTCATTCTAATATTTTTATTTTAATAAATAAATATTTATTAAAATAAAAATATTTATTTTTGTTGCAAGAAAACTCAGAGAAGACTCAGAAAACAATATAAAGTTGTAATCTTTGGAATAAAAGGTTGAGGAAAAAATCATTTGGGAAGTTCAAATATTGTGGGAATAAAGTCATAATAAATATATATTTTTTGTTTTATTATGTATAATGTTTTGTGGTTGTTTTTTTTTTTTGCTGACATTTTCAAGTAAAACATGACAGGAATGAGAGTGTTAAAAATAACATTCAAAATATAAAACCTTCTCAGCACTTTAATCTATCCAATTCAGAGACTTATTATCTTCTAAAATTGTTGACCCAACAACTAGGATATGGCTCTCACGAAAAAACATTTGAAAATATGAGCTGTTTATGGCTCTCTTAGCCCAAAAGGTTCCCGACCCCTGGTCTATATCATATTAATTGAAGGATTGCCAATCATCCCCATTACAGCCAGGGGCCGGTGCTTCAGTGACCTGCTCAAGGTCATCAAGGCTTTTGCAGGAGTGTTGCATGTTTCAAACAAATATTGTCTCATTTCAAATTAGCTGGACAAAACAAGACCTTACCATTCACCTTCTATCAGCTGGTGATTTGTAAAAACAACAACTGGTGAAACCCCTGCGTGAATCACCACCTTATCGTGGGGGAGGGGTTTGAGTGCCCGAGTGATCCTAGGCTTTATGCCCCTGGTAGGGTCTCCCAAGGCAAACAGGTTCTAGGTGACGGGCAAGACTGAGAGTGATTCAGAAGACCCTAATGAAGAATAACAAGAGGAGTGACAGCACCTCGTCCGAACATGGGACACCGGGGCCTCACCCTGGTGGCCAGGCCTTCACCCGTGGGCCCTGGCCGGCCCTAGCCCAAATCAGGAACAGGGGACCCCCCCAACTCCACCCCACCCCCGGCAGACCCACCACCTGCAGGGGCAAGCATAAGGGTCCGGTGCAATGCGATTTGGGCGATGGTCGATGGAGGGTGTCCGGGCGACCTGGTCTTCGACGGCCGAATCTGGTTCTTGGGACATGGAATCTCACTTCTCTGGTGGGGAAGGAGCCTGAGCTTGTGGAAGAGGCGGAGACATTCCGACTAGATATAGTCGGACTCACCTCAACCCACAGTTTGGGCTCTGAAACCAAATTCCATGAGAGGGGCTGGACCTTGTTCTTCTCTGGAGTTGCTGCAGGGGAGAGGCAGCGAGCTGGTGTGGGCTTATTATTAACCCCCCCGGCTTGGTGCCTGTGTGCTGGAGTCATCCCCAGTAAACGAGAGGGTTACTTCCCTACACCTTAGGGCTGGGGAAAGGGTCCTGACTGTGGTTTGTGCGTACGCGCCGAACGGCAGTTCAGAGTACCCAGCCTTCTTGGAGTCTATCAGAGGGGTTCTGAAGAGCACCCCAGCTGGTGACTCCATAGTTCTACTGGGAGACTTCAACACCCATGGGGGCAAGGACAGTGTGACTTGGAGGGGCGTGGTTAGGAGGAACGGCCTCCCTGATCTGAACCTGTGTGGTGTGTTGTTGCTGGACTTCTGTGCGAATCACAGAAGGAGTCCTATCAAGCATGGATGGCTTGCTGGACTCCCGAAGCAGCTGACAGGTACCGGCTGGCCAAGCGGCACGCAGCTTCGGCGGTGGTTGAGGCAAAAATTCGGGTGTGGGAGGAGTTTGGTGACGCTATGGAGCACGACTTTCGGTCGGCCTCAAAGAGGTTCTGGCAAACCATCACCTCAGAAAAGGGAAGCAGCCCCCAGTTCACACCGTTTACAGTGCGGACGGGGGCTTGCTGACCTCGACTGAGGATATAGTTGGTCGGTGGAAGAAATACTTTGAGGCACCGGCTTGTTTTCCTTCAAATCTCTGGCGGAACTTGGGTAAGGGGGTCCCTACATTATAACAATCTAATGTATCTTATTCATTATGTATTTTGTAAAAGTAAAACATGAACAACAGATCCACTGTCCAGCAGTGCGAGCCTGGATTTTGCTTTTCAGAGAGAAGAAGATTATTATTATTATTATTAGTAGTAGTAGTAGTACAGTATAAGGTGAGAGAAAAACTGGAAAAATACAGTATAGTAGTATAGTTAGGCCCGCCAAACAAAGCGAGAAGGGTCGTCGCTTGCAAGGAAAAACATAAACATGCAAAAATGATGGGATTTGTAATTTTTACTTTCTGGTCTCTGATCTCTGGTTTGACCAAGTGCTCTCCGACAAAGTGGACAGCTTGGTTCTTTTTTCAGAGCAGAGGTTCTTTAGATTGACATACTTTCAAACAGCACTGCATGCATTCACCTGCACCGTTCAACAAGCTGGGAAAGTCCTCCGAAGTTATTTGGAAACAACTGCAAGTAATTACGTTTAAAAATGCCCCAAAAAGTGGTGAAACTGTACTGTACAGTTCATTGACTAGATTAGATTAGATTAGATTAGATTAGATTAGATTAGATTAGATTAGATTAGATTAGATTAGATTAGATTCAACTTTACTGTCATTACAGTACAATGCAACGGAATGCAGTTTAGGTCTAACCAGAAGTGCAAAAAGCAGCAAAGGTGCAGGATATGGGTATTAAAGTAAAGTTATATAAATTATAAAATGCAAAAGAAAGAAACAATGAATATTTGTAATATTTACAGATGAATGTACTATGAACATAATATACAGGTTGCTATCGACTATGTTCAGACATTTACAAAGTGAAAAATTTTTTTTACAGGTTGCTATTAGTATATGAATATGAAGATAGATTGAAACATTAAACATATTAATAATGTAATTTGAAATTTACAAATAGAGAAGTACAGATGTATATACTGAATTTTACAAATGTATATGGTTGGTTATGTACATTTACAAGTAGGTATGTGCAATATAGTGCAATTATTTTTGGCAATGTTAAATAGTGCAGTAATAATAGGGATAGCGTATGGGGTGTATGAGGGGGGTAAATAAATCAGTGTGGGGCAGAGTTCAACAGGTCTGGGGAAAAAGCTTCAGTCTGCTGGTTCTCGCCTGATGACACCTGAAGCGCCTGCCGGAAGCCAGGAGAGAAAACAGTCTGGGGCAGGGTGAGAGGAATCCTTAAGAATGCTGCGTGCTCGACGCAGACACTGTCTCTTCTGGATATCCTCGACGGCTGGATGAAATACACGCTAAAATACCTTCATCCTTTGTTCAGAATCAGCTACTTATTACACAACTTTGTTGTCATTCATTGCCGCAGCGTTACGGCGGTTTTACAGCTGAGCGTCTACTGACTTACATGGGGAAGCATAGGCTGAGTTGTTCCACTGCGCAAAACTTGACGGTCATTGGATAAACGCTTTGCTTTGTCCTGTCTTTCGGAGGCTAAGCGTCTCTGGGGGTCTATGAGGCAGTGGGCTGGCGTGAACACTCGGCTCCTGCATGATGATTGGATGATCTGTCTGAGGTGGAACCCCTTTTTGATTGACTCTGAAATCAGCAAATCAGTAATCTGGAAGTATAAACCTCCACCGAAGTATTTTCCAAGTTTTCATTCCATTGTTCTGAACTGATCCAGAGACTTTACCGATCCCCGGCGACTTTGTCTTTGCTAAAAAAGACTTGGAACGAAGGGTAGAATTTTTTTCATGGAGATCTTTCCAGTTAACCCTAGTTAGGCCTATACCCTGGACTGGTTTCCTTCCTTGCATGTCCAAGCTTATATTGCTAGCTAATAATCCATCTTAGTTCTGCTCTACCTCCCCAATGAAGCAACAGGACCCAAAAGAAATACACTTAACAAGTCCCCTCCATGCACACTCTGCCTAAACCATCATTACAGTCATTAGGCCTCAATAAGCGCTGTATCACAAGAGTTTGCCAGAATCCAGTTTAACCCAGCACAATTAGCACATCCGTTGGAGTAGAATTGCCCTGTAAAATGAGAATGCGGCTGACAAAGGAGCCAGGAGAGTTGGAGATAAAAAAGAGGGGTAAGTGTGAGGGAACTGGATAGCGAAGAATTGAGTGAGGACAGGGAGAGATTAAAACAGTTTGAATTGAGTCCACGCTTGCACCATTCATTTGGTATTCTGCTCAAATCAGCGCTTTTGTTGAACGTGGCACAAAGTAGTGTCAATCATCTCGACCCGGTTTTGTAGAACGGGTAAATTTATTATGAATTTGCTCGTGCAAATAATGGCTACGATACCCCCTGCCTGCTCGCTCCCCCAAGCCACCTCCTTCTACACCCTCCTTGCCTCCACCCCCGTATCAATGCTGCAGAATAGGCAATAGAGAGTGAAGTTAGCAATCTCAGGGCCACTCGCACTCTGGACCCACATCAAAGTGACACAGACGTCCAATCAGATTTGTCTTACAGGCATTACATGATGAATATGCTGCGCCTGCGGCACAAAAGCGCCTTTGTGTCTCCTCGGAGCAGAGACTATTCACAGCCCACCACAGCCAGCCAGAGTGGAAGTAAATGGCCAAAAGAGCCCGGGACAGAAAAAAAGCACCCAAACTTGTGCAGCACAATAGCCCATGCAAATCACAGCCCCCACCGCCTCCTCACTACTACACAGCCGCACCTCCAACTCCAGCCCTCCCCTCAAGCAGGAGCTTAGTTCCATACACATGCAGGGGTGTCAGGGATTCACGTCCGCGGTTCTTTCATTCTGTCTCCAATACAGAAGACTGACTTTTTACACCAGAAAGTACAAGTGACTTGGCGGCTGTCTACAGAAGAGTCTATCTATTGAAATTTTGGCTTGTGTGTGGTTCCTACAGCTCGGGACCTGCAGCAGGTGTCTTAGGTTACGTTCAGGGTAGGATTTCCAATTCGAATATTTTGTTTAAAATCTCATTTTTTATGTGATCGTTCACATTACCAAAGACAAATTCGACTTGTAATGTGAACGCAACGCGCCTTGGTGACAGCAGCACGACATCACTAGCATTTCCACATGTTTATGCAAGTAAAGACTGCTGCGGTGTACACTCCCAATGATGTCCAGTATCTGATCCGATACTGCGTAAAATCCAGGCTGGTATCGGCGATACCAATTCTTTTTTTTTTTTGTCTTGTCCAGCATCATAACAGCTGAATGGGAGTCAAGCTGCCTTTAAATGCTGAGCAAAATTTCTTTGCCAAGGGAGATTTCATAATCCAAATGAGTCTCCCTTGTCATTTGACTGCGTTTATTATGAATTTTGTTGCGCCACATTTCGATGCCGGACCTGACCTGAAAAGGGGACGGGTGGGGGGTTGGGGTGAGGGATATAAGAAAGGGTGCAGAAGAACCTCACAAACATATTTCAACCATATTATAAACAACCGTGATAATCAAGATTTCAGCAACAACCAGAACAGTCACAGAGCAAAATGAGCAAAAATACCGGGGAAAGAAGAAAAATAATAATAATAATAATAATGATAATACTAATATTCATGTACACACATTCATATACATATATATACATATACACACACACAAACATATATACACACACACACATATATACATATATATATGCACATATTTGTACACGTATACATACACATACTGTGCACATACACATATCCATGCAGTACATACATACATACACACACATACAGTGTGCAAATATATGTATACACACATACATACATACATATTTACTAATAATGATAAACATACAAGAAAAACAACGAGAAAAGAAACAGAACCTGATTAAATCTACATTAGTCTGCAGTGACAGGATAACCGCATCAGAGAACGAGGAGATGCCCGTGGTGAACACCGCCATGCATCCCAAACCACACTCCCTCCAAAAGTGAGGGTCCGACTAGGAAGACGCCGGAGCACGGCTCCGCAGCAGGCTCCCCACAGAGGGGAAGGCCCGACCCCGCCACCCCCAGAGGCAACCACGAGTCCACTCCGAAGAGGTGCAAGGGAAACCCGGCCCGACGCCGCCCGGGAGCCGAGCAGGGGCCACGGGGGGGGCCCGGCCGCCAACCGCCGTAACACCCGCCGGAGGCCGGCCAGCTTTGGGCAAGCAGCACCACTCCCAAGCCCCCGGGCCCAGAAGCCACCCAACCTCCCAAAGCAGGGGCCATACCCAACACCCCGGGAGCTCCAGGCCACCTCAGACACAACTGCTGCGGGCCAACGCCTTCCCCAACGCCAGAGGCAGGCGCCCATAGAGGGCCAATGGGTCTACCCCCCCCTCTCACCCCCCGTGACCCGTCCACCCCAGCCCCAGTACCCACACCCAACCCTGTTCCCATACTCACACATGCCACCACACATACACTTACACACCAACATTTTCACATATGCACCTGGATGTGCCACCCCCCCAATGCAGCGAGCAGCATCACCGCAAGCTCCCCCGAGACATGGGGCCATACCACCATACCCGGCCGCCGGAAAATCCACAGAGCGCCGCACGCATGCAGGCACTCCTCCCAGCACTGCCGCCGACTGAGACCCGGAGCCGAAACAATCCCCCCCCACCGCCCCCAGCCCCAGGGAGCGTCAAAGAAAACAGGGGTGTAATAGGACCCTCTACTCCCCGCCCCCCCACCCAGCTAAAAGTGTTATGAAGTGTGAGACGTGTGTGTGTAGGCAATTAAAATTGAGGAGCCGAAACTGTGTGACACCATGGGCAGAACCACTCCGCCGTCTGAGCACGGCTAAGTAGCTCTGCCCACCCTGTGACACAAGTCCCGGCCTCCCAAAAATGAATGTGAGGTGTCTGTGAGTCTATGTATAGTGAATAAGTGTAATTAAAACTGGGGAGTTTGCGGCCCCCAGGGCATGACAGAAGGAGGTCATGTTTGTGACCCCCCCCCCCCCACACCCCCATGGAGCACGCGCACTCCCCAAGATCCTATGTGCTTGTTTGCAGGGAGTGGGGGGGCGAGGGCGCGAGGGATAGTAAGACTAGGAGGGAAATTATATATATTTTTTTCCCTCCCAGAGGACGAGCCATTGGGCAGTAGGCACCCCTGTTTCCCGGGACCCACCGCGGGGCAGGGGCCGGCACGAGGCGAGGCGAGGCCCCGGACGCTCAGCGACCGCAGCCCGGGAGCAGCCTCACCCAGATGTTACACACTAGCCACCATGCGCGCCACTGTAGGAGACCCCGGCGGCCCACACCCCCGAACACCGCCACCGCCATCCCCACCCCGTATCAGAGAGGAACCCGGGCAACACACCCCACCACTCGAAGAGGCAGCAACCATCCAGGCACAATCACACACCTCCCCACTGCCCCCTGTGCCCACACCCATGTTCAATCCCCTGCACCCAACATACACACAAACACACTGACACACACCTGCACTCGCGCACACACACCCACACCCGCCCAACCCCCTGTACACTCCCCCAACCCTGGTCCTCCCAGGCACCAATCCGGCACTGGGACGCGCACCCATCCACCCCCACAGCAGCGAGTCCAGGCCAACCCAGATGCCCCCGGGGGTCAGATACGCCCCCACTCCTAGGCAGAGGCAGCCCCCGGAACCCAGGGCCCAGGAGTGCCGCCCTACCCACACCCAGCCAGCCCAGCCAACCGGCCCGGGGCCCGACGGCCACGACCCAGGCCCCAACCCACGGTCCCCCGCCCCTCCACCAACCGGTCGTCTCGGCACCAGACCTACCCCAGCCTCACAGAGATAAACACCGGTCCCCCGCAGAGCAGCATAGCTCAGCCCCCCTCCCCAAGGGACCCCCAGCGGCCCGTATGCCCCTGGCACCTCCGCCAGCCGCCCAACTCTCAGAGTGAAGTGAAAGAGTTAATCACCGGGGACCAGAGTGAATGAGATTGGTCCAATTGATTGTTTAAAGAGCTAGACATTGTCCCACAAGAGATATGATCTAATTAAAGGTTCCTAAATTGGTTCATACTTAGATTGGCTTTTGTTTTCCAATTCATGAGAATAGTTTTCTTTGCGAAGCATAACGCAGTAAGGACCATACGTGAGGTGTTATTATCGATGTTGATGCCACCTAAATGGCCAAGTAAACACAATGTGGGGTGTGCTGGAATATTACATCTGGACCAAGTGGACAGCTCCTCACATATTGGCGATACCAATTCAATACTATGCGCAAATTCATCTAATGTGTCTGGTAAAATTTAAAACATAGTGTACAGTATTTCAAATCATAGCATAAAGAATACAAGACATCATAGTCATATCTTGATTTATTTTAAACCGTGAAGTATATCGAGGTAGTGGGAGGATTTGCAATATAGCCAAGCTAAAATACAACATCAGAAAAAAATCAAATACCTGAAGTATCAAAAGTATCATTATTTTGATTTCAGAAAAGGCTTAAGAGCACGAAGAGCTGGTATCGGAGATATCGACATTTCGGTATTGGTGCGCACTTTACTAGCATGCTGTCTTTAAAGTGTTTGTGGCAATTTAAAGAATTTTTTGCTACGGAAGTCAATATTTTCTCAACCAAATGATTCCGTGTAGGAGATGGCAAACAACTTGGTATGTAAGTTTGTAGACAATTTATTGCCACGTCTGCTCCAAGCTTTGTGAGGGTGGGGTGGTGAGACATTGCCGAGAACTGCTTCACTAACACCTCATAAAAATCATTTTCGAATGAAAAGACATTTTGCCTACATGGGTAAGTACCTTCATCCAAGTCTTTCACGAAAAACTACGTCTTTCCATGACTGCCTACCTTTAAAGTCTCAGTAAGCACGGCAAAACACGCTTTTCTACGACGTATATATTGGATATATGCCACCTGCGTGCTCACAGTGCCGTCGCATCGCATACATATATGATCTATATCCACATAGGAGTTCCAGAGAGCACCCCAGCTGGTGACTCAATAGTTCTACTGGGAGACTTCAACGCCCATGTGGGTAATGACAGTGTGACTTGGAGGGGCGTGGTTGGGAGGAATGGACTCCCTGACCTGAACCCGTGCGGTGTGTTGTTGCTGGATTTCTGTGCGAATCACAGTTTGTCCATAACAAACACCATGTTCAAACATAAGGATGTCCATAAGTGCACTTGGCACCAGGACACTCTAGGTCACAGGTCTATGATCAACTTTGTGGTCGTATCATCAGACCTGCGTCCGCATGTTCTGGACACGCGGGTGAAGAGAGGGGCTGAGCTGTCAACTGACCACCACCCGGTGATGAGTTGGATTAGATGACGAGGAAAGTTGCCGGACAGACCTGGTAGACCCAAACGCATAGTGAGGGTGTACTGGGAACGTCTGGCAGAGTCTCCCGTTTGTCGAGTCTTCAACTCTCATCTCCGGGAAAGTTTTGCCTGCATCTCGAGGGAGGACCGGGATATTGAGTCTGAATGGGCCGTATTCCGTGCCTCCATTGCTGAGGCAGCCAGTCGTAGTTGCGGCCGCAAGATGGTCGGTGCCAGTCGTGATGGCAAGCCCCGAACCTGATGGTGGACACCGGCGGTTAGGGCTGCTGTCAAGCCTGAAGAAGGAGTCCTATCAAGCATGGATCGCTTGCGGGACTCCCATTCCAGCTGACAGGTACCAGGCAGGCCAAGCGGCACGCGGCTTCGGTGGTGGTCGAGGCAAAAACCCGGGTGTGGGAGGAGTTCGGTGAGGCTATGGAGGACGACTTTCGGTCGGCCTCGAAGAGGTTCTGGAAAACTGTCCGACACCTCAGAAAGGGGAAGCAGCCCCCAGTTCACACTATTTACAGTGCGGACGGGAGCTTGCTGCCCTCAACTGTGGATATAGTTGGTCGGTGGAAGGAATACTTCAAGGCCCTTCTCAATCCTACTGACGTGCCTTCCGTAGAGGAAGCAGAGTCTGAGGATACGAACGTGGACAGTTCTATTACCGTGGCTGAGGTAATTGGGGTAGTTAAATCACTCCCCAGTGGCAAGCCTCCG
The DNA here is from genome assembly GCA_024372805.1 of Oostethus manadensis. NCBI lineage: Eukaryota > Metazoa > Chordata > Actinopteri > Syngnathiformes > Syngnathidae > Oostethus > Oostethus manadensis. The sequence goes on along the minus strand of QODF01000002.1, from coordinate 387,168 downwards.
GGGGTAGACGAGTTCCGCTCGAAAATCCTCAAGGCTCTGGAGGTAAGAGGACTGGTAAAAAGGGTGACCGCAGGGTGTGTTCCAACTATAGGGGGATCACACTCCTTAGCCTCCCTGGGAAAGTCTACTCCAGGGTGCTGGAGAGAAGGGCACGACTGTTAGTCGAACCTCAGTTACAGGAGCTGTAATGTGGTTTTCGCCCTGGTCGCGGAAACCTGAACCAGCTCTACACCCTTGCAAGGGTACTGGAGGGTATGTGGGAGTGTGCCCAACCGGTCTACATGTGCTTTGTAGACCTGGAAAAGGCATTCGACCGTGTCCCTCGTGGTGTCCTGTGGGGGGTGCTCCGGGAGTACGGGATTGGTGGCCCGCTACTACGTGCCATTCGGTCCTTGTACAACCGAAGCAGGAGCCTGGTCCTGGTTCGCAATGCCAGCAGTAAGTCGAGGTTGTTTCCGGTGAACGTTGGCCTCCGCCAAGGCTGCCCTTTGTCACCGATTCTGTTCATAATCTTCATGGACAGAATTTCTAGGCGCAGTCAAGGTGTTGAGGGAGTCCATCTTGGTGACCTTAGGATCTCGTCTCTGCTATTTGCAGACGATGTGGTCCTTATGGCCTCATCAGGCTGTGACCTTCAGCGTTTACTGGAGCGGTGTGAAGCTTCTGGGATGAGACTCAGCGCCTCCAAATCCGAGGCCATGGTTCTCAGTCGGAAACGGGTGGACTGTACCCTCCGGTTTGGGAGTGAGGTCTTGCCTCAGGTGGAGAAGTTCGAAGTATCTCGGGTTCTTGTTCACGAGTGAGGGACGATTGGAGCGTGAGATCGACAGACGGATCGGTGCAGCGTCAGCAGTAATGCGGTTGCTGTACCAGACTGTCGTGGTGAAGAGAGAGCTGAGCCGGAAGGCAAAGCTCTCTGTTTACCGATCAGTCTACGTTCCCGCCCTTAACTATGGTCATGACTTATGGGTCATGACCGTAAGAACGAGATCGCGGATACAAGCGGCGGAAATGAGTTTCCTCCGTAGGGTGGCTGGACTCACCCTAAGAGACAGGGTGAGGAGCTTCGCCATCCGGGAGGAGCTCAGAGTAGAGCTGCTGCTCCTTCACATCTAGAGGAGCCTGTTGAGGTGGCTCGGGCATCTCATCCGGATCCCTCCCGGGTGAAGTGTTTCGGGCATGCCCAGTCGGGAGAAGGCCCCGGGGATGACCTAGGACATGCTGGAGGGACTATGTCTCACAGCTGGCCTGGGAACGCCTTGGTGTCCTCCCGGTGGATTGGGAAGTCTGGACTTCCCTACTAAAACTGCTGCCACCGTTACCCGGACTCGGATAAGCGGAGGAAAAGGGAATGGAATGGAATATTTTTAAAAATTATATGAATTTGCTTTGTCACACAAAAGGCAAAGCTAGGTTGATGTTGTGTTCGGCTAGCTTGCTCTCTGGCTATCCATTTGTAATGTCAGTTTAAAAAAAAAACAATAAAAAAAACCTTTAATTGAGGCCAACTGATAATGAAATCGAGTATGAAAAATAATTAATATAGGAGCACTCTATTATCCATCCATCCATCCATTTTCTATACCGCTTATCCTCATTAGGGTCACGGGGATGCTGGAGCCTATCCCAGCAGACTTTGGGCGAGAGGCGGGGTACACCCTGGACTGGTTGCCAGTCAATCGCAGGGCACATATAGACAAACAACCAGTCACACTCACATTCATACCTATGGACAATTTAGAGTCCCCAATGAAGCTAACATGCATGTTTTGGAATGTGGGAGGAAACCGGAGTACCCGGAGAAAACCCACACACGCACGGGGAGAACATGCAAACTCCACACAGAGAAGCCCAACGGAGATTCGAACCCAGGTCTTCCAGATCTCCTGACTGTGTGGCCAATGTGCTAACCACTCTGCCACCGTGCCGCCTTACTAAAAAGCTATATGCGTAAATGTTGTTAGATAAAAAAACACAATAATGTAATGTCGGCAAACTTTTGATGAGGCTGAATGACTGCACAAATCAGCCTACAAACCGCGTATACCTTACACCAAGACGCACGCCACACTTCAATGCAGCCAGCTTGGCTTGTAAATTCTTCTTCTCTCTTGGACTGGCTTTAACTAGCGGACAAAATCACAGCTCGGAACCATGCTCTTGTTGCTACAATATCACGTGAAAACATAAGAGTCCAAATAAAACTTCCAACTGCTGCCTATGTCAATTGGTGATGAGCCGGGTATTCGTTTTGGACGAGTATTCGTTACGGCTAATGCATTTTTGCCGAGTACGAGCATGAAACGAGTACAGCCCGTCATTATCCGCAATCGTGATGAAGGAAAATTTTGCTGTATTCCGGTTTGTATGATATTTAAAGTTAGTTGGTAAACTAGCTATCAATCAATCAAATTGTATTCATATAGCTCCTTGCATCAGCTATGGCTGAACCAAAGTGCTGAACAACAGTGCAAGAAGTACAACACGGGCATAAAAAACAATAAATAAAATGCATTAAAGGAAAATAAATACATTAAAATAGAAAGTGTCACTTAAGTTACGGTTTGCCTCAAACAAATGTAAATCTGGGATGGACCGCAATACAACAGGTAGGAAAATTCCAAAGCCAGGGACCAGCTACAGAAAAGCTTCGTCACGCCACCTCCAACAGCAGCTGTTGGTTGGCAGAGCTCTGCTAGGGCGATGAATGTTTCAAAGCGCACATAAATAGGAAAGGGCGGCTCCGAAAACCGCCTTAAAAACAAACTGTTTAAAATCAACTGAAGCTGGTCAACTAAAAACTAAAGTTTTTAACTCCGGTAAGACAGAGTTGAAAATGGCTCATGTCATGTTGGTCACTCCCGGCGTGTTTTTTCAGGTTTTCCTCAGCTCAGCTCATATCTAAAGTGATTTGGTAAACTTCTTTCGTAATGTATGTGGTGCATTTGACAAGACAGAGCTGTAAACGGCTCAAGTTGCGTCGGTCACTCCCTGTTCTTCTTTCTGTCTGCTTGCTTCTAATTTGGCTATTGATATAAATTCTGTTGGAAAACTTTGCTTGTAGTACTGAACATGGTGGTTTTGAGATCACTTACACACACACAATTCGAATCTCAATAGTTTTCAAATAAACAGTAAATACAGCAACTTCTGATCAGGGATGAATGGCTAGCACGTTGGCCTCAGGAGGTTCAGGGTTCGAATCTCCGTTGGGCATCTCTGTGTGGAGTTCCCCCCGTGCATGTGTGGGTTTTCTCCGGGTACTCCTTTTTCCTCTCACATTCCAAAAACATGCATGTTAGGTTAATTGGCAACTCTAAATTGTCCATTACAGTATGAATGTGAGTGTGATTGTTTGTTTGTCTGCCCTGCGATTGACTGGTGACCAGTCCAGGGTGTTCCCCGCCTCTCTCCCCAAGTCAGCTGGGATAGGCTCCAGCATACCCGCCACCCTAATGAGGATAAGCGGTATAGAAAATGAATGAATAAACTTCTGATCAATCCATGTCAATTTCATACTGAAAATAATGTACCAATTTGAGCCCCACCCATTTATGGTGTATGCCCCCCCCCCACCCACCCACCCACTCCAAGTACAGATATGACTTCAGATCAGTTCATTTAAATGAATGTCGATGTTAGTCAGTCAGTCCCAGGAGCATCAAGGTAAGCGTGTTACACCGTGATGGTCGTTCACGTCGGTGGAGATGTGTTAGTATAATATAACAAAAAGTGAAATGTGTAAAGCCCATTAAAATGATCAGACAATTTCATGTCATGTTTTTTCAGTGTTTTCAACCGACAAAAAACTGTGTGTGGCTTTTGTTTACATGAAAACAAGGCTTTGGAACTTTGATATACTTTGATATATAAATACTGTCAAATGTTGTTCACCTTTACCATAACTACTCAAAGTGGCAGGATGGATCCAAATATTGATATTATGATTACTAGTATAGTGTAGCCGTAACAAGATTGATATTTTTCACTTCTCTTCGGTGTTCTTTGTTGTGTTGTACAAATATATTGTTCATTCATTTTCTGTACCGCTTATCCTCATTAGGGTCACGGGGATGCTGGAGCCTATCCCAGCTGGCTTTGGGCGAGAGGCGGGGTACACCCTGGACTGGTCGCCAGTCAATCGCAGGGCACATATATACAAACAATCATTCACACTCACATTCATACCTATGGACAATTTTAGAGTTGCCAATTAACCTAACATGCATGTTTTTGGAATGTGGGAGGAAACCGGAGTACCCGGAGAAAACCCACACAAATATATTGTAATATTTATATATTGTATTTGAATTTCCTTCAGGACCAATAAAATGTCAATCTAGTTATTGTTTACCAAATACCATATGTCCATATGTCAACCAAAAACGTCTTGCACCAGGAGGATGAAAAGAAAAGCTTACGGAGATGGGAGGAGAGGGCCCCAAAGCATCACACATCATGTGATCTCAATCCAAAAGAGCATGCTTTTCACAAACAAGCAAGCCTTTCAGAAAGGAAACTATGAATTTATTGATGTTATTGACTACAAATGATATTCTCCTATGATGATATTTACATCTGTGTCACTTTGTCCAAATACTATCGAGTCCCTGACAATGGAGGGGCTGTAAAACCTAAAAAATACTAAGGTCTTCACTTTACATTTATAATCCAACGTGGTGTAAAGAAAAATCATTAAAATACTGTCAGTGGCCAAATACTTCTGCTTTATTCATCAAAGCATTAATAAGACAACACATCAAGGGAAGACTTTTGTACCGCTACACACAAAATCATTTCTCTGTGTGACGTGCAGAATCCGGCCGAGCAACATGTTCGATTGCTGTCAGGTAAATATGGTGCTAATGCTATGTCATGTTGACACTGTGGGACACAAAACACTGATAAAGACATTTTGAGCACACATGCGCAGAAGTAACCTCCACACAAGACACTCGCGTGTACGCGGGCAGCACATGATGGATTATTAAATAATGGATTCATATTAACATGGCCCTTGCATTTGCAACAGGAAAATGACCCGGGAGGACAAAACAGCATGAATAAATCCATCTTGTCCTGCTACAGCTGAGGAGAAAATTGCATATCAATCAATCCGTCAGCGGACAAACGTTCTCATTCATTGCGTGACTTGGCCTCTGGTTGACACTCAAGGACATCAGAGGCACCATCGAGCGTGTCATAATGGGGCAGCGGGGTGTCGCACGCCCCAATTTGATTTGTCTTGGGGAGGCTTGGTGACGTAGGAGGTTATACGACACATTATGTTCTTCGAGTCATTTATCACCTGTTTGATCCTGACTAGGCCGCTAGTCAATAGACACACCAGAGCTTTTGTCACCTCCCTCCCAAGTGCAGCCACGTGGCTAGCACCTGCAAGCAGTGTGTGTGTGTGTGTGTGTGTGTGCGTGCGCTTTTTATCGGGTTAGGAATGATACGTAATCCGACTGCCTACTGTGGTACAAGCATGTTATTTTACTTCAAACTGAAAGCACATATCGATGAGCAGTTTTTGTTCTCACTGAGCAGACCGCCCCGCCCCACAGCAATACCAAAGCCGTCAGTGCACTGTCAGCTCCAGCAATGCTTTGAGAGCATAGTGGAGCTCTGCGCATCCATGAATCACGCATGCGTGAGGAGCAATGGTGGATCTCGCCCTGTTTTACGGAGCGAGCTCTACAACGTCAGGGGCCTGCCTTGTGCTGCTCCAACAGTTAAAATACGGGAAATTATAAATACATTTCCACATGTATGCAAGGAACCATATTTGTTAACTTCCAATTAAATTATGTGATTTATCTCTGCCAGTTAGCATAAAAGGTACTCCATCCATCCATTCAATTTCTTATCCGAGGTCAGGTCGTGGGGGCAGCAGCCTAAGTGGGAAAGCCCAGACTTTCCTCTTCCTGGCCACTTTGTCATTGGCAAAAAAGGTAAGCAAATGCGATGGGGGTACGCAAATAGAAATGAAAAACAATTAGCAGAAAACACTCACAATCACGAGTGCAAATGAACCCCTCACTGCGCTGCACTGCACTGAGGATAAGGGAGCGGAAAGGAGACAGAGCGTGAAGTTGTTCATTGCTGTGTGTGCATCATATGAACAAAAAAGTAAGTCTGATGATTATTTTGTGCAAGATTTCATTTTTATTGGTGTTGGCCAATGGCCGCACGGTGAAGCGGTGAAACCTGTCACTGGTATTCCCCAAAATGAAGCCATATTGTTGGTTGTATGTATTTTTGTATTGCCGATACTGCTTTATTATGAATGTTTAACTTTCCTCTTCAATTAAATTTTTATGCAGACGTAAACCACAGCCATCAAAGTGGAGCTCAAATTCAAGCCATTCAAAGGGAAGGATTCCAACATCAGACTGTAATAGAGTCCTATTATTTCCGCGGAATTGCGAAACTGCCGCCGCACGTTGGATGAGTGGGTAGTACATTGGCCTCACAGTCAGTAGGTTCAGCGTTCAAATTTCCATCAGGCATCTCTGTGAGGAGTTTGTATGTTCTCCCCGTGCGTGCGTGGGTTTTCTCCGGTTACTCCGGTTTTCTCCCACATTCCAAAAACATGCATGGTAGGTTAATTGGCGACTCTAAATTGTCAATTAGAGTGTGAATGGTTGTTTGTCTATATGTGCCCTGCGATCGACTGGCGACCAGTCCAGGGTGTACCCCGCCTCTCGGCCAAAGTCAGCTGGGATAGGCATCAGCATACCAGTGACCCTAATGAGGATAGGCGGTATAGCAAATGAATGAATGAATGAATGCGTAACTGGCCAATAAATGCTAAATTTACTGTTAAAGTGGAGTCTCACAGAAAGTGGGATAATGTGAATGAAAAACCGTCGGAAGACTTAATCATGGCGGAATCCAATTACAAACACAAACCGCCTTCTGCCCTGAAAGTCGGCAAAAGTTGGCGAAACCTCCTTTTAGATTCCCTCCCGTTAGCTTCCATTCACGGAGCGTGTATATTTTCACTGATTTAATGTGATGAGTAGAGAAACAGACAAAACTAAATAAAGTTTTACTTGCTGGAATTTAGGTTGGGAAAAACGTTAGAATGTAATGAGAATAAAGTCATAATATTTCTAAAAGCAAATTTAAAAAGATTATTTAAGAAGAATGTAGAAATATTTGATAAAGTCCAAAAATAAAAAATAAAAACCCAACAGCAAAAATGGGAAAAAAGAGCAAATACAAAAGTTCATAATAATAATACGCTTTTTCATCTACATCACTGAGCTGAGGTGCATTTTTTCTTGAAATATTTTTACAAAATATAAAATTGGCCATTGTATCCTTTCATTTTTCAGTATGTGGCCCTTGGTGGAAAAAGTTTGGACACCCCTGTGTTAGAGTGTCAAAGTAAACACTGGAACCCCGGGATACAAAATGAATTCGTTCCAAAAGGATTTTTGTAAGAATTAGTGTTTTTCTCGTTGAACCACAGCTCCCCTGTGCCAGCAGCACTCATGCTGCAACCACCTGCATAATTGACTGCAGACATGACACAATTATTTTGTACTGACTTGTGTTGCCAGCTGTGGAGACAATAATGGATGTGTGTTGTCATTTTTAGAGGATGTAAATCCATACTGCTGTACAAGCTGTACAATAACTACTACAATGTAAGTTTCATTCCAATACTTTTGTCCCTTGAGAAGATGTGAGGTAATAAAAAATGGTTGCTGTAAAATGTGTGTACTGTGGCTAAGGCAACAAATGAGAAGACTGGAATGTTGGTTGTTGTTGTTCATGTGAAAAGAGGCACTCATGGCCATATTGCATTTATCACCAGGTCACATGTGGTTCTGAATGCATAAATAGTTATTTTAATTTGACTGCACTGCAACTTGTGTTTTTTTATAAACTTTTTAGTCAGCGTTCCAAGATAATGATCAAAAATGAATTACCTTATCAAAAGTTTAAGACCATAGTCTAAATCTTGGTAAAAAAAAAATGTGGATTCAATGTATGGTATTCACACCATCATGATCTCTTGATGGCAAAGGCAAAAAACTTTCACTCTCTGAACGCGGCCAGTTTCTTGAGCTCCATATTTTTGAGCTAGGGTCTTAAAACTCTGACCGGCTCATGAAAACTTTAATGGTTTGTAATAAATTGCTTACTCAAAAAAAAGTCTCACTTTCACTTTCCTTCTTTTTTGCATTTTGAAGCTCTACTTAGAACCTCCTTAAGAGCTGACAGCGGAAAATGTAAATTCCTGCCATTTTTCAGCTGGCCTTAAAATATAGATCAGGACAATAGATAGGCTGCTGAACTCGTGCAGCTTTTTTTTGGCATCAGAGCCTAATGGTAGTAATTCTGTTGAATCATTTTCAATAAAGGCCTTCCTCAATTTAAATAATGAGGCGCAAAGGAAGCACAATGGCGCCCACAGTGGGGTGCAGCGCTTCGTGTTTTGCAGGAGATGTGCTCGTGATTGAGCCTGGCATGAAAAACACAGTTGGAGATACAAGCAGTCTACAAGCCCAGGTTTTATTTAGATTGATCTCAGCCAACCCAATACGAATTTTGACCGGACTCATTGTTTTGCTGACTTTCCCGGGACCGTATTTCTAATAGGCTTTGAGAAGAGTGAATTGGTCCCCCTCCTCCTCTCCCCCCCCCCAAAAAAAACACTCTCCCTCCAGGCGAAATCGTGCACTTGTGAAACAATGCAATGCATGAAACGTAATATTAATCTCCCCACCCTGAATGCGGACAAAGAGTGGTTGTAGGTGCACCTCTCTAGTGCTTATTGAGGGCCCAATTAAAGGTTACGGGAAAAGGGCGGAGGGTATAGGAGCACCCCACAGTTGAAGCAAACCAACACAGGTGTTTAATATAAATAGATTATTTATTTATTACAAAAAAGGTTTTACACAAAATATATCTGTTAAAATCGAATATTTACATTTGAGGCTACCGGAAGCGGAGAACAAGTGCATAAATCAATAAAGATCTCCTATAGCAGGGGTGTCCAAAGTGTGTGGCCGGCGGCTCATTCTACACATACAACTTCCTAAAACAGCAACAACAAAAACAAAGGAAGAAACGGCAAAAATGCATAACAAACGAGGGGAAAGTTGGAATGTTAACAATGTTTTTTCTTCAAATATATTCAACTTGTTATCATATTTTTTCAACGCATGCATTTTTTAGTACGTGGCCCTTGGTGGAAAAACTTTGGACACCCCAGTCCTAGAGGATAAACTACAATCTGTCCCAGGTAGTAGCCATGGTATTGCTGTCAGGTCACACGCTTACAAAACTTCATCCATGACGGACAAGAGTGTAGAAAAATATGTCTTCATATGACAGTGAATGACAAGTGTAAGAAATGTATACACCATGTGAAGCAGAAAAGTTTGCTGACGCATCATCTTCCAGGACGCTGTCACCCATTAATTGCACTTATTCAGCAGTTTTACTTCAGCGTCAACATGACACAGTCCCACTCCTTCACTTTGTATGCAGCAGGGGTGGAGGTGGAGGTCCATCCCATCCCGCTTTCTCCTCTGCTGTCATTATTGCTCGGCTGCTTCCCATGCAGAGGCAGTCAGGTGATGGAGGGAGTCACAGGCTAGCGTCCAGTCTCAGTCCCTGGCTTTTACGCACCGCGCGGTTCAGTACCGGTCGAACCAGGTGGTAAAGTCCAACAACTCTTGCTCCTCGGAGCTCAGGGGCTCGTAACCGCCTTCGTCCGACGAGTACGCGGAGTGAGGCGACTCCGGGTCGGCTGAGTAGGTGTTGGAAAGCGTCGGTGAAGGCAAGCCGCACTGGAATGCCGCCGAGACTGCGTCGTGCTCGTCTAGAAGCTGCTGCAAAGCCCTTATGTACTCCACCGCGGAGCGCAGCGTCTCCACTTTGCTCATCTTCTTGTTGGCGGCCCCGTTGGGCACATGCTGGCGCAGCGTCTGGAAGCCCATGTTGACCTGCTTGACCCGGTTCCTCTCGCGTTCATTCCGCCGAGCCACGGCCACCGGCTGCTGCTGAGGGATGGAGTAGCCCAGGCCGGTGAAGCTCAGGCGCCGCTTGCAGCGCAGCAGCTCGGGCGAGTTGGAGCGCTGTCTCTTCAGCACTTTGCTTCGGTTCTGATGGGTCGCCGCCCCGCTGCTGGCGTGCACGGCCGGGAGGGAGCAGTCCTGCGCGCTCAAGCCGGCGCGTCTCTCGGTGATGGCAAAAGTGAAGGCGGTATGCGTGGTGGTGATGGTCGCCATGTCCGTGACAGCTCCCGTGATAGATGCAAGTGATGCTTGGCGTGGGAGGGGGAGGCCCGTGCGTCCAACGTGGTCTCTCTTGACTGCCGATGTGAGCCAAACGTTGGCAGCACTCCTCTTTTTCAACACGCGCCCCGACGCGCACCCCTCCCACGCACGCTCCGCGGCAATGCCCCGCCCCCGCTGTGTGATTCCTCCGCGGGCCAGGCGCGTGGCTCCGGGAGCTCAATAAACAATCTGAGCTTTCAGTGCGCGCCGAGCACGCGTTGGCCTCATTTGCATGCCAATGTCTCCAACTTGAAGGCCCATTGGTCCATTCAAACCATGCGAGAAGAAAGCAAGTCGACGGGAGAGGGGGATAGACAGAAAAGGCGAGGAGGGGGGGAAAAAGTGCATAGTTGGGCTCTTTGAAATGCCTTTTGAATTTGACAATGTACCCCTGGCAAGTCTTCAAATTATAAGTCTTCTTTCTCCTGCAGCTCTTTGCAACCACGAATACCAAGACGCCGCGTGCTGTATCCAGGCTGCAGACCAATAGATGCGAAGCGTGTCTCTGCGCGCAGTAATTGGCCGGCTTGCGGAGTGGACACCGTTAATGGCGTGCGCGTCTATGTGCGCTTTATTCGACTTGGAATGCAAACATAGCGCAAAGCACATCCCGAATACACGGAAATATTTCAGCACCGTCTCAGAGGGGACAGTGGGCTTGCAGTTTTTGATCTGCAAACATCTTAGGAAGATTCATTGGCGTGTTTTGTTATGGACTTTGCAACCTGTTTGTTTTTAGGGGGGGGATGCACTTGGTGTGGAAATCTGACGGAGCCCGGAATACGTAGGATGCAGAACATAGTCCAGTTGCGCCCTCTGGTGGTCAAAAAGAGTCATGATTGCACTTTGACGTTGCTTATAGTATGGAAGAGCTTCGCAGTAATACTTAGAATGTCGTGCAAAAGTACACTCATTTCAACGTTTCCGTTAATATGCAAAAAAATGCCATTGAAAAATTGTGAGATACTAAAGCAGAGTTTTTTATCAGTTTTATTAGCTATCATCATCAAAATTCCATCCATCTTCTATGCTGCTTATCCTCATTTCAAACAAAAATACCCTTGAAATTGTCACTGTCTCGCTAACAAAGGTAACCCGCAGGGTCATCTCAATAAATTATATAAACACTTGATATTATATTATTACATTATAGCATTCATCCCCTACAGAAATTCACATTTCCAGTGTCATAATAAACCGAATCACTTAAAAATAAAACAAGGCAAGCTAAGAGAGGTATGAAAAATGAAAAATTAGAATACAAATAAATAAGTTCAGAACAGATCAGTTTAATTCAATGAAACACAGTAACTTAATATGTCCAGTCCTGTGTGTGTGTTTTATCGCTCCCCTTCTGTTGAGTCAAAAAGCCACATGGCAAGGAGGAGGATTGACTTGCTCAGTCTTTCAGTGGAGCAGGACAGTGACAGTAATGTATATAACATATACAGTACATCAGATTCATTTTCATTTTGATTGGATATTATTGCATTTATAAAGATTTTATTTTAGTTTTTCAATTCAAAAAGTTCTGCTATATTCTATACATTCACTACACATAGAGTGACATGTTTCATGAATGTGTTTATTCATTTCTCAGATAGCTTAGAGTAAGCGTTAAAAAAAAAACAATTTGGTATCCCATTAAAATGGTATTACACTCCATCACGGACAAACCAGCGGCATCCAATGCACAGCACCACCTCCCACCAGAAGAGCACTTTCAGTAATAGATTACTATCACTGTCCTGCTCAACTGATAGATTGAGAAGATCAGCCCTTCCCCACCCCATGCCTAATAATAATAAAGGCATAATGAGTAGATTGCTCCCAGGTGTGACCAGACACACCCCTCAGGTGCATTGCAACACAGAGAAGACATGCTGCAGCGGAGTGACTCAAACAACGTAACACGGTAGTTATTCAATAATAATAAATGAATTCAAGATACATTATATCAGACACAGAGGGATTCTTTAAATAATAATACATGGATAAATTGCCTATCAATGATATCAGATACTGTGGTATTTATTAAATAAACAAAAAATCACAATAAATGATATCAGAAACTGGTATTCATTCAATATTAATGAAATATCAAATAACTAATAATAATTCATAATAATTACTAAATGTCATCACCCTCCCACACATGCATTGTGACGTGTGGGAATTCTGGACATGTAATGGTACAGTATCCTCACTGCCTGATACATATCTTGGTTAACATTAAGGCCACGGTTCGCTTCATTTTCAGTATCGTGAAGGAACATAAAACTGCTGAGCTTTTGTGCGTTCAGTTTTCCAAGTCCAAACGTCACGCCACAATTTGTGCACGGCTGCAACTGCAGGAGGCGCCAAGGGATAGCCCACTGAAAAAAAGTGTAACTTGATCCTGTTGTATGAATACAAATATGAGTCAGTCTTATCCGTGTCACACAAACATGACATGATTGTGCATGTGTGCACTGCCAGCAGCGTTCCCAACAGCCGTAATGAGCCGACAAGGATTGCACTTTGCACTTATTCGCACTTATCTTGCATCTTCATTTAAACGCTTTGATAGTTAGATAAAAGCTTTCCACATCACTTCTCGTTTTTGGATGCCAAATATGACCTTTTGCCACAGTGTCATTTGTTTTTAAAACAAACAAGCAATGTGGTTAGTTTGGAGCTTGTTTTTGTCCCACGTGGAAGTGGATATTATGTCCATTTGGTGACTTTTTTTAAGTGTCCATTGTTGTCTTCTCCTCCAAACACTATTTGTGTGTTATTGTTTGCCAGAGACCCTTGGAATTGTTTGATGGTGACCCGGGCAAATAGCACTCATCATAAATACATTTAAAAACGCACAGTTAATCCACATGATCGGTATCGGCCGATTTCACTCATTGATGACCCGAATCGGCGCCATAAAGCCCCGATCAGAGCATCCTTAGCTAAAACAGTAACTTGTACTATAAATTGAAGGAGAAAAAAATATAATCAGATTGATGAAACCTTTTGGGGGCTCTTTAAAATCTTGTGGCCCTGGGCAATTACAATGTTAAGCAAAAGCAGGAAGGATCAGAAAAAGCTTTACCAGAACCAATTCCATGTGGGTGTATTCCAAAAGGTTGACAAGTAGAGACCATTTCCAACTGGAAAGTAATTCTTTGTTGACATGCATCTTTTGGATATGTGTGAGGAAGCTAGAAAAACAGAAGAAAACCCAAGTAAGAATGGGGAGAACATGCAAAGGCGCGATTCAAACCCGGAACCAACTGGTTGTGAGTCAGACATGTCAAGTAGTCATGCTCCGCTGTGTTGCCCAATATAATGTAGACAGCATTTGAGATCCACCCACCATATTACTACATGCAGTTCAAGCAGCATCTTAATTACCTTTTTCTGTTCATGTTTAGTTTTCTGGATTTTTGCATTATAAACTTTAAAAAAAAGTCAGTGACCCAAAAAGGGACACAGCAAAACTTTCCTGTAGAAAACAAATCCGCAGATTGAGATTAGGATATGGGCGTCCCAACTTGACCTCTGGAATGTGGTGAAACAAGAAATGCACGTCATGCATGCTATCGTGTTAACATGGACGCTTTGTAGGACAGCAAGGGATCAGTTGGATCAGAGAATTCAAGCGTGGAAGAGACAGTGTTGAAAATGACCTAAAGTCAGGAAGACCCCCTAAGGCAACAACCAAGGATAACCTTGACCTTGTTCTAAAGATGGTCATGCAAGATCGTCGGAGATCATGTCGTCAGATAGCAGAGAGACTTGGGATAGCCACTGAGCTAGCAGACAACATTCTGACCAATAACCAAGGGAATGCCTTCACTCAGTATGACATCCTGGGAATCCCAGAAAACCAAGGCCATGACCTTGCCAGTTGAAGGAACAACCTTGGCCTTCTTTGGGGTCGGTGATGACTTGTGCTTCCACTGCTTTGATTGTTCTTTGGTTTCGGGTTCGATAGTGATGAATCGAGCAAGGAAATTGTCTTTATCACCTTCAAACAGTTTAAGATTGCTCGTGGACACAGTACACTTAGTGCTTTCTGTTCAGGTGTCAAAAGACAAGGGACCTGCCTTGCAGAAACCTTTGAGAACCAGTTCTTTGGGCAAAATTTTGTCTGCTCGCTCAATGGCTAACCAAGTGTCTATCTGACGATATGATATCCGACCATCTTGCATGAGCATCTGCAGAGCAAGGTCAAGGTTATCCTTGGTTGTTGGAGTCTTCCTGACCCTGGATCATCTTCAACACTGCCTCTGCCACGCTTGCATTCTCGGATCCAACTGTCGCATATGAAGGGGCTCTTTCTGGTGATGTTCTCACCATGTCTTCATGTATTTCTGAGGCTGTAAAGCCTTTTTAAATGCAGGTTCTTAATGACTGCATAATTTTGTGTTTTCTCCATTTTCGCTAAATCCTTGGCCCTCGCATATTCAAAAATCTGCAGAAAAAATAAGAAACATATAGGCTCCAGCATACCTTATGAGGATAAACGGCAAGAAACAAAAAGAAAAAAGAAACAAAAACAAGCAGATAAACCATAATTGACACACTTTGGACACCCCTGCTGTATAGCAGGTATTAAGGTACATTGCTGTTGAATTTGTCATAATGTAATGTGGTCCTGATTTGAACTGTGTGTGAAGTGACGGGTGTGTCAGTATTTATTAATAGATGACACATTTTAAAAAGTGATTGTGAAAAGTGGTTGTAATGTTATGTGTTGGGCAATTTAAACCAAATGACTGCTCAACATGGAGCACCTATGAGGCTTTAATAGGCAGGAATAGGGAAGTGTTCCGATTGAGAGCGCATCACTTCTGTATTACTGACATCTCCATTGTGTGTGTGTGTGTGTGTGGAGGGGGGGGGCAAAGACGTCACGCAAAAAGCATAGACTATGGTTTGTTGCATTAATTAGCATTTGCATTTTAACACAAATACATTTGTTGGATGACTGCGGTAGAAAATTGGACAAGCCCTCAAAGAAAATGGAAACTAGATTTTCCAGTTTTGCCCTTGACGTAGCTGAATTGTGGGATGGAGTGGTTTAGTTCCATGCATGTCGTGGGGATGGTTTCCCTCACTGTCAGTTATTAATACACACTTACACGTGATATAGTTGCACAACACACCTGTGTTGAGGCCAAAAGTCCCTTTATTAACACATTCATCACACATGTATTCAACTCTAAATTCCCTAAAACCCAGTAGTTTCACGGGACGA
Source organism: Oostethus manadensis (assembly GCA_024372805.1). Classification (NCBI taxonomy): domain Eukaryota; kingdom Metazoa; phylum Chordata; class Actinopteri; order Syngnathiformes; family Syngnathidae; genus Oostethus; species Oostethus manadensis. The sequence goes on along the minus strand of QODF01000002.1, from coordinate 371,631 downwards.
TATTTTGGTGAGCGCTAAAGGTCAGAGCATGTCGTGTCATTTGATTGAGTCTTCCGGTAGCCACACTTTATCCACTGATTGCCGCATACTGCAAAACTGTTTTACCAAGCACAGCAGCAATGGTGACATGTGAGAGGCTTTGTTTATGCAACCGTGATCAAAGAGAGAAAGCTATTTTGCCATCGCCACCAATAGATCATGACAATATGAATACCAGAAAATGACATTGAATCCACATTTTGGCCAATGTTTTTTACCGTGTGATCAGCTGAGGAACAGCCTATTTCACCTTAATGGTTGTTGTCTAAAAACATGTTTTGCCGCACTTCGTTTTGCATTTTGAAGCTCTGCGTAGAACGTCCTTAAGTGCAAAATGTAAGTTCTTGGAATGTTTCCAACAAAACACCTACCTCACTCACGATGCAACCAAAAACAACAAAGAAGATAACTGTACCACACGGGACTATGTAAATATCAAAACAAGAATACACACTAATGTACATCCATCCATTTTCTATGCCGCTCATTATGGTCGCGGGTATGCTGGAGCCTATCCCAGCTGACTTTGGGCAAGAGGGGGGTTACACACTGGTACACCAGCCAATTGCAGGGCACATAGAGACAAACAACCATTCAAACACACATTCACAACTATGGACAATTTAGAGTCACCAACTAGCCTAAAATGCATGTTTTTGACATGTGGGAGGAAACAGGAGTACCCGGAGGAAACCCACACGGGGAGAACATGCAAACTCCACACGGAGATGCTCAATGGAGATTCGAACTCAGATCTTGGAAATCTCCTGACATGCTAACCACTCGACCGCTGTGCGGCCACTAATATACATGCAAAAACAATATGATTTTACACTAGTATAGAACCCGCAAGGCATGCTGGAAAGCCCATTTGCACACTTCCAGCAGAGGTCTACTTGTTGTTAGTATCATCATTTCAGTTTCTGGTTTGATTGACACAAAGTGCTGCAAAATGCACTACACGTACAACACCCCTGTATTGCACAGTGCATTGACTTGTTTTATCCAGCCATGGATGAAACATAGCCGTGATTACTGTTGTTGTTGTTTCAATCAGGAGATGAAAAAGATTTGTATTACAATAAGTTGAAGAGGATGATGAAAAATGATGCAAGAAAACAAGAGACGTCTGAACTTTCATTTCTTCCCAGCAGTGAAACTCCACTTTGTTACTACTAACCAACCCCCACGCAAAACCAATTTGTACACCTGGAAGTGTGTCATTGGCTCTTAAAAGAATAACTCCAGCCATGAAACAAACACGCCCTCTTATGCAGGGAAACCACAGGAAGTGGTGCCCTCCCACTGCTGTCACATTTATAAAATCACCCCATAGTGTCGGACAGAACCAGATAAACGCCGGCTGAAAGAGTCAATCTTTTAAGAAATGCAACGGTAAGGAGAATCTTTCTTAGTTTCTCTTTTAGCTGAGGCTGGACTGTCTTATGGTGTGCTCGGTAGTTCCCATTAACACTTCCTGTGTGGGTATACTGTATTCCCTGAATCTGCTAAAGTCCATTTGTTCATTGCACGACTGGTTATTCTAAAGAGTCATGATTAAGCTATTATGTTCCCTCCCATGCAGTCCTTCCAAGCCACTGTTTACCCACTGGCTCATCCATCAGGTAGAGATGGGTCAGTACGAGGGCTTGTGCTACGTGGCTCCAAACAAGGTCAGAGTTCCCTGGAAGCACAACTCGCGAAAGGACTGCAGTGCTGCCGACACTAAACTATTTCGTGTAGGTCTCACTTCCTCCATTGAACCTGTCAGCGCACGTGTTAGCAGGAACAAACGTTTGCCACATGCTGTGGTTTATTGCTGAATTAAGAAATCTGACAGTGATGTAATATTTTATGATGTAGTGTTGCAGCTCATTTGGATGAAGGTGTGTTCATTGTGTGAAATGTTTTGGATGTGAATGAAAGTACTTCTGTTTGATGGCAAAAGTCAAAGAAATAGTGATAATTTTTTTTTATAATGAAAATGATTCATGTCACGAACAATTTTATAGACATACAGTGATGGAAAAACTATTTGAACCCCAGCTGATTTTGTAGGTTTGCCCACTAACAAAGAAATGATCAGTCTATAATTTCAATGGTAGCTTTATTTGAACACTGAGAGACAACAATGACAAAAAAAACAAAACATAAAAATGCATTTCAAAAAGAGTTATAAATTAATTTGCATTTCCATAAAGGAAATAAGTATTTGATCTCTTTGGAAAAACGTGCTTCAGTACTTGGTGGCAAAACCTTTGTTGGCAATCACAGAGGTCAGCCGTTTCTTGTAGTTGGCCACAAGGTTTGCACACATCTCAGGGGGGATTTTGGCCCACTCCTCTTTGCAGATCCTCTCCACGTCATTATTGTTTCGTGGCTGATGTTTGGCAACCTTCAGCTTCCTCCACAGATTTTGAGACTGACTAGGCCACTCCATGACCTTAATATGCTTCTTCTTGAGCCAATCTTTTGTTGCCTTGGCCGTGTGTTTTGGATCATTGTCATGCTGGAATTAAAAAAAAACACGACCGATTTTCAATGCCCTGACTGAGGAAAGGACGTTCTCACCCAACACTTGACAGTACATGGCCCCATCCATCCTCCCTTTGATGCGGTGCAATTGTCCTGTCCCCTTGGCAGAAAAACACCCCCAAAGCATAATGTTTCCACCTCCATAGTTGACGGTGGGGACGGTGTTTTTGGAGTCATAGGCAGCATTCCTCCTCCTCCAAACACGGCGAGTTGAGTTGATGCCAAAGAGCTCAATTTTGGTCTCATCTGACCACAACACTTTCACCCAGTCTTCCTCTGAATCAGTCAGATGTTCAGTGGAAAACTTCAAACGGGCCTGTAGATGGACTTTCTTGAGCAGGGGGACCTTGCGGGCACAGCAGGATTTCAGTCCTTCACGGCGTAGTGTGTTACCAACAGTTTTTGTGGTGACTATGGTCCCAGCTGCCTTGAGATTATTGACAAGTTCCTCCCAAGTGGTTCTGGGCTGATTCCTCACCGTTCTTGTTATCATTGAAACTCCACGAGGATCTTGCATGGAGCTCCAGACCGAGGGAGATTGACAGTTAATTTATGTTTCTTCCATTTGCGAATAATTGCACCAACTGTTGTAACCAAATGGCAATGGTCTTGTAGCCCATTCCAGCCTTGTGTAGGTCCACAAGGTTGTCCCTGACATCCTTGGGAAGCCCTTTGGTCTTGGCCATGGTGCAGAGTATGGCATCTGGATTGATTGATTGCTTCTGTGGACAGGTCTCTTTTATACAGGTAACGAGCTGAGAGGGCTGCCAATGTCAGCTTGTTACCTGTATAAGATCCACCTGGGAGCTAGAAATCTTGCTGACGGATAAGGGATCAAATACTTATTTCCTTCATGGAAATGCAAATTAATTTATAACTCTTTTTGAAACGCATTTTTCTGGATTTTTTTCGTCATTTTTGTCTCTCAGTGTTCAAATAAACCTACAATTGAAATTATAGACTGATCATTTCTTTGTTAGTGGGCAAACTTACAAAATCAGCTGGGGTTCAAATACTTTTTTCCCCTCACTGTATACATTTTCGCAATTCAGCTTTCGCCACCATGCAAATTCACAGATTTTTTAAATTATCTTTTAAATTGCGAGAGAATGTTAAATTATAAATTCTAATTTGCCCTATATTGGTAGAAAGTCAGAGGCAAACTTAATTTTTCAAGGTATTCATTACACTGCATTTACTGCTTGATACACTCTGATTAAAATATTTAGACCAGTGGAAAACTGCAAGAATTTCCATTTTGCACTATTAGATCTTAGGGAGGTTCTAAATAGAGCTTCTAAATGTAAAAGCTTAAGACCACAGCAGCTAAAACTCCGCTAAATTCCAATAAAGGACTCAGCAGTGAGTAGTTGCACCATTCTTGGTAATCACCTCAAACATCGGTTTGGGCATGCTTGATGCCAGTGTTTCCAGGCGGCTAGTGAGAAATAAAATGAGTGAAAATGTCCTGCAGCATTGAAAAAGCCAGTCATTATGTTGACTGGGTGTTGCCCCCTGCAACATCTACACAGTCATCTGCCGTTTGACGCCCCTGCACAACCTGGAGCTCCATTGAAGCTCCAGATCATGATGGCACCTTTCCCACTGTGCCGTGTGGAAAACATCTTAGATTTCCTTGTCATGCCAATAATGTTGGAGATGCAGGCCTAGTCCGATGTTTGTTGCTCTTGTGCTAATTCCAAATGGGTAATTTTTTTTGAAGACCTCTTTGTCTTTTTAAAGCCATTCTCTCGCAGATGTCTTCTGATTGTTACTGGACTGCACTCAGTAAAAATCCTAATTTGGGCTGAGGATCATCTTGTGTCTTGAGCCAATTGGATCCTCCGGGTCCTAGGGGGTGACATTTTTTGGGTCTGCCACTTAACCTTAACACAAAAATGACAATTTACGCATGTAGAACACAACAGTACCACAAAGATATCCAGTTATCAGACATACATACACATTGCAAGAACATACTAATGTATAACCCGCAAGGCATGCTGGGAACCCCTCTTATACACTTCTCCATTGTGAAGTTTTTCAGCATGCCATGCGGGTTACTACTTAGTATTGTTTTGTATGCATTTTCCGCCATTCGCTGGGGGTCTAAGAATGCAACCCCAGCCAACAACACAAAAAAACATAAGATGTTTTAACCACTCTAAAGAATCCTCCTAGCATATTTTAGAACAATCTAATCAACAATACATTAAGAACCACATGACTGAAACTACAAAGCATCTTGGGCATGGCACAGCAAAAAATCAAATACCATGTAGTTTTTCTGTCTTACAGTTTATGGCAGCTTTCTAGTGTCATTTCTGGCTAAATAATACCCCATTCACCCAATAAAAAAATCACTTAAACAAAAATGTGTGTAGGGTATGAATAATGTTGGTCTGAACTGTATATTTTAACATTACACAAGTGAAGACGTACCACACAAGGCCAGCTGAATGGATGCATTTCAACCTGATGTTTTAACTGTTTGATTGACAGGAATGGGCAGTGGTCAGTGGTAAAATCAAAGAGTTCCCTAATGATAAGGCCAGATGGAAAACCAACTTCCGCTGTAACATCAACAACCTTCAGTGTTTCAAAATGATTGAAGATAACTCCAAGTCTCCTCATAATCCTCATAAAATCTATGAGATTATTAACACTAATGGTAAGACCTCTTCTACCCTATTCAGATAGTCTGTCATCGATGCAAATTTGACATTCATGTGTTTATTTGCAGCTAACCAAGAAAGTATACCAACTCAAGACCAAGGGGAGGACCTCTACAGGGCTCCCCCAGAGGTGTATTTATATCAGTTATATGAAAATAAGATGTCTGTGCTAATGTTGGTTTCTACGATTCTCTTTACACAGCAACAATTTTCCAATAATTCCATGGCTGTAGAGCTTGGAAACTATCCAACAGGTACTGCATATTGAAGAGTATAAAATATAATATAGGAATGATCCCTCTTAAGCTGTTATAATGCCATGTTTGTCTCTCTGATGGGTGCCAACAGAATATGTCCAACAACATCCAACTGTGCAGGAAAACTTTTCCGTTGCTGCCATAGCTGAGAAACCCACACGTCTTTTACCAAGTGAACATTTCCTTCCTTTTTGTGAGTGTGTAAATGTAAAATAACAACAGAGTGTTTTTGTTTTTGAAAACAGTTGCATCCACCCAGTAATTACCCTTGTAGGCCATTATTAGTTAAAGCGTGCATCTTAATCTTTGGCGGCTGCTGGTCATTCAAGGAGGGGAAGTTCATTTTTTTCCCGGCCTACATAATCCTTCATTCATACATTTTCTATACCGCTTATCCTCATTAGGGTCGCGGGGATGCTGGAGCCTATCTCAGCTGGCTTTGGGCGAGAGGCGGGGTACTCCCTGGACTGGTCGCTAGTCAATCGCAGGGCAGACAAATAAACATTCACACTCACATTCCCACTCTAATGGACAATTTAGAGTCGCCAATTAAGATAACATGCATGTTTTTGGAATGTGGAATAAATATTTGTATTTATATGTAAATTCTAGCCTGCCTTCCTAGTTGTTTTTAACAAAGACAAAGTCGCTGGGAATCATCAAAGTCAGTAGATGCTCAATGTCCGACTATCTAAAAGCACCCGGAGGCTGCTGGGATGAATGAGAAGGAAATGGTGACAGTTACCTGTGATAAGTAGCTGATTCTGAACAGAAGATGAAGGTATTCTAGCACATATTTAGTCAATGAAATGTACACACAGCAGTACATATTCCACCATTTTTTTGACATTGTATGAGAAGCTGAGTAGTTTTAGAGCAATCGACACTGATCATAATCATTTGAATTCTCCTCAATAAGAATACTTGATGTTTTACTTTTGTTGTTTTTCCTGTATATCCAGATCGGCCTCGGTATCTGAGTATCGACCTGGAGGTGTCCATCCACTACAGAAATAGACAAATGCTGAAGACCAGAGTGAACACAGCTAGTCTCCAACTCCACTACCTCCACCAGGTCCCTGAGGAGTACTTTACACTCCGTTTCCCCACCACTGAGGGCCTCCTAGACCACAAACAGGTGATGCGAAACTCAATGTGGAAATAAATGACAGAAAATAAGGCCATTCCACTTCCAATTGTTCAAGTCGATTAGGCTGATATCATCCTGATACTACTCACAGGCTTTACATTAAGGGGTATATTTGCTCAGTACCAGGCAACTGATAGGCTGCGATACATTAACCGGTGTAGCGTTCTTGTACTTTGCTTAACTCTTTGCAACAAGGTGCTGCAAGGTATGCTAGGAGCCCGCATCACTCCCAATCTCAATACAAGTGCAGGTGACCTGGGCTATCGTTAAAGCAGGCAACCTAAAACTATCAGAGTAAAAAAAAATATGCTGTGGCATATGTCACTTCTTTGTACTCTGCATAAAATGCCAACAATAGTTTTTTGTTGTTGCTGCTTATAGCTCTTAAATGAAAACTGAAAATGTGCAAACCGTTCATACAAATCCAGTAAGGTGGTGTACAGTGGTGTGAAAAACTATTTGCCCCCTTCCTGACCTTTTATTCTTTTGCATGTTTGTCACACAAAATGTTTCTGATCATCAAACACATTTTAATAATAGTCAAAGATAACACAAGTAAACACAAAATGCAGTTTTTAAATGAATGTTTTTATTATTTAGGGAGAAAAAATCCAAAGCCACATATCCCTGTGTGAAAAAGTAATTGCCCCTGCACCTAATAACTGGTTGGGCCACCCTTAGCAGCAATAACTGCAATCGAACGTTTGCCATAACTTGCAACAAGTCTTTTACAGCGCTCTGGAGGAATTTTGGCCCACTCATCTTTGCAGAATTGTTGTAAATCAGCTTTATATGGGGGTTTTCTAGCATGAACCGCCTTCTTAAGGTCATGCATCTTCCTCTGGCTTCACGTTGTGTAATAAAATGTATTGAAACAAACGCATCTCAATGGGATTCAGGTCAGGACTTTGACTAGGCCACTCCAAAGTCTTCATTTTTTTTTTCTTCAGCCATTCAGAGGTGGATTTGCTGGTGTGTTTTGGGTCATTGTCCTGCTGCAGCACCCAAGATCACTTTAGCTTGAGTTGACGAACAGATGGCCGGACATTCTACTTCAGGATTTTTTGGTAGACAGTAGAATTCATGCTTCCATCTATCTCAGCAAGCCGTCCAGGTCCTGAAGCAGGAAAACAACCCCAGACCATCACACTACCACCACCATATTTTACTGTTGGTATGATGTTCTTATTATGAAATGCTGTGTTACTTTTATGCCAGATGTAACGGGACACGCACTTTCCAAAAAGTTCAGCTTTCATTAGTCCACAAGATATTTTCCCAAAAGTCTTGGCAGTCATTGAGATGTTTTTTAGCAAAATTAAGCCGAGCCTTAATGTTCTTTTTGCTTAATAGTGGTTTGCGTCTTGTAATTCTGCCATGCAGGCCGTTTTTGCCCAGTCTCTTTCTTATGGTGGAGTCGTGAACACTGACCTTAATTGAGGTAAGTGAGGCCTGCAGTTCTTTAGATGTTGCCTTGGGTTGCCACTGTGGTTTGCTGGAGTCCCAAAGCTTTAGAAACGGCTTTATAACCTTTACCAGACTGATAGATCTCAATTACTTTTGTTCTCATTTGTTCCGGAATTTCTTTGGATCTTGGCATGATGTCTAGCTTTTGAGGTGCTTTTGGTCTACTTCCCTGTGTCAGGTAGCTCCTGTTTAAGTGATTTCTTGATTGTAACAGGTGTGGAAGTAATCAGGCCTGGGGGTGGCTACAGAAATTGAACTCAGGTGTGATAAACCACAGTTAAGTTATTTTTTAACAAGGGCCATAAGATCATCAACAACTTTCTTACACAGGGCCATGTAGAGTTTTTTTCCTCCCTTAATAACGTAAACTGTAATTTAAAAACTGCATTTTGTGTTCAATTATGTTATTTTTGACTAACAGTTAACTATTTTTTATGAGCAGAAACATTTAAGTGTGACAAACATGCAAAAGAATAAAAAGTCAAGAAAGGGGCAAATAGTATTTTACACCACTGTATATGTGCAAAAACCTAAAACCGATGATTGTTCCAATACTTTTAGGTGAGCTAGTTTTCAGTAGGGAAGTCCAGACTTTCCGGTCTCCGGCGACCTTCTCCAGCTCCACCGTGTGGATACCAAGGCTTTCCCAGGCCAGCTTTGAGACATAGTCCTTCCAGCGTGTCCTAGGTCTTCCCCGGGGCCTTCTCCTGGCTGGGCATGCCCTAAACACCTCACCAGGGAGGCGCCCGGAAGGCATCTGGACTAGATGCCCGAGCCACCTCAACTGGCTCCTCTCGATGTTCAGGAGCAGCGGCTCTACTCTGAGCTCCTCCCGTATGGCTGAGCTTTTCACCCTTTCTCTTAGGGTGAGTCCAGCCACCCTACGGAGTAAACTCATTTCCGCCGCTTGTATCCGCTATCTCGTTCTTTCGGTCATGACCCATAACTCATGATCATAGGTGAGGGTGGGAACGTAGATCGATCGGTAAACAGAAAGCTTTGCCTTCCAGCTCAGCTCTCTCTTCACCACGATGGTCCGGTACAGCGACCGCATTCCTGCGGACGCTGTACCGATCCGTCTGTCAACCTCTCGCTCCAACCTTCCCTCACTCGTAAACAAGACCCTGAGATACTCGAACTCCTCCACCTGAGGCAAGACCTCACTACCAACCCGGAGAATACAGTCCACCCGTTTCCGACTGAGAACCATGGCCTCGGATTTGGAGGTGCTGAGTCTCATCCCAGAAGCTTCACACTCAGCTGCAAACCGCTCCAGTAAACGCTGAAGGTCACAGCCTGATGAGGCCATAAGGACCACATCGTCTGCAAATAGCAGAGACGAGATCCTAAGGTCACCAAGCTGGACTCCCTCAACACCTTGACTGCGCCTAGAAATTCTGTCCATGAAGATTATGAACAGAATCGGTGACAAAGGGCAGCCTTGGCGGAGGCCAACGTTCACCGGAAACAAGCTCGACTTACTGCTGGCAATGCGAACCAGGCTCCTGCTTCGATTGTACAAGGACCGAATGGCACGTAGAAGCGGACCATCAATCCCGTACTCCCGGAGCACCCCCCACAGGACACCACGAGGGACACGGTCGAATGCCTTTTCCAGGTCCACAAAGCACATGTAGACTGGTTGGGCAAACTCCCACATACCCTCGAGTACCCTTGCAAGGGTGTAGAGCTGGTCCAGTGTTCCGCGACCGGGACGAAAACCACATTGCAGCTCCTCTAACCGAGGTTCGACTAACGGTCGTACCCTTCTCTCCAGCACCCTGGAGTAGACTTTCCCAGGAAGGCTGAGGAGTGTGATCCCCCTATAGTTGGAACACACCCTCCGGTCACCCTTTTTAAAAATGGGGACCACCACCCCGGTCTGCCAGTCCAGAGGTACTGTTCCTGACTTCCATGCAATGTTGTAGAGGCGTGTCAACCAACACAGTCCTCCAACATCCAGAGCCTTGAGAAATTCTGAGCGGAACTCGTCTACCCCCGGAGCCTTGCCACTGGGGAGTGATTTGACTACCCCAATTACCTCAGCCACGGTGATAGAACTGTCCACGTACGTATCCTCAGACTCTGCTTCCTCTATGGAAGGCATGTCAGTGGGATTGAGAAGGGCCTCGAAGTATTCCTTCCACCGACCAACTATATCCACAGTCGTGGTCAGCAAGCCCCCGTCCGCACTGTAAACAGTGTGAACTGGGGGCTGCTTCCCCTTTCTGAGGTGTCGGACGGTTTGCCAGAACCTCTTCGAGGCCGACCGAAAGTCGTGCTCCATAGCCTCACCGAACTCCTCCCACACCCGAGTTTTTGCCTCGACCACCGCCGAAGCCGCGTGCCGCTTGGCCTGCCGGTACCTGTCAGCTGCTTCGGGAGTCCCGCAAGCCATCCATGCTTGATAGGACTCCTTTTTCAGCTTGACGGCAGCCCTAACCCCCGGTGTCCACCATCGGGTTCGGGGCTTGCCACCACGACTGGCACCGACCACCTTGCGGCCGCAACCACAACTGGCTGCCTCAGCAATAGAGGCACGGAATACGGCCCATTCGGACTCAATATCCCGGTCCTCCCTCGAAATGCAGGCGAAGCTCTGCCGGAGATGAGAGTTGAAGACTCGACGAACGGGAGATTCTGCCAGACGTTCCCAGCACACCCTCACTACGCGTTTGGGTCTGCCAGGTCTGTCCGGCATCCTTCCCCGCCATCTAATCCAACTCATCACCAGGTGGTGGTCAGTTGACAGCTCAGCCCCTCTCTTCACCCGCGTGTCCAGAACATACGGACGCAGGTCTGATGATACGACCACAAAGTCGATCATAGACCTGCGACCTAGGGTGTCCTGGTGCCAAGTGCACTTATGGGCATCCTTATGTTCGAACATGGTGTTCGTTATGGACAAACTGTAGTTCGCACAGAAGTCCAGCAACAACACACCGCACGGGTTCAGGTCAGGGAGGCCGTTCCTCCCAACCACGCCCCTCCAAGTCACACTGTCATTGCCCACATGGGCGTTGAAGTCTCCCAGTAGAACTATGGAGTCACCAGCTGGGGTGCTCTCCAGAACCCCTCTGATAGACTCCAAGAAGGCTGGGTACTCTGAACTGCCGTTTGGCGCATACGCACAAACCACAGTCAGGACCCTTTCCCCAGCCCTAAGGCGTAGGTAAATAACCCTCTCGTTCACTGGGGATGACTCCAACACAGAGGCACCAAGTTGAGGCGCTAATAATAAGCCCACACCAGCTCGCCGCCTCTCCCCTGCGGCAACTCCAGAAAAGAACAAGGTCCAGCCCCTCTCAAGGAATTTAGTTCCAGAGCCCAAACTGTGGGTTGAGGTGAGTCCGACTATATCTAGTCGGAATCTCTCCGCCTCTTCCACAAGCCCGGTCTCCTTCCCCACCAGAGAAGTGACGTTCCATGTCCCAAGAACCAGATTTGGCCGCCGAGGACCAGGTCGCCCGGACACCAGCCCTCGACCACTGCCAAAATCGCAATGGACCGGACCCTTATGCTTTCCCCTGCAGGTGGTGGGTCGCCTGCGAGCCCCTCCCCCAGGCCTGGCTCCAGGGTGAGGCCCCGGTATCCCACGTCCGGGCGAGGTGCGAGTTTTCCACCAAGTTAGTTTAGATATTTATTTTGTAAAATAGTTTACCGTAAATTCCAATGTATAAGCACCAGCAATCTACATTTAAAAACACAGGTTTGTCCTTATATAACCTGCACCGATGTATAAGCTGCACGTGTCCCTGTCATAAGACGAATGTGTGATGACCAATCTGTGCTTTGACCGGAGCAATTCATGAGCTATGAAAAAACTTAAACATGTCAACCTATTGGAATTTGCAGGAGACCATTACTCAATATAAAACAGTCTGACTTGCGGCGTCATCTTGCAAACACTAAATTCATCACACAGCAGCTTAACATTCAAAAGGTCTATCTGATAAATATCTGATATCCAGTATGTGCCAATGCAAGTGTAAATTGAAAAAAATATATTTAATATTATAACATTTTGAAGTTTTCACATAATGTATTTTGTCGGAGCCATTTTATTGGTGGATGGACCTGCAATGCTGGGTATGTCCACCAGAAGGCCGGAGTGCAGAGGCCAGATGAAGCTGACATCATTCGTCAGGTATAAATACATTATGGATATAAAATGGATAATAACAAGTGAACAGCAATATATGGCAAATGCATTCACATTTTATTTGAATAACGTGCAATTCAACACTCCCGGTTGAATTAACAAGGAATAAATTAACAGGTTGAATTAAATCAAGTCTATGATTAATTATTTTTAATCAAATATGACAAAATTTAATTTAATGCCTCATTCACTTTTCTACGCCAAGTATTACTGAAGTTAGAGCAAATTTCATACCGGGAAATAGTGCCTTCAGTTGTCATTGTTTTACCATTGAGTCAAGACAAAAGCTGTGATTGACCAAAAGATCTTGCAGGGACGACTGTACTACAAAATATATAACAACTTAGACTGTGTTAGTTTTAAAAGTCAAGAGAGTGCCAATTACATTTCAAGTGTCATTATTTAACGTCTCACACTGCACTAGCAGTGTAGCAGCACGTTATATTATCAAAATTAACATCAGATTTTAATGAAATGCCATCTGCATATAGATACTAAAGTGAATCAATTTTTTACACACACTTTTTATCTTGTCCTGAAGCTCGAATCCATCAGTTTGAAAGGCTTACAATCAGTTGATGAATCGTTACACCCTTAAGAGTTGTTTTTTTTCCACTTAAGGTGCGTATTGAAGCATGTTCGTATTTTCTCAGGTATACCTTTTGAGTGCAAAGTTGTTTTGTGAGGAGTTTCGTGTTCTTGGCGGGATGACACCGTGAGTTAGACTTTATACTGTACTGACCTCCTGCAAGTCCCAATGCGTTGATGGGCTTTTTGAGTGCACTGATACCTTGCCAGAGGCTCCTGCCAAAGAGCAACCATTTCCTCACTGACTCACGAGCGCCACAGTATTTCAACAATTAGTAGTAGTTCCACTGCCGCATCGTTGTATTAGTCCTAGGGTTGAAAGTTTAAGATAAAAGTATCAGCGTATCCACTGGAATTTAAGGTAGTTTTCCTAACCACAAGCTGTTTTCCACCAGATTCATTACACCAACAGCATCCTTAACAGCATCCAAAGAGGTCTTCTCCTTGAGGTGCTGGAGTCTGGTATTTATGCAACCAGGCAGGACACTTGTCGTGTATTTGCCAGCACTGATAACCCCAGCAATGCTCTGGCACAGCCCAACAAATTGCCCCAAGACAATAGGGTGGAGCTCTTCAATTTTCAAAAGTTTGAGTCTGGTGGGTGTGCATTTCACAATTTACATTGTTAATTAACATTATGTTACCAAATAAAATCTATGTCATGTACATGTGTTTCAGAATTGAAACAGTATAGTGAGAACAATGGAAGTTCACCTAACTATACCATCACTATGTGTTTTGGAGAGGCGTTTCCTGATGGAAAACCATTGGAGAAGAAGCTTATTGTTGTCCAGGTGAGGTGTTTAACAGAAGAACCACACATTATGTCTTTTCAAGTCGCTATAAAACATGTCTCCCTGCATTAACGCAGGTAGTCCCACTGTTCCTCCAAAACCTTCATGAGATGGCCCAGAGAGCAGGAGCATCTTCTCTGAACAGTACCAACGTCAGCCTTCAATTCTCTAACAGCTTCTCCCTCTCGGATTTCATTGCATCTCACCTCAGCCCACCACCAACTGAGTTCAGCTGACGTCACATTGTTTTTTCATTTGCAAATAAATTTCAAGTTAATAAACATACTCGTATTTTGGATGACTTTATTCACTATATCCATAAATGCTACAAAACAAGCCATGGTCTCACAATTAACCATCTGAATCTGGTAGAGACGTTCATAATTTCATTTTCCATTTCTTTTATTGTTGGTTAAGATCAATTTTAATGTACTTATTTGACTTTCACTTGTCGTTTTAAAGCAGCCTGAGGGTGGGCCTGTCAGAAAATAACTGAGAACCACTGCCATAACATAACATTTTGCTTGTTTATTAGTCTGTTTGGAGTCATTGTCTTGTTGAAACGGCCATTTAAAGGGCATGTCCTCTTCAACGACAAGACCCCTTCAAGTATTCTGACATATGCAAACTGATCCATGATCCCTGCTGTGTGATAAATAGGCCCAACACCATAATAGGAGAAACATGCCCATATCATGACGCTTGTACCACCATGCTTCACTGTCTTCACTGTGTACTGTGGCTTGAATTCAGAGTTTGGGGGTCGTCTCACAAGATGTCTGTGGCTCTTGGATCCAAAAAGACCAATTTTACTCTCAACAGTCCACAAAATGTTCCTCCATTTCTATTTAGTTGATATGTTCGTTGGCAAATTGTAACTTCTTCTTCAGATGCCTTTTTTTTTTTTAACAGAGGGACTTTCTACTGTCACAGTACTTACAGGTAACTCCAGAGTGACTTTGATCATCCTGGAGCTGATCATTGGCTGAGCCTTTGCCATTCTGGCTATTCTTCGATCTGTATTGATAATAACCGTCCGTTTTCTGCCACGTGTCTCTGGTTTTGTTCTCCTATTTAAGGCATTGGAGATCATTTTAGCAGCATGTTGCAACTACTAAAACTGCATTTCAGGCAAGGAACTTTACAAAAAAAATAATAATCATTACGCTGTTCAAACTCAAAGGAGCAAACCCAAAAAAGTGCAGAAAGCGGCCATTTTCATTCCATACACTTGTTCGTTCTAATGATTAGCAGCAGTGTGTAGTCAGGGCCAGCAAAGCCTGCTCTGCTGGCCTAACCACTACCAGAAGCATTGACTTGCGTTTAAAACTTTAATCCTCATTTTTGTTGTATTAATGTAATCTGCCCAGGGGTTCTGGTCCATGTCACATAGCCAGAACTAACAATGGGGCAGTCAAACTTCGGATTTGCCTCTCTTGATCAGAGCAAAACTGTTTGATAAGCCAATTTATGCCACAATGACTGACCGAGGCGCAGAAATTGACATTTTTGGTAAGTTGATATATTTTATTCAAACCTTTGCGGTTTTGTCACATTAGTAAGAGCTAAAGGTCGGCGTCTAATCATGACTGCGTTTTGTTATCGACTCCAGTAGTCCCTCGTACTACAAATTAACTATTGTAACGTGACACCATTGTCACTTCTCCTGGTGAAAGATTATAACTGTCATAACTACCTTCCACATAGTGTGAATGGCACCTGAGCGCATTGATCCCACAATCCTGGTGCTGAACTGGTACACATGTTTGCCTTCGATGGTAAAAGGCAAAGGTTCAATTCTTGGCCAGGCTTATGTCATAAAAGGCGTCCAGTGTAAAAATCAAGCCAACTCGGTGGCGAACCCTGACAGGGAATTGCCGAAGATGGAAAAAAGAAACCTTTGCTATTAGGAGAGGGGATTTCTTATACTGTAGGTGATTTATTCATAACCTTGGTCTTTGTAACATCTGATTTACTTTGCAGAAGCAGAAAAAAGAAAAAATGAGTACAAGAGACACACTGCTTCCGTAGAAATGCTCATATACTAAAACGTGATATTACGTATTAAATAAAATTGACAGGAAAGTTACTCTACATTACTAAGATTTGTTTATGATAATTAATTGGTGTCCAGAAATTTATTTGATACATTTACTAAATAATCGCAGAGGTCTACCCCAGCATCACTAAAAACACCATTAAAGGAAATGCACTTTTTTTTGGAATGTTGCCCATCATACACAATCCTTATGTGAGACAAAAACACGTCTCTCGTTTCTATGCCTTCTAATGATATAAAATCAGACAAAAACAACCAGCTCATTACTGCACAGATGGGAAACACTTACTCCGCCTATAAAAACATATGAAAAAGTCTTTAAAAAGCGCAAAACCTTCATCCCATCTATTCATTTTCTTTGGCGCTTATACTCACTAGAGTAATTATTATTAACATCGTTACACCGATGGCACCACTGACACATGGCCAGAACAAACCGGTTAGCTGCTAGTCGGTAATGCTCAGAATGGCCAAAATACTGTAAATATTACATGTTATCATGAATATACCTGTTACTACATGTTCACAGCATGTAAATAAAACCATAAATCCTCCTCAGGTTTTCGGAGGTGTTTAAATAGCAGTCTTTGCAGGTGGCATAGGAGTATCCCATTACGTGCACTACTGAGCTGCCTGTTTTATATCTTATCTGGGCAAAATTCCAACAAAAGTGATGTTTCCCTTTAGGTCTGGAAACAAACACCATGTTAATGAAGTATATAAAGAAAATACCTGTATTCAGTACATACTTCTGCCGGGGAAAAGCTGCTCAGCTAAGTTAAATTAAATATATACTGTCAAAGTAAAGGCCTTGTTGGCATACACGACATATTATCTTTAAGTCAGGGCAGTACAAAGTGACATCTGGTTTATTTAAAATACTAAGTAAGTTCAAATTCAATTTAAAAAAAATATGTTATTCAGAAAAAGTACTCAATTTATTTGAACGCTCACGGTCGCAGTTCACCAGTGTTGCGTTAGACCCGGCTGGTGTACAAATTAGTGACAGGGAAAAAAATAAAAATAAACAATAACTAAATTCAAATCATCCAAATCACAGGCAGCTTTTGGACAACAAACAATTCATGTAATGAAACCTAAATTATTTACAAGCTATGGCAAACTCTATAGTCTATTGATTTTCTATAAAATGTTGCATAACAGTGCCTTTACATAACCAGTTATTTAGCAACTTTCAGTCTGCCTGTGACCCAATAGAGTAGCTTTTGCCGTTGGTAAGACGAAAAGTTACACTGCATCCTCGCAGTGCAGACGGTCAGTGATACTTAGAAAGACATAACCTTAAAAACCACCATGACGTTTCTTACTTACTTGACTTACATCTCAGGAAAATACAGAGAAAGATGCTTGTCTAGTGATGAAGAAAAAGAAACCTAGCTGCAAAAGTCGGTCCAGTAAAAAAGTGAGTGTTGATGGGACATCAATCAGCCATTTCCGTGGGTTTAGCTTCAGATTTCTTTTGTTTCCTAGCATGTTTGTATTTCTCCACATACGCCTTAATCAGATTGCCAACCTTGACTGGGTTAATTTCCCCGCTCTTGCTGTGGCATACCTAGAGGAACATACAATTACTTCATTTTAAAGTCTTAGCTAAAAACATCGTTATGTCAGATATGACCAACCAGTCACATTTGAACTCACCTTCTGCACAGCTTTGCGTAGAATCTCTTTGTATTCCTCCTTGTTGATGTCTCTTCGCTGGTAGAAAGGTTTGATTGCTAGTTTCACCTCCTCAACAGCTCGCTCCTGCATGTGAAGCTTCTTCAAATACTCCTGAGAGCTTGAGTGCGCAGTCAGCAAAGCGGCACCATCTCCCTTGGATGAATCACTGACTGAGCCAGGTCTACTTGTGTCCTGCGACTGCCAAGGTAGTTCATGGAAAAGGAAACTTAAAACCTGAATATTTATCAAGGTTGTAGACACACGTATGTTGCCGTTCTTTGAAGTACTCGAGAACATTACAAATCAGCAAAATGTATATCACATCACGTTATTAATGTCATGAGCTGCATCATACACTTTGTGGTGACCAACCTTTTTAGACAATGTTTTGAACTCTTGTAGTTACTATTTATTATAGTAAACTGGAGTGTTTAAATGGATACTGATCCATGGGTTATATACTTTACACTGCCAGCAAAGTTTTGGACACATTTCCTCATGCCACTGAATGAGAAAGTGTGTCCAAACTTTTCACTGGTAGTCTATGTAATGATGTCAGTATCAGTTTCATTTCATGTGAAAACAACATCACTTTCAAGTTTTCTTTTCCATCAAATGGCAACAAACTGTTGATAAATCAAGGCTCTCTGTAAGAACACTGCCACCCACTGATGGTTCAGTTACCTTGCATGTACAATTACTAGTACGTGCAGTGACAAAGGAACATGATGGACCTTTCACTAACTCAGCTATCAATTACAAGGCCTCGAGCATTGTCACGTTCATGCTGGCACTCCAGGCAAGTTATGATTTTTTGCAGATTTTTGCTGTTTAAAAAGGAAATTATAGTTCAGTGGTAACAGGCATTATCCAGAGAGGTTGGAGTTTTGCTTTGAAAGGGGCGAGGTGTCGGGGCTGGGGGTGCGGGGCTGATCATAACATTTCTAAAAGGTTAGCAGAGCAGTATCTGGCAGTGATGTTATTGATAACATCACTGCCAGACTGGACTAACTATCCTGTTTGAGAAGCTAAACTGCACAGGAAACTAATCAGCCATAAAACTTTAGATTAATCCATCGTAGAGACATGCACCGGGTATCGCCATAGTAGCAATAGGTGTCTTATGAACAAAGTGAGAGACTGGTCTGTCGGCAAAAGGACTGTCGGGCATGTTTCATATCTTACCGTGACTGCAGCAGAGCTAACTAACGAATGTGTTTGGTCGCCAAAGTTTGGAACGTTTTGAATTAATTTCAAGAAGGAAGACTTGACCAGTCAGACTAACAGAGGAGAATAGGTTAACCTTTCTTCTTTAGCGCGTGCCGAGCTAGTCGGCGTTTGAATGCCGAAGTTTGTAATCAGTTCAGAAGGATGCAAAACTACACCAGCCAGTCCAACGGGGATGTGGTAACTGTTCTACTTTGTAACTTGATTACTTTGAATTGTTGCATCTGGAGTATTGAAAAAATAACTGTTCCAAATCCAAAAGGTATAAAACTATAAAATATAGAATGTAAAATATTGATCCCATCCCTACCTATAACAGACCATAATTAAGAACAACTCATATGTTTGTTTTGTTGGTTTGAACCCCATAAATTCAAGATGAAGTCTACGCTTCAATCACTTCAAATGCACAGCAGTGGTGTCGAAAGACAAACAGGTCCCTACCTGACTAGTGGTCTGCACAATGGATGGGGGTCTCCGAGCTGCTTCCTGCTTCAGCTTTAATTTATACAGAGCTAGCTCTGAAAGAAGGAGTGGTAATTTAAACAGAGATGAATCTTACGTTAGCGGCCAAATGTACAGTCATGGCACAATTTATGGTAGTGACTTCAATTTGTATTTCCAATAAAATTTCTGCTTAGTTTTCCATTTTTGTGATCCCCCACAAAAATGCTTGTTTTTACAATACTGTATATAACAAAGAAGTCAAATGTTTTCGTAGAACATACTGAGGAAGCAGAAAAAACAAATTCACGTCACACCCAAAACTCTTGGCCACGACTGTAGAGACGATAACTCAACACCTACTGCTTGCTGACTTGTCTGGTTGTGATCCATCGGGTTCTTGTATATTCCATGTGACCCTCTTCCCTTGCATCTTAGTTTTGGCTCCTAATGGAGCCGGCACCTGTTCTGCCTGAGACTTCCCTTCATGGCTGTTGTCTTCCTGTTTAACATTGGAACCGACGTCTTCAGTGTTCTCAGGCTTCACGGAGTCCAGGTTGTCAAGATCAACAAACATGGCGACGTCCTCATCCGATTCAGACGCCTGCTTGAGGGGTACGTTCAACCCAACTGTCTTTCCTTTGGCCACTGGGACCTGAACATTGCTATGAGAGTGGTTCTGGTGCATCCTGGTCCCGGGGTGATTCGAGGTGACAAGATGTTCTTCTGACATCGGCTCTGCTTTTATTGTATTATTTTCACAAATGTCTTCTGTTTTTATCATGTCACATAACTCCATGTCGACAGGCTCTTCTTTGAGGCCTTCTGTCTTGAATGTTTGAACTAACTCTGTGTCAACAGGCTCTTTTTTGATGCCTTCGGTGCAGATGTTTACAGGAGGTGTGGCTTCATCCTTGATGTGTTTGGAGACGGGAGAATGTTCAAACATATCAACAAATTGCTGCACTTCTTTCTTTACGTCTTTCTTCATTCCTGGCCATGAGTCTGCCCCGTCACTCTGCTTTTTAATGTTTGTTGCAATGGTAGACTCGGACAAATCTTCCTTTTTGACTTCAGTAATCTTTTCCTCTTTTGCAGAACTGTGAGAGACATTGCTCTCTTTTTTCAAGTCCTTCAAGGAGACTGAGGTTTTATGAAAACTTTTGGAGAAAGCCTCTGCTTTCCTTTTCTCTCTTGAGCTTGATCTGGGTCTTTCTTTGTCTTTCCATCGAGGTTCCAATTTGTGATGTGTGTGCTCTTTCCTCCTTTCCTTGGATCTGGACCTAGATCGTGACGTTGATGGGGATTTAGAGCGTGAGCATCCATGTCCCTGGTCTTTTGATCTACCTCTGGACCGTGATCTGGACCTAGACCGAACACGGCTGTTGTCCTTTGATGCTGTTCTTCTCTCCCAGTCACTCTCGCTGTCATCTGTTCTTTCCTTGCTTGTTTGTTTAGGTTGCTTCCTCCTTGAACGCTCTCTGCTGCTTGAGCTGGAACCGGACCTTCAAAAAATAAATTATTAGTAGTAAGGAAGTTAGTAATTGAAAAAAAGGAACCGTTGCTGAAGGGAGCTTATTGTCACTTTACCTGGACTTCTGTTTTCTTTTTTGAGTAGTCTCTGAAGAACTGGACAGAGAACTTTCCGACAAAGAACATGTCCTCTTCTCTTGCGACCGTGACCGTCGAGAAGCCCTTTCCCTGTCCATTTTCCTGTCTCCCTGACTAGATACAGAATGGCCCTTAGTCTTGCCTCTGTCTGACTCCGAAGTGTTTGAACTAGAGGGTTGCTGCTTAGACGGACTTGTGGTGGAGGTGTGTCTTCCATGGCCCAATTCTCTTGGAGACCGGGAATCAGATTTGATTTCCTCCTTTAGTTTCCTCTTGATAGAATATGATCCTGAGCCTGAAGAATCTGTCTTTTTTTTTCCACTTTTGTCTTCTGTCTTGATATGGTCCAGGCTGTGATGAACCGGTACAAAGATGGTGTCCGGTGTCTCCAAACTCAAACAATCGTTCACACTGTGTCCATAGATGGTGTCTTCACCCGAATCAGCAAGCCCCGGCTCTCTTTTTACCTCGATGCCACTAAGTGCTGTTCGATTGCCAGTCTTTGTGTCGACTAGCACCGATTCCGAAGAGCAACTAACCACCTGTGGTAAAGTCTGTAAATCAGCAATCCTTGGCTCTTCCTGTGAGACTGCATTCTCCTGTGTTTCCACTTTTACTTGAACCAGCTTCTTCTTGCTTTGCGATACATCTTGAATGAACGCTGGACCAGAAACTGCACTTAATTGGTGGGAGCTGCTGCCCAAGCTCTCCCCCTCATTGTCTGACGTGCTAGAGTCTGACATAGTTGGATTAAAAGGGTCATATATATTATTCAACTCTTCTTTACTGACAGGCAATGACAACTGCATCTGCTTATCTCTTTTTCTCATCTCAGTCTTTTCTCTTGGGTCATTCTTGGTGCTGCTTCCACTCGCAAATGCTGATGATGGAAAGTTAAGCCGCCTTGAATGCCACGAGTTCCCACTGGAGTTAATGCGGAAGCTTATAGCTGATGAAGATGACGAGGTAATTGATGAACTGCGTTGGGAGCCAGTGGAGGAGGAAAAAGTGAATGAGTTGGAAAAGGCTTGTGAAGTCCCCGCACCTTGCCTTTGAGCCTGGCGGTCAGTGTTGCTGTGCTGTGGGACGACCTGTTCCTTCCTGTTCTTATCTCCTGCAAAGCTGATCAAGGCGTTTTCAGGCATACCAGAACTATTATTCCTGGTCGGAGAATTACTGCCGCCTTTATTAAGGCCAATTACACCATGCTTTGCTAAATCGCTGCTTTCTCGTTTTATTTTTGGGATCTTTGGTAGGATGGCCACATCTACCCACATTGGCTTTATAGGTGCTTTTGTAGGTTCGGATTTTGGTAGAGGTGTTGTTTTGTTCTTGGAGTCTAGGTCAGGGTGCCTGGAAGCAGCTTCCCTGGAGGCCCCATTGACTTGTTGATTACCAAAATATGGAGAGGGTCTGTTTGTATGATGTTGCTGCAAACGCAAATGAACTCTTTGAGGCAAATCATTATGTTGAACAGGTTGCATATGGTTGACAGCTGGGGGTATTTGAGAAGAACTCTGAGAGAATGGCCTGATCAAGGTGCTATGGGAGGATCCTGGTAGATCACTGTTGTGGTGATGGGACAAAGGTTCTCTAAAACTGGGTGAAAGCGCTGCCTGGATATGAGCACTGGATTCCTCTGTGCTACTGCTTCTTCTTAAACCTGATTTCAATGCAGACAAACTTGCTGTAACAGAAGTAAAAGCACAAATACACAGGTGAATCCAGGGGTCCACGCTAACTTTTTATTACTAGCAGCACAGTGGCCCTAGGAGCACATGCCGAAAATTTAGGGATACACACCAAAATTGACTTCCAAAGTAAATATTCACATTTCTTCACATTTTCACTGTATTGCTGATAAATACCGTATTTCCGTCCCTGGCTTCAGGAAGGTCTGTTGGTAGCATTATATATTATACACATTAAAAGAAAAACTGCACTTTTTTCCCATCATTCACAATCCTTATGGGAAACATGAACAGATTTATTTCCCTTTTCTGTGCATTCTAAAGAGAGAAAACGAGTTAGGATGAGGGAGCTGGCAATAAAAAAACAGCAACAATATTCCATTTACATAACTGACCTGTATATTAAGATACTGCAACATTGTTATTGTAGCAGCTAACACGAAGAACTACTGGTATACTTTTCTTGCCTCACTAGTCTCGGCGTTACAATGCCTCAAGCCACTGCCGAGCGATATAGTACCGACTGGAATTGCTGCTGTGTTGTTTGTGGGTTTTGAAAAGTTAACGCTAGGTTATAAATCATGCCTTGCACGTCTATTGTAGAAGGTTGTGGCAATAAGCCAAAGAGTTGGTCAACTTTAAGAGTCCACATGCTACTAACAAAACAACTGGCAGACTGAAGCAGTGGAGGCCGGCCGGCTCTCAGCTTACAGTGAGGGAAAAAACTATTTGAACCCCAGCTGATTGTGTAAGTTTTCTTACTAACAAAGAATTTATCAGTCTATAATTTCAATGGTACGTTTATTTGAACACAGAGACAATGACAAAAAAAAAATCCAGAAAAATGTGTTTCAAAAAGAGTTAAATTAATTTGCATTTCCATGAAGGAAATAAGTATTTGATCCCTTATCCGTCAGCAAGATCTCGAGCTCCCAGGTGGATCTTATACAGGTAACGAGCTGACATTGGCAGCCCTCTCGGAGCTGTCCAGAGAAGCAATCAATCAATCCAGATGCCAAACTCTGCACCATGGCCAAGACCAAAGAGCTTTCCAAGGACATCAGGGACAAGATTGTGGACCTACACAAGGCTGGAATGGGCTACAAGACCATCGCCATTTGGTGACAACAGTTGGTGCAATTATTCTCAAATAAAAGAAACCTAAATTAACTGTCAATCTCCCTCGGTTTGGAGCTCCATGCAAGATCTCATGTCGTGGAGTTTCAATGATAATGAGAACAATGAGGAATCAGCCCAGAACCACTCGGGAGGAACTTGTCAATGATCTCAAGGGAGCTGGGACTATAGTCACCACAAAAACAGTTGGTAACACACTACGCCGTGAAGGACTGAAATCCTGCTGTGCCTGCGAGGTCCCCTGCTCAAGAAAGTCCATCTACAGGCCCATTTGAAGTTTGCCACTGAACATCTGACTGATTCAGAGGAAGACTGGGTGAAAGTGCTGTGATCAGATGAGACCAAAATTGAGCTCTTTGGCATCAACTTTACTCGCTGTGTTTGGAGGAGGAGGAATGCTGACTACAACTCCAAAAACACCGTCCCCACCGTCAAATATGGAGGTGGAAACATTATGCTTTGCGGGTGTTTTTCTGCCAAGTGGACAGGACAATAGCACCGCATCCAAGGGAGGATGGATGGGGCCATGTACCGTCAAGTGTTGGGTGAGATGGGACGTAGTTGGGTATTCCAGCATGACAATGATCCAAAACACACGGCCAAGGCAACAAAACATTGGTTCAAGAAGAAGCATATTAAGGTCATGGAGTGGCCTAGTCAGTCTCCAGACCTGAATCCCATAGAACATCTGTGGAGAGAGCTGAAGGTTCGAGTTGCCAAACATCATCCACGAAACATTAATGACTTATAGAGGATCTGCAAAGAGTGGGCTGAAATCCCCCGAGTTGTGTGCAAACCTTGTGGCCAACTACAAGAAACGGCTGACCTCTGTGATTGCCAACAAAGGTTTTGCCACCAAGTACTGAAGCACGTTTTTCAAAGGGATTCAATACTTATTTCCTTCATGGAAATGCAAATTAATTTATAACTCTTTTTGATACGCATTTTTCTGGATTTTTTTGTCAATGTTGTCTCTCAGTGTTCAAATAAACCTACCATTGAAATTATAGACTGATCATTTCTTTATTAGTGGGCAAACTTACAAATTCAGCTGGGGTTCAAATAGTTTTTCCCTCACTGTTTATACCTGACGTCCTCGCTACAAAGACTCAGCATGCTCGTTTGCTGGCAGCATTTTATACCTGGGGACTATGTTAAATTTACCAGCTCAAAAAAAAGTGCAGTTTTTAGGGAAGAAAATCACAAAAACCCTTACCTGATTCACAGGCTTTAAGAGAGCCATCACGATTGATGACAACACCAGAGCTGTCCATCAAGAGCACACTTTGCCCTGACAGGATGCTACCCAACAGGTCAGGCACTGGCGCTGCCTCCACAACACCTCCAGTTTGGGGAATATCCATACTGAGTCTGGGGTACGGACACAGTATTTGATCACACTGGTTTCAATGTGTTGTCTAGGTTGTACGTGATTCCACAATTGTACTATTTCGGTAATAAAACTGTTCCTTCCGAGATTCAGATTCCCTTTCATGCATACTTATATCATGGGGCTCTATACCCTGAGACGCTTAATGAGCCAAAGCTGGTTAGATATATTCAAACAAATTGGAAATCCAAATCCTACACATTGGAATGAAATTTCACCTTGAAAGGCTTCCAACAACAGGTCGAGCAACAGGCTGGTGAGAGCGAAAAGCAGAATGAGAGATCCCTCGTCTCTTGGCCTGCAACAGCGATGTAACTCTTTCTTCGTGCTCATCCTCGTCACTGCCCAAAATGAAATCGCTTGATTAAAAATATGGTGTGTTATCACATTATAATGAACCCGTAATCATACCCATCTATGAACGGGTCCAGGTCAAAAGGATCACCATG
Source organism: Oostethus manadensis (assembly GCA_024372805.1). Lineage (NCBI taxonomy): Eukaryota > Metazoa > Chordata > Actinopteri > Syngnathiformes > Syngnathidae > Oostethus > Oostethus manadensis. The sequence goes on along the minus strand of QODF01000002.1, from coordinate 346,273 downwards.
GATCGAAAGAGATGCAGCTCCTATGTCAGCTCGCATGCTGCTTAGCGTGTGCTCTGAAGGTCGACACACTGTAGGAAGTGAACAGTTCTTGTCCTTTGACAGCCCAAGACTATTGGCAATGCGGCTTTGAGGAGTAGGTACCCTTTTCCCCACCTATTAATAAAGCACAGAAAACAATACAGGACAGTAATTCGACATTGCACTGGAGTTTTACACACTCCTGGTCAAAATTTTAAGACCAGTTTTAAAAAATGGTAAGCATTTACATCTTGCACTGTTGTGTCTTCAAGAGGTTCTAAATAGAACTTCAAAATGCAAAAAGAATGGTAATGGTTTAATTTTATTTGAACATGCATGTAAATGACATTGGAATACATGACCTAATACACTTGACGGTTCCACATGTCCAAAAGGAGTAGGAAGAAGCAAAGCTTATTAAATCCTACCCCCGTAGGGTTTCCCCTATTTCAATACATTTGTGAACTTCCTGCAGTTACTAAGTTTGAACACATAAGTAAGGTAAAGTGACAGTGTGTTAGATAGTAGTCCTTGTCATGGTAAATAAATTATATTGCCATCCTGATGAATGACATTCATAATAAATAATAATAATAATAATAGTGATTAATAATGATAATAGTGATGAGTGGTGTAAAACAGTTGTAACAAAACATTGTAGTACAGACAATGTTCTCACTAGGATGAAAAGTTCCAAGTACAAGTATAAGGTACTAGTAACAACATAGCATTGACAGTCAACAGATAGAAAATGTACTCTCCAAGGGATGAAGTAATATGGCCTTGGATGTATACAATATTTCACGACTCTTCTTTTCTTGTATTTTGTAAACATCAACTGTTTGTAATGTTTCTTGAAATTACTCGTTATATAGTATTATACAATGTATAACTCATTGTAGAGCATTGTTTTACTTCTTTACTTAATCCATTCCACAATTTGATTCCACATACCAAAGTACTAAAGATTTTTAGTGTTGTTCTTGCATATTTGTGTTTTAAGTTTAGTTTATTCCTAAGATCTTGTTTCTCTTCTCTTGTTGAGAAAAAATGTATGACATTATTTGGTAACTGGTTGTTGTTTGCTTTATGCATCATTTTAGCGATTTGAAGGTTTACCAGATCTGGAAATTTTAATAATTGTGTTTTTTGAAACAGTGGATTTGTATGTTCTCTATGCGCCGCGTTATGGATTATCCTAATTGATCTTTTTTGCAGTACATCAAGCGAGTGAAGTGTACTTTTGTAGTTATTTCCCCATATCTCCACACAACAAGTTAAATATGGTAACACCAGAGAACAAGAGAGAGTTTGGAGTGATTTTTGATCAAGGACAAATTTTATTTTATTCAGTATTGAAGTATTTCTTCATACTTTATGTTGTATGGTTTTTATGTGAGGTTTCCAACTCATTCTGTCACCAATTATGACTCCCAAAAACATATGTTCATTCACCCTTTCAATTTCCTCCCCGTCAATTTGTTTTTCCTCACAAGTATCTCTTCTGCTATTACCAAATAGCATCATTTTCGTTGTACTAAAATTCAAGGATAATCTGTTTTTATCAAACCATCTTTTTAGAGTAATCATTTCCTCTGAAACTTTTCTTATTAGCTCTTGTATGTTTTCTCCAGAGCAAAAAGCGGTGGTATCATCTGCAAATAGTACTAGCTTTAGGTGTTTTGTCACTTTGCAGATGTCGTTAATGTACAGGTTAAATAATTTTGGTTCCAAAATTGACCCTTGTGGTACGCCACATAATATCTCTAAATTTGTAGATGCATTTTCTCCTAGCTTCACATATTGTTTCCTGTTTGCAGTATAGTCTCCTTCTCTTCCTCCACTGACCAGGATTTTGGGATCTCCTCTTCCAGATTTGGTCCAAAAGAAGAAATGGGTATGAGACAAAAATAAATTGATGAGTAAGCAATTAATTGCAATCCACCATGTGACCATATAAAAGTATCGTCACATGTATAGTATATAAAAGTATGCATCTTGTGTTGATGTTCACTTTGTTGTGGAATGTTGTTAAAGAATGTTGGAGTGGAATAACAGCTGAATGTTGCCACAAGTTGATTGACTCTATGCCACACAGATGTGAAGCAGTTATAAAAACTAAATATTAGTTTAGTGATTCACAGTATTCCCAAATCCTAGAAACAAAAAAGTTCTTGCAAAATAGTTTTGAGTTTGTTAAGTCACCGGCAGACACTATTAACACCCCCCTTTCAACTTATTGCCCTATTGCACATCCTTAAGAGTATGCATATGATGAATGTGGGGTCTTGTTTTAGAATTTACTGCACCTACTGGTAAATTGTTTGCCATGTAGCTTTACTACAAAAATTTACTAATAACTTATTAATCTGATTAGTCGCATTGCACTGCTACTATTTTGAACACTAATGTATATATTACATATAAAAATATATATATATAATATTTCCTGGAGAATAAGCACACTGAGAAATAAGCACTCAACAGTGCCACCTATTGGTCACCACAGGGTACAGCATTATATTTCCCTAAAATACAAAAAAAAATACATACATATTTAAAAGTGACAAAAATGCAATAAATTGCTCCAGTATACTTCTCTTAGATGGATAAGTCTTAATATGTCAAAGTTGTGCAATGTTGAGCATGATAAATGAAAAGACTTGCAGCGTACAGTTACTCTTAATAATCAGTGTTCCATACTGTACAGTGTTACGCAACTTCCACAATTACACAGCGTTATTCTGTCAGCGGTCCTCACTCGCTTATTAGGTAATTTAGGTAATTATAATGCTTTTGAACTGGTTATGACGTGCCATAACATTTACTTGCTCATCTTGTGTCAAATACACCGGCTGGGATCGCTTAATTTTGACAACGGCGGCGGTCCCAACCAAAGCTTCAGAAAATCCTAAAGTAAACCCTGATGTAGCATGGTCAAAAAGAGTGACGTTTTTCCTCTAGAAGAAGTCCTTTCTCAGGCGGGCACTGTGAACTGCAGCTCTGTCTTGTAGTCATAACCACACAGAGGAGGGCCTTCAGTCATAAGGGATGCCCCCTTCAACATCTCCACATAGCCAGCTGCTGTTTGACGCCCCTGCACAACATGAAGCTCCATTGTTCCTTTGAAAGAAAAAGCACCACAGAACGCGATGACGCCCCCTCCACTGTGCCGTGTGGAAACATCTCAGGTGGGATCTCCTTGTTTGGCCAGTAACGCTGGAAGCTACTTGGACCGTGAGGGTTACATTTTTTTCCCCTTCAGAGAATAAAACGTTTTTCAAGCTTTCAATGTTGCATGTTTCGTGCTCTCAAGCAAATTCCAAACTGGCAATTTTGTAGCGTTGAAGAAGGAGACAAAGGCTTATTTCGTTTTAAAAAACCTTTCTCTCAAAGATGCCGTCTGGTGGTTACTGGACTGCACTCAGCACCAATAACAATCTTTATTTGGGCGAAGGATCGTCCGTGTCTTGACAGACAGCCCATCAGATCCTCTGACTCAGGGCTGGTGAATTTTTGGAGTCTACCACTTGACATTTTTGTTCCTTAACCCTCAAGATCTTTCAAAAAGTTTCCAACAATTGATGCTTTGGTAACATAGTAGCTCAACAATCCGAATGCTTTGAAAGAAAGTTGTTTGGCCTTTGCCATCAACACTACCTGACAAAGTGGATGACAAAAAATGACACTGAATCCACATTTTTTGCAAGATTTTGGATTTAAAGGCTTAAACCTTTGATTGCCTATTGGCCACTATCACAGGCCAATGCCTGTTTGCAATAAAATGCTTACTAATTTCTTTTACCTCACTCCCATATTTGTTTTTTGGATTTTGAAGCACTACTTATAACCTCCTTACAAAATGAGCAAACAAGACATAACAAAAATTAGTAGTGTATTTAACGGAAGGTTTAAAAGTGATAGTAAGCAACTTACGGATGTTTTTTTGGATTTAGTCCTCCTCACTTTACGTTTCCTCCTGACTTTTGAATGACCTTTTTTACCCTTAGCAGAGGTTGCCTTCTTTTTGCGTGTTCCTGTTCAGTAAATGAGAAAAGTCTTTAGAAGCTCTCATATACATTTAGCCATGAAGTGCATATGTCACTTTTCTCTGCCATAGTTTTTGCCTGTTGCATTACCAGTCTTGCGCTTGCGTCTGGATGGAGCACGGGGTGTGAGGTCCCTTACATATACAGCAGTGTTCAGCCCAGCCACCACTGCATTGATGGTATCATCCAGCCAAGTAGACTCCATCAGGTGTGTGGGAGCAAACTATTAAGAAAACATATGAATCACTCTCACTTTTTTTCAGTAATCCTCTATGGGCAAAAGCCAAACACATGCAGTTACGTCAACTGTTTTCATTAGCAAAACTGTGTTAGTTTTCGGGACATACGTACAGTATAAACTATACAACAAAACACAATACACCCTGATCTAGCGATTCCCAGATGGAATAAACCAAGTTAGAAAGAAGCAACACGCCATCATGCCAAACCTGCGGTGTGCGTGCCTGTGTGATACGATGGCGATTCACATTGGCCCGAACCCGCTCACTATGCTGAGTGCGGGCGATAGCTCTTGTAGGACCAGCAGCTCGGGATTGGGTGCGACTGGTGGTTGGATGGGCAGTCGAAGGGAGGCTAAGAGTTCCATTCTCTTGTTCTACAGATTCCCGAATAAAGAATGCTCATGAGTGCAAACATCTAAGCCAAGGCAAATTTTACATGTCAATTGCTCTAACACTAGCCATGTTTAAATGGACACATGTAATTGGACTAAAAGCCTGATCGGAATAAAAATGTTCAATGTAAACACCATCCATCCATCCATTTTCTTCCGCTTATCCGAGGTCCGGTCGCGGGGGCAGCAGCCTAAGCAGGGAAGCCCAGACGTCCCTCTCCCCGGCCACTTTGTCCAGCTCTTCCCAGCGGATGCCGAGGCGTTCCCAGGCCAGCTGAGAGACATCGTCTCTCCACCGTGTCTTGGGTCTTCCCCGAGGCCTCCTACCGGTTGGACGTGCCCTGAGCACCTGCCCAGGAAGCGTCAGGGAGGGATCCTAACCAGATGCCCAAGCCACCTCATTTGGCTCCTCTCAATGCGGAGGAGCAGCGGTTCTACTCCGAGTCTCTCCCGAATGACAGTGCTTCTTATCCTATCTCTAAAGGAGAGCCCAGCCACTCTGCGGAGAAAACTCATTTCAGCCGCTTGTACCCGCGATCTTGTCCTTTCAGGCACTACCCAAAGCTCATGACCATAGGTGAGGGTAGGAACGTAGACCGACCGGTAAATCGAGAGCTTTGCCTTTCGGCTCAGCTCTCTCTTCACCATGACAGACCGGTGCAGAGTCCGCATCACTGCAGACGCCGCACAAATCCGAATGTCCATCTCGTATTCCATCCTTCCCTCACTCGTGAACAAAACCCCGAGGTACTTGAACTCCTCCACTTGAGGCAGGACCTCATCCCCGACCCGTAGATGGCACTCCACCCTTTTCCGGGCGAGAACCATTAACTCGGAGGTGCTGATTCTCATCCCAGCCACTTCACACCCAGCTGCGAACCGATCCAGTGAAAGTTGAAGGCCACTGTTCGATGAAGCCAACAGGACCACATCATCTGCAAAAAGCAAAAACCGAATCCTGCGGCCACCAAACTGAAACCCCTCAACGCCCTGACCGCGCCTAGAAATTCTGTCCATGAAAGTAATGAACAGAATCGGTGACAAAGGGCAGCCCTGGCGCATGTTGCTCGGGGGATTGAGAAATTCACCTGTTGTTCCTCTCTGCCGAGCATCATGTGTAGAAGGATACATACACGTAGGTGGGTTTGATGCCTTATCACCGAATAAGCAAAATCCAGCAAAATCAAAAGTATTACCCGTACAGCTCTGGTTCAAAAAGTTAGTTGTTGTCAGTGTTGTTCCTGACAACAACAGACAGACAACTCAGATGACTTTTTTCATGGTCCATGTGCACAGGTAAATTTTAATCTGATTAATGATCGGATTAAAGACATTTGTGGATTAAACATGGCTACTGCCAGGGAAGGTCAGCTTCCGCCAAAATGGCGCAAAAAAGAGTAGCTCAGCTCAGCTACTTCCTTCCTTCTCATTCATCCCCGCAGCGCTTTTTTACACAGTCAAGACGCTGAGCGTCTACTGAGTTTGCGTTCCGCTGCGCAAAACTGAAAGGTAACTGGATAATTGCTAGGCTTTGTCTCTCCCATCAGACACTTGTCGTCTCTGGGGGTCTATGGGGCAGTGGCCCAGATGCTCGGCTTGTGCATAATGATTGGATGATCTGTCTGAGGCGAGATCTGGGGCATTTTCTAAGTATTTAATTCAGTTGTTCTCAACTGATCCAGAGACTTTACCGATCCCCGGCGACTTCGTCTTTGTTAAAAGCGACTAGCGTTGTGTTTGGCGACGCTTTCGTTACTCTGCCATTTATTTTCCCAACGAGCAACGGAAAAGCTTCGTAGTTGGTACGACAGCGTCAAAGTTCATTGAAAAAGAACAAAGGGTACAATTTACATATAAACAAATACATTCATGATGTAGGTCGGAATAAAATTAGTTTCCCATCCTTGAATGATCAGCAGCCGCAACTGCTACACACTTACTAACTAAAGAGATACACATCAAACAAAAAATGTGTAAGCACGTTTTAGTCCCAGAAAACAAAATCATCTCAAAACTTACCCGAGTTATTGTTGTTGGCAACACATTCCGGACAGAACCATTCCTCAACAGGAACAGTGTCCAGAGGTGGTGTGAGACATTCCATGTGGTATCTTGTCCAAAAAGAGAAAGCAATACTCTCCCATAAATCAACTGCTTTGGTAGTAGACTGAAATATTTTGGGGCATAAAAAAAGGAATTGTAATTATCATTAATTCAATAATGTTCTACTGCTGATTCTGTTCAGTCTAACAAAGAAAAAGCAGGGTACACCTTGGACTGGTCATTTAAAAAAAGAGAAAGTTATTTTCTTAGACAGACAACCAGAACACAACATAAGTCATGAATGACTGTCTCACCCAGCATCGCAGCCATCGCAGAGCAGAAGACGGTCCTCTCGATCACTGCCCTGACACACCTCGCAATTGGTCTGATCCAAGTCCAAATCTACCGTTACCTCCTCATTGTCCTTCACAGGTTTTTGTACTGTTATCTATATGGAGCAGCAAGCAACCACACCGTTGGTGTACATCTATCTACATACATTCAGACACTAAAGTCATAATGGCTGCACACAAACATAGATGAATGCACTTACCATTTTCTGCACTTTGCCACCATAACATTTCCTTAGGTATATACTACTGAATGCAATACGGTCCACTGGGCAGGAGTTTGCATTCTAAATAGAGCGAGAAAACCATTAGAATTTAGTTGCTATCCGTCCTCAACGTCTAAAGACTTTGAATGAAATATTTAGCTCAGGAAGTGCTTTCTAATTGTGTCTTCTCCTTTATAGTCTGTGTTTAGAGCTTAACTGTAGAAAATGCCACTGTTCACCAACATGTGATTTTTCCATACTGTATGGACCCGTAAAAATACACAGAATAGCCACAATTCACGTTATTTGTCTATATAAAGCACATTTGCGAGACGGCCCATAAGCTGCAGATGCTGGTGTTGGCCAGCACCTGAGCATGTACACGAGGGGTGCCCTGATCCAATATTGTTATATTTTATCTTATCTTATATTTATAATATCAGAAAACAAATGAGTATTGAATTATATCGGCCTGCGTCTCAAATCTGATATCGGCACTCTGTTACAAGCAGACGATTCCAGACTCCGCCTCGGTATGTCTATCTAGCGGCTCCCGGATAATCGGATAGCAGCCCACATAATCACAACAGCCTGTGATCATTTTTAAACATGGAGTAGGAGTTACATGGAGCGTGTGTATTTTTCGTTGATGTCCGAAAAAGACGTGCATGTAAAGTTTTCCATGGTGAACCAGAACCGAGGAAATTTAATACAACCAAATTCAGCATGCATATGAAGCAGCATACCATGGGAAACCCTACCCGGATGACAAGAAGACATTAGATGTAACAGAAAAGATTACCAGCTCCTGTCGGTGGTAGAGTCACTTTTAAACGCTTGATTGAGTACCTCGAACCTTGCTATATTATACCTAGCAGCCACTACATCGTGGATAAAACGATACCCCACATTACAAAATAAAAATGTATGCTTTGTACTGATATTGGCTTGATATTGTTATCGGCCAATATTCAAGTGTGTGACATCCCTCGTGTCCGCTATACATGGTAATTAAAAGTACCATGTCGACCCAAACAGAAAGCCAACCTGCCTTACCTTGGCCCACGCAAGGATGCAGTCAAGACAGAAATAGTGCTGACAATTCTCTGGTGTTGCCACAGGCTGGCTGCTGAAGGAGTTCAAGCAGATGGGACATTTATCTGCATCCTCGTCTGAGCTCATGGCTGCAATAGCAGCAGATGTCTCGCCTAGGACTCCATCATGTGCTTCAGCATCTTCCTCCGCATCCTCAACTGAGCAAAGTGGAGACGAACACACGTCATAGGTATTTAATCCTTAATAGAATTGAATAAAATACCTTTTATTGTCATTATACACATGTACAGCTCTGTGTAGACAAGTATATATATTATACATAATATACATACAGTATACACAGTTCAAAAGGTAGGAATGAGGGGATACGTTAATTAACACAAGTAGTGGTATGACATTGCACAGTATACAGATGAGAGATTGCACTACATAAATATCTTTAAATACAATTCCATCCAATTTCTTATCCGGTTCAGGGTTGTGGGAAAGCAGAAGCTTATCCCAGCTGACTCTGAGCAGAGGGCGGATTGATTACACCATGGACTGGTAGTCAGTCGGTGGTAATGCACAGCCAACCATTTCTACTCAGAACCACACCTACTGTATGCTCACTGAGCTGTAACCGATCTCGTGTCTGTTTTCCTCCTGTCCCGCCTCCAAACAGGCAGGAAAAAAGGTTGGTGCGTTTGATCGCATGAACGGAGTGAGCCCTTTTGATAGTCAGTCTTTATCTTGGTGAATATAAACATACACATATATACACATAAAATATATACAGTAGGGATGACATCAGACAGCGATGTTATAAGAAAGCTTTGTAGCATAACAATTAGTCAAGGTTAAATATTACCATCTTTCACATCATCCTCATCTTCCTCCTCCTCTTCCTCACCACTGTCAGATTCTCCCACTTCGGAGCCGTCAAGGTCATCCGAGTCATCTAAAAGGACAGGTGTGTTCGTTTATTTTATGCATGAAATATTAAAAATGATCATATACTAATGAACAGAATCAATCATTCATAAAAGTATTTCAGTGCTTTTGTGCGGAACAAACATCGCCCACTACCTGAAATGTCCCAGGATGCAACAGTTCTTTTACTGTGGTTCTGGCGACTGATCAGCTCATCCGGGCTATCGTCGTCATCCATGACTGGCCATTAACGAAAACGGTACCCCAAAGCTTGTATTCAAAATTTTAAAAACGCTGGAAATCAGATTTGTAAAAATTAATTGTATTAGCTAAAAATAAAAAAAACAACTTTATTTAAGTGCTAAAACGTGTTGCTTAACTCGGAGCATGAAATACTCACATTTTGAAAGACAGGGGAAGTTGAGGTTGTCAAACAAATCTTAGGAAAATGTCGATTTCCATACTTGTCCCTAAGTCAGTAAACAAAAAGGCGACAGGAAGCCAGTTAGTTATAAAAACAGTGGACTGTTTTACCATAACAATACTTTATGACATCAGGACATCCAATGTAAAGGTTGAACTCTAAGGATATGGAATGACGTACGCTGGAATCAGCATATTGAAGAAACGAGGGGCGACATAATGTAAAAACAAAAAACTCCACATCAAACACCGCTTCTACCCGGTGTGTTGCGTGGAATATATTCGTTCGGCACAGACTCGTTATCTGACTCCTCCCATGGCGGAAACACCTCACATACAGCCACGTTTTTGTTTAACAAACGATCCCTTGCAGTCGTGTGGAGTCCTGTTGCTAGCTTGCTACCTTCGAAATAGCTAAGCTAAATGTAGCATTGCTCGTCAACTAAATATCTCGGTTGGAGTTGCTTTTTTTTACCGTTCCAAGCCGGTGTTACTTGCTGACGCGTTACTCACTGGGTGAAATGTCACAAATGAGTATGCGGAGGCTATGCTAAACCTACCCAAAGCGGCATTGAAGTGGACCCCATGCTAAAAGTGAATTGTGCTTCCATGGGTGTCGTTGAGTGACACTGCCGGCTGGTTCGACGGAAATTGCCGAATTCACCCGAACAGCTCTGGCGCTTAAAGGGACAGTATCTATAAAATGAGTTGGAAAAAAACAATTGAATTAAACTTAACCTATAACTCGTTTGGTATTAAACAAATCGTTTTGAAAGGTTTCTACATTATTATTATTTTTTTGTTTGGATAAGCGGTATAGAAAATAAATGAATAAATGAATGAATGTTTATTTATGTTTTGTAACCATTGTGGGTGGAAAGTAAGGGAAGGGAGGAAAGTAGATAAGGAAACTTGGTGGTGGAATGAGGAGGTGCAGGACTGCATACAGAGTAAGAGGTTAGCTAAGAAGAAGTGGGACACTGAGAGGACTGAAGAGAGTAGACAGGAGTACAGAGAGATGCAGCCTAAGGTGAAAGTAAAGGTGGCAAAGGCCAAACAAAAGGCTTATGATGACTTGTATGCTAGGTTGGACAGCAAGGAGGGAGAGAGAAAGATCTATACAGGTTAGCAAGGCAGAGAGACAGAGATGGGAAGGACGTGCAGCAGGTTAGGGTGATAAAGGATAAGGATGGAAGGGTATTGACAGGTGCCAGTAGTGTCAGGGGAAGATGGAAAGAGTACTTTGAAGAGTTGATGAATGAGGAAAATGAAAGAGAACAAAGTAGAAGAGGTGACTGTTCTGGACCAGGAAGTAGCTAACATTAGTAAGGAAGACGTGAGGAGGGCTTTGAAGAGGATGAAGAATGGAAAGGCACTCGATCCTGATGATATATTTGTGGAGGTATGGGAGTACCTGGAGAGGTGGCAGTAGAGTTCCTGACCTGGTTGTTTAACAAGATCTTAGATAGTGAGAAGATGCAGTATTTGCTTTGAGGATGTTGATTGAGAAGTACAAGGAAGGCCAGAGAGAGCTGCATTGTGTTTTTGTAGATCTGGAGAAAGCTTATGACAGGGTGCCCAGAGAGGAACTGTGGTATTGTATGAGGAAGTCTGGAGTGGAAGAGAAGTATGTTTGAGCGGTGCAGGACATGTACGAGGACTGTAAGACAGTAGTGAGGTGTGCTGCAGGTGTGACAGAGGAGTTCCGAGTGAAGGTGGGACTCCATCAGGGATCAGCTCTGAGCCCC